>CM077205.1:31998998-32598998 GCA_039654625.1 Rhinogobio ventralis | reverse complement strand
TAGGGAATTTGACTGCAGATTGTTTTGTAACTGATGCACAGTGTAATGTTCGCATAGAAACTTTTGTTGACAGATGAAGCAGCCAGCTGTATTGGATCTGATGGCGATATTGCAAGTAAATCATTTCATAATGCTTTTACTTTGTCTGTAAATTGTTTTTATACGGATATTTTCAAAACCCTTACTCGCGTGCAATAGCGAGTGGGCATTGATACTGTTTCCTATGCAATGACTTTAGCCAATCACAACAGTGGCCGTTTACTGACAAGCCTTAAAGGAACTGCCCCTTAAAACCGATCATTTCAGACAGAGGGTTTTCCACATATAATGTATATTTGTTTTTGTGCAAAACTTTATTAACAAAGTTATTAGCAACACTTTATGACCCTCAAGGAACATATTAAAATAAAATAAAAATCATGACCCCTTTAAAGCCTTTATATATAATGCATTATAGAAGTATTCTTAATGCATTAATTATGCCTTGTAATGCATCTTATAATGCATTGTATGTTCTCATGAATAATTGTAACTACATCTATAATACATTATAATACTTATCTATTCATTGTTACACCTTTTAGAAAAAATAAAGCATTACAACACGACAAACAACCAATTTTAGACAAGGAATCAAATTTTAACAAGGAATCTGCAAATATTATAATGCATTTTAACTTTGGTTACAATCATTTATGCAAAGATATAATTAATTATAATATACATTGATATCTTTATAATACATTGAAATGTAAAAATATGAGATGAGAGCAAAACATTTTTGCAAAAGCATTGAAATATATTTTTTCTTTCTACCAGTTTTACATTCACCTGTGAAATTTTTACATATAAACGCTAAGCTTCTCAGTGGGAAGGCAAAACTTTGGCAAGCTAATGCAAAAACATTAAAATTTAATTTAAAATGTCAAATTTTTTCACTCAACATAAAATACTCCATAAAATACATTGTAAGGTTGGAGCTACCTTCCACAACATCTTTATTTAAACTGTATTATAGGCTGTTTTATGGCTTTTTAGAATAAGTATACATTAAACAAATATGAAAGCAGAAATACAAGACATTTGTGTTTGGGAAGCTACTTTGAAACAAAATTTTACTCTCAAGCCTACTGAGATAAAGCCCTTGTGCCCCGGACTTTTTAAATAACAATGATTTAAAATCAGTTAAAATGACACTTGCTTATAGATATAGAGCCAGTGTTATCCAGTTGTAACTGTGCTGTACTGAGTTTTATAATATTTTAAATGACAAAAAATTAGAGTGAACTGTGAACTGCTAGGCCTGTAAACATCATTAGCATTTGCTGTTAAATAAAAGATAATGGCATTGATTTTTCAACGCAGGGGACTCGTATGTCTCCGTTATCATATATCTCCAACAAGGCAGCGTGAGAAGCGCATCACAAAACATCACAACATATAATACTCATGTCCCCAACTGCACAGCTATTTAAGTGCATCTGAGGGCTTCTGTTTGTCATCAAACACGCCTGCCAAACCGTTTTACATCACCCAACAACAGCACGACTGCTCTGTCTGCTGTTCACGCACTTCCAACCCACAAATGCTATGATTCAGATCAAGATGTGCTCATTTGAATTCTAATGACGAGAGACATTGGACAGCTGTTTGAGAGATGCATGGTAAACCGCAGTATCTGTTGCCACTCACAAAATATTAGCATGCTGAGAAAGCATACAGTCGTCGTAAATTTATAGGTTGAGTGTAAATCTGTGTGGTTGTTTCATGAAAATTGAAGGCTTGAAGAACTGAGAATAGTGCTGACTATTCACTTGAGCAAAGAGCACTGATAAAATATTTATATGTGTGCTTTTGGTTCTGAAGGCAATGGGAAATGTAACCGTAAAAGCTCAACTCTGTCTGAAAAAAAATAAATAAATAAACGTCTCAAAAAACATTGGCTCTTTCATGTCTTGTAACTCAGTTTGAATATGTTCAATTGAAAGACTGAGATTTGAAAGCTAAAGTGAAACACTTTAAAATCGAAGAATTTTAATGTACATTACCATTCAAAAGTTTGGGTCGGTAAGATTAATTAAAATTTTTGAAATATTTTTCTTTAGCAAGGATTAATTAAATTCTATGGAAGCTTGTTTCCGCCACAGAATAAAACAATAAAAAAGGTAATTACGACTTTTTATCTCACAATTCAGATTTTTTTCTCTCAGAATTGCATGATATAAAGTCACAATTGTGAGATATAAACTTGTAAAGTCAGTCTTTTTCCCCTCAGAACTGGACTTTATAGCTCGCAATTGTGAGATAAAAAGTCGCAATTATCTTTTAAAATTTTTTATTCTGTGGCGGAAACAAGCTTCCATAAAATTCATGAAATGTGCAAGTAAAGACCTGTACATAATTACAAAAAAAATTAAAATAAATGCTGTTCTTTTAAATTTTCTTTTCATTAAAGAATCCTGGTAAAATATGATTTAAATTAAAGCTGCAAGCAGTGATAAAAGGGCCCTCGCACCCGTGCCACCACCACCCAGTGGCTTTAGGAAAACAGAGCACGGTGGGCAATATGCATTTAAGTATATAAAAATAGGAGGACTACGTCAGTCATTTGTATTCGCCACACTTCCTGCTATCATCTGGTGGCGCTATGGCTATAACAAAATTTTGGCATGTAGATGTCTTCAGGCCAGGGCAATTATCAAATGTGAAGTTTGAGGCAGATTGGATATTGTATGCTTGAGTTACAACAACTTCCTGTTTCATGATGATAATAGCATGCTTTAACATGTTTTAGAATGTTTCTAGCATGTTTTGTACTCAATTGCATATTTTAGTATGTTGCTAGTAGTGCATCACAGTGTTAAACACCTTACTTCCTATTGCCAGTGGGTGGCGCTATTACTATAACTGAATATTGTCATGTAGATGTCTTCAGGCCAGGACTATTATCAAACGTGAATTCTGGGGCAGATCGAACATTGTATGTCTGAGTTACAACAACTTCCTGTTTCGTGGTGTTAATCGCATACATTAGCACTTAGCCAAGTGTTGCATGATTTGTATTTCATGGCATAATTGAATGTGTTTCAGGGAGGGAATCACAGTGTAAAACATGCCATTTCCTGTTGCCCACAGGTGGCGCTATAACTGAATATTGGCATGTAGATGTCTTCAGGCCAGGACTCATGTGAAGTTTGGGGCAGATCAGACATTGTATGCCCGAGTTACAGCAACTTGTTTCATGGCAAACATCGAATTTTGTCAGGCCACCACGGACATGCCCTTCAGGGAAAACTCAAGATCTTCACAATTTAACATCGCAAAGGCCTTTAGATTAGACTGACCAAATATGATGTTCATCTGATAAAATCTCTAGGAGGAGTTCGTTAAAGTACAATTTCTGGAAATGGCAAAAACTGCAAAAATTTTGCAGAGAAAATTCCAAATATCTCACTTACTGTTGGGTTTTTAGATTTTTTGTAGGCATTGGGCTATAACATGTGTCTACCGAATTGTGTCTACCGAGGCGCTTAATTGAAATTTTGTAGGTGGTGCTATCGAGCCTAATTCTGAAACCCATATCAGACATAAAGTTTCATGAGTTTGAGCATGTTAAGGCCCTCAAAAATGCGATTCATTTCGGAGAAGAAGAATAATAGACTGAGCAATTACAATAGGGTCCTCACACCATCAGTGCTCGGGCCCTAATTAAAGTATAAAAATATTATAGTCTAACTTTTTTCAATTGTGATGATAATAATAATAATCAGCATGTCAGAATGATTTCTGAAGGATCATGTGACACTGAAGACTGGAGTAATGATGCTGAAAATCAGCCTTCACACACAGCTGTTGTATGGCTTCAGACTTCAAATATAGTGCACAATTCACTATTTTTTTTACTTTTTCATCTATTTTGCAGCTTGCAGTCCCTGGTCACCATATGTGACCATATGTCACGTAAAAGAGCAGAACATTCCCTTATGAGTTCCACAGAAGAAAGAGTCATACAGGTTTGGAACAACATGAAGGTGAGTAAATAATGACAGAAGTTTAATTTCTTAAGTTAAGAAGTAATGTATAAAATCATAGGAAAATGGGAAAATGTCTTTTTCTGGTTTGCTGGATCATTACCTGTACACAAATATGATGACTCAAAAAGCCAGCAAAATTGTGCTACAGCTCAGCTTGTTCTCATTATTCATTCAAAGAACACCCTGCATGTGTTTAACTGATAGGCCAGACAGATATAAATGGGCCTCTAACATTAAACACTGGATATCAGCTCCTCTCTCCCAAATGATGTAGGTTATTTATGCAGAGAGCAAATCTAACCGAAGCGCTCTTGTGTGAAGAGTCGTTCACACAGGACACGCACTTGGCGAAGGGAGCAATGAAAAACCACGTAATTTCCTCATTAGCTTCACCTGGAATGTTACCACGACAAAGCTAGGCAGCGACAACAGAAATATTATTGCTGGTAATATGATTTTTATAATATGAAGTAAATGTACATTTATGATGATGTTTTTAAAATATGCTTTGTGTGTGTGTGCAGGGCCGTGCACAGGGGGGTGGCCCGGTGGCTAGAGCCACTGCCCCGCTGCCCTCATCAGCTGAGGTGCCCCTCTTGCTCTCCTTCCCTTCCTCACCCCCAGATTCCCATAAAAATTCTGCTAAAAATCCACTAATTTCCGAAATATGACTAAATATGAATGAAATGCATAACGAAACTGTCTATATATCACCACAAAACAAAACAGCTTGAATTATTCAAGGTGCTTAAAGTGCTTGAAGTACTTGAATTTGACTTTTTGAAATTTAAGTCCTTGAAAACCCTTGAAAACAGCCATATATATGAAAAGGTAATTGAAAAGTGCTTAAATTATTGAAAGACAATGTATGTGAAATTAGTGTTTAATTTTATTGATAAAACAACCTTTTAACGCAAAATTAATGCTACAGCCCATCTGATATAGATATAGAGCCATTTTGCATGACTATGAGCGTGATATTGCTCATATAAATATTCAAATATATGATACAGCTCACTGTTATACACTGTTCACAAGTCTTTCATCTGGAATCCGAGTCAAGTCTGAAGTCTTTTGTCATGAGTCCGAGTTGAGTCTCAAGTCATTTCATGTCTTAAACAAAAGATGTCATATTCAAAAATCCTTTTTTATTATTTTATTTTTTTTATTATACAAAATATATGACCTTTCTATCATCTGTTTTGTTTGTAATATAGGTCCTAAGATGTAAGGGATACATCCAGCCTGTTACGTTATAAACCATTACAAAACGATTGTCCTGGCAACAAGACGAGTAGTAATTTTCAGTAAAGTCGCTGAGTGAACACAAGACGACGCCTGTCACGTTTGTTATACAGCGTTGTTATTGACTACAGACATTATCAGAAAATATCAAACCTCGGAATGTTTCCAGTTGTTTCAAGTCAATAGACAACTGTATGCATGCTGATTGCAATACGTTAATGTAATAAATGGATAAACATTTTTCTCTCTCTCTCTCTCTCTCTCTCTCTCTCTCTCTCGTAGACACACATTAACAGAGAGAAAAGCTGCATATACTACGAAAAGATTGATAAAAGTAAAACATAGTTCTAGGTTTAAAGGTTAGATTTTATTCATGTTTTAACAGGCTGGCAATCCAAAAGAGCCACCTAGCTACACCACAGTAAAACAGCTAGATGTGTGATTTAATGTGACTAACCTTTGTGGATGCAATGTCCAATAAAATGTCGTTCCAGTGTCTTTAATTGTTTTCCACACATTCTTTGCATCTAGCCGATCTGACATGATAATAAATCCAAATGTGGGAACATATGGCATGATGGATCTTGTCATGTTTCATGGGACATTTCGGAGTTCCCGCACAATACATGGACATCCGTAATCAAATTCTATAACTAGGGTCCGATCTACCACGTCACGTACATGTGAAGCAGATATTATAAAATTCAAATAAAGCAAATTTTTAGGAATTAAAGACTTGAGTTGTTTTTAAAATATTTTAAGTCTTTTTTTGTTAAGTCTGAAGTCATTTCAGGTCGAGTCCTGAGTCAAGTCTGAAGTCTCATAAAATGCAAGTGCGACTCGAGTCTGAGTCACTAACTCGAGTGCGCATCTCTGCAGCTTTCATTCTTCAGGTCAATCATATATTAATGAGAAAAAAAATGGGTTTGAACCCTGTACTTGTCTTCGGATGCAATAGAAGATACTTGTATGTTTCCTGCAAGACAAATTAAATACAGTTTACCTGATCTTCAAATTCAAAAAGTTTTCACTTAATGCATCAGTGAATGTTTGAACCTTTTTTAATAGTTGTGTTTGAGTCCCTCAATTGTCCTCAGTGTGAAAAGATGGATCTCAAAATCATCATGGGAAGGGTTCAAATATGCAAAAGATGCTGGAAAACTGAAGAATTTGCAGGACCTGGAGGAGTTTTCTGAAGAACATTGGGCAGTTTACCTGCTAAGGACAAACAAAGGACTCAAGAACAACCATCACAAAACAAAAACACAGCCATGGATTATCCAGGTAACGACACACAGTATTGAGAATCAATGGTTCATAAACTTTTGAATGGGGTCATTTTAATAAATTAATCTATTTTTTTTTGTCTTGTGGGCTATATTTAAAATGTATAATGTAAAATATCTTATTCAGGACAGCACTAAAAAAAACAACATGCATGTTGTATGATCTCTCTCATTTTGTTAAAATAGTTTTCACAGATTCTGCAAGCAGTTCACATACTTTTTCTTGTACACTGTAGGTGTGCGTGTGTGTATATTTATTTGTTTCGTTACATCTTTGCCATGTATTTTCCATGTGACATTTTTCTACTGGATTTACCTAGCCAAAAAAAGCACTATAAAAGAAGTAGTTTTGGTAGATGTGCATTCTGTCCCCTCAGGCTGTCAGCTGGGTCTCTATTTTTAACACAACGTCTTTGCAATTTAGTCGAACAGTGTGCACAAATGTACTCTGTGTTTCTATGGGCTTTGGTCGCGTGGTCCATGAGTTTGACTTAAGGCCTCACATGTGTACATGAGTGTATTTTTTCGCTATATTTAAAGAACATGTCCATTAGGACCACTCTTCTATTCTCTGCTGTCCTGACTTTACACAACAGGAAATCCTGCTGCACTTCATAAATCTTCCAGAAAGAATACAAAGGCATTTAATAATAGCTACATGTTTTTCCTTCCATTTTTCTCTTCTGCTTTTTTTCTCTTGCTAAGTCACTGAAAGGCGAGTTGGGGTGTCTGTCTCTCTCCGTCTCGCTTCCACTTTATTTAGCAGCATTAATAACTGCGCGTCCTTGGGAGGTTAATTAGAGGGAACTTCTGCTGGCATCCATATTTCAACAGATGCATGTGTAATTATCTTTTTAATTAGTACCCCATTACAAATCATCAGCCTTCACCTTGTGTTTAAAGACTTCTTTGTGGTTAGTATAATGTCTTAATTAAGTGTCACATATAAGAAGTGGATGAAATAAATGTGTTTACTTCATTCTACATTAAGATCAACTGTTGTTTTGGTCATATTTTAGGGGGGTGGTTTACATAATTAGGTGGACATAAAGACTATCAATTCATCAACTAAAATTCATGCCAAGTTATGATTCCACAGTGTAAGTAAACCCGTCATATAGCATAAGACAGGGCAGGAAAATGTTAAAGAGCCATTTATGCAGCCATTTTTACAGTAAAGGATAGATTGGAGATATTTCTCCAGATGCCCACAAAGGCCAGTAGACTCGAGGGGAAAAGTCTACATTGACAAATGAGATGAAACCCAATGGGGTGACATTGACTAAGAACCAGGAAGTGAGGTTATCAGCTACAGAACAGGAAAGCTATCAGAGGTAATAAAGAAACCAGGCCTCTGGCAGGTGAAATATCACTAAGGGACAAGGATGAAAAACTAGTCTTTCCAGGATGTTGATGTGTGTGTGCATGTGCGTCTCTGCGAGTATGTGTATAGGTGTTTGAGATCGAGTGTGGGGCTCTGTTCTTAACTTTACCTGAGGTGTTTGGCCATCCAGGAGAATAGATTTTGTTATGCTTCATTGCTTGGCTCAAGCAGACATCCATCATTACTGCCCTGCACAGGCACCCACAGGAGTCCCCTTTAATATAGGTCACACACTGTGGGTTGTGACAATACAGGCCGTATATTTCCCACATCTGTCATATATGTTCATAAATGATCACCCAGATAGCAAAAGCCATTGATTCAGCATTGAGTCAATCAATGTCTGGCATTGAAACAACCTTGATCTTTGATTAAATTGAAATGTCTATCTTGAAATGGAACTGAAATAAACTCTTTAGTTAATACTTTTTCATTGTATGGCTATCACTATTACTAGTACTATTACTCTAACTAACGCTTAGAATTAAACTTTGGCACAAAAAGTGTTATTTGGTACCGTTTGTGCTACAGAACAAAACAGTAATCTGAAAAGTGGTCCTCGTAAGCTTTGCTCATGAATATAAATATAAATATATTATAATTCTAATGCCATCCATCCGTCCATCCATCAGTCAGTCGTTTCAAATCTGGAACATAAAGGGAGATATTTTGAAGAATGTTGGTTACCAAACCGTTTTGATGGCTATTGACTACCATTGTATAAAAACGCTGAGACATTTTTCAAAATATCTTATTTTATGTTCCTCAGAAGAAAGAAATTCATACTATTTTTGGGTGAACTATCCCTTTAACAGCAAAGATGTCAGATGTAAAGGTTTCAAATGTTAAAACGGATGCACGCTGTGACAGTACTACGGGTTCTTCTAAACTGTCTCCGTTTCTGGCTTGGCAGCCTGGGATATGTCATGAGAGGACAATGATTTATTCCCACAAATCTCAGCTCACGTTGCACTGAGTTAACCTCTCTCTTTCTCTCTCTCTCTCTCTCCCTCTCCTGACAGCTGATGCAGAATAACACCATACTGAGGGAGAGAGAAATAGAGAAAGAGAGAGAGAGAGTGCTCCATCTTGCCTGGCTCAAAAGGAGAAGAAAAGGAAGTGCAGTTTTACCTTCCAGCTCCAGAAAAATAATGTCGGTTTATCAGAATTTCTGCTTCAGCAGCATTTTCTAAACTAGAGAAAAGAGCAGTAGCTTCCCCCCAAAGACTGAGGTAATTTAGTAATGTAACATGGAATACATTATTTTTTCACATTACTGCATCCATGTTAAGTAATTATTGCTCTAAATAATGGCATTGTGAAATATGGCATATGGGAAATAATATCTTTATTTAGCCTTTAAAATTGGGATTGCATAGTCTATTTTTAGGTTCACTATTTGTGAGAATGATTTAAAAAGCATGAAGTAGGTGACCAGATGTCACCGGGATTCAAATGAATGTAGATGCCCTGGTTATATTATGATTATGATCATGCTCTAGGGGTCAAGTTTCTACTCAACACAAAAAGATCTGGAGATGTTTGATTTATATTGAGCTTTCTGATCTATATGGTTATTTTCATGTTTCATGTCTTTTTCACACTGGCCCTATAAACAAGGTTAACACACTGATCTGACAAAACCCAACGATCATTGGAAGGTTTGTATGTGTTGCTGTTTGTAGGGCCAGTCTGAACAAGCCTTAACCAAGTTTTGACACTTTAATGTTTTTAAAGTGTAAATATAAAAAGAGCAAATATTTCTGGAACAGTTCTTGGAAATCCTTTTTTGGTTGATATTTTTTTTAACAATTATTGAACATTCCTGACATTTAAAGGTGGGGTAAGTGCTTTCTGGTAACCGATGTTGATATTTCAAATCACCAAAACAAACACGCCCCTATTTTGATAGCCCCTCCCCATACATATATGTAACCCATGCAAAAAATATTGCGGAATCTGTGTGTTACTATGGTAATCCAGGTCGAATGTTCAATAAAAAAAAAATCCCTTCCATCCCAAAAACACAAATTATTCTCATTAACAACTCGATAGCGCGAGCATGAAAGTCCAACTAACGGACATATTACAATTATGACAAAATTAGAGGGTTATATTGATCACGAAAAAGAGGAACCAAAGGAAATATTATATTAGGAGTATATAATCGTACTTTTCGGACACACTTTGGCAGCTGACGCTTAAAACAGACAGCGAGGAGGTTTAGACGCTGCAGGATTATCGGGTGTGGAAATGAATGGGTCTTTATCATAGCTGAAGTGAACGACAATACGATCGCAAGTGGACAAACAAGTGAACATGACACGCATATTCAAGCAAAAGCCAGCATATAATTAGTTCTGTGAAACAAAACAAAACCAATGTTACTCGCCTATCGAGAAGAAATAAAGCAACCTCGGCCTTCCCGTTCCTTGAGTTCTCTCCAGCGCTGGGAAGCTGATACTTCTTGCCTGATCGTAAGCCTTCTTTTGTTCCACATACAATTTCCACTTTAGTTTTTTATCTGCCATCTCTCTCTTTCTGCCAACGCTCTTTCATTTCTCTTTTTCTGCCATTGCTCAGCTAATGTCGGTCCTGTGTGTCATGTCTTTTGAATAATGACGTGCACTGAGCGCTCTCTTCTCCCCATCATTAGTAGACACGGCCTTTACTGCTGATTGGCTACAAGTTTGTTTTGGTACTCGCCTGAGACACTTTTCTAATGCATTTTTAAAATATCACTTACCCCACCTTTAAGAAAGCATGAGTTTCTCATGAGTTATTTCTCAAAATATTAAACTCTGCTATTAAATTCCTTGTTTCCAGAGCTTTGCTGAATTTCAAGAAGTGTGGCAGCTTCAGAATTAATGCAATCAGCTACGGCACATGTGTATATGAGACTATATTTGAAGATGCTCATATTCTCTTCAAAGACATTTCCTCATAATAGAAAATGAATCAGTGAATCACTGCGTGGATGTGCATATCTGCATGTCTGGGGGGCAGTAATGTCATAATGCCTTCAGCTAAACTTTTTAATGAGGGAAGCTCCTTATTACTGCGTTTGCTGCGCATCAGCCAAAGGGGCTTGTTCCAGGGATAAATGGGCTACAGAGGAAGGGAAAGGCACATCAAAGTGAGAGATGTGAGAGAGAAAGGGAGAAAAGGGTTGAATCAGATGTGTTTGATGGTGGCTTTCCATTGGAAGCATGTTGAGGCTGTGACCTCACACTGTGAACAGTTCTGCACTCGGTTAGCAGCAGACCGATTTGTTGGCCCTTTTAAAGGTATAGTTCACCCAAAAATGAAAATTCTGTCATTAATTTAATAAAGGCCTTCTGAAGCGATGCGATGTGTTTGCGAAAGAAAAATATCCATATTTAAAACTTTACAAACTGTAATCTCTAACTTCCGCTAACTGTCGTACACGCGTTCACGAGAGACTGGCGCTCCAGCGTATGACGTAGGACACTCAGGTGAGAATATGATAGTTCTCATGAGAACCTAATTTTGTTTTGCTCTATCCTCTGCGCTTATTACACAAACACATTCTTTCGCTTCAGAAGGGCTTTATTAATCTCCAAGGACATTTTTTTGATATAACTCCGTTTGTATTCGTCTGAAAGAAGAATATCATATACTCCTAGGATGACTTGAGTAAAACATGGGCTAATTTAAATTGGTGAACAATCCCTTTAAGCCTCAATGTTTGAGCATTGAGCATATTGTAATGGTAATACTTTACAATAAGGTTTTATTTGTTAACATAACCACATTAGTTAACAAGAACTAACAATGAACAATAATTGTATAAAGTATTTATTAATCTTATTTAATGTTATTCTCAACATTTTTAGGATCAAAAGTTGTATCTGTTAACATTAGATAATGCACTGAACAAACATGATTTTTTTTAACTAACCTAAATTAATAAATGCTGTTAAAATATATTTCTCAACATGAACTAACAATGAGCAATATATTTTCAAAGCTAGTCGTTAAGTGTGTCCCCGGTTTTAGTGAATTAACTAATGTTAACAAATGAGCCCATTACAGAGATAATCACATTTCACTCAATCTTTTGAAATTAAAGAGTTGCATTCTAAACAAACTGCTGTAACTCAAAATAAAAAAGGTATTAATGATGATTTTAAATTATCTTGATTTAAGTATGTTAACACAAGATCATTAGGTTCTACATATATCAAGCCATGCCACTGATGACATTAAAGTAAGTTCTCTTACTATATACAGGGATAACTGTAATAGATCGAACTTTACATTTCATGTAATTTTGCAGTAAAATACTGTTAAATGTACCATTTTTTTTTTAGAGTAAAAAGAACATTTAATAACATTTATTTATTTAAAAAAAACATTAGCATATATAGGATCTATATTGTGTAGTATGTTGTAAGCAGCATTTTCCATTGCATTAAAGGAACACGCCGACTTTTTGGGACTTTAGCTTATTCACCGTATCCCCCAGAGTTAGACAAGTCCATGCATACAATTTTTTATATCTGTCTGACGCACCCACCGCTAGCCTAGCTTAGCACAAAGACTTGGGAGCTAAAGTCCCAAAAAGTCGCCGTGTTCCTTTAATATTCCACTATGTCTCAGTATCTGCACACTAAGCACATTTGAAATGCATCAGGGGATTCTTCCAGAATCTACCTTAAGGTTGCATTGTACCTAAACATAATAAACACATCCAGGATTGAGCAGGAGATGATGGTCAGTGTGAAGGTGTAGGAACAACTGCAAATGTAATCATTAGTGACTCATCTCTGGCTCAGGCTGTCACATGATCACCACCATGTGACCGCCGCGGGTCCTGCTGGCTCTTCCTTTCAGCCCAATTTACCATCATGCCAGCACACTCTTGGCCTATGACAGCAGTGTATGTATAAATATATGTTTCATAGCCAAGATGCTGTTTAATGGATGAGGTTAAAGGATAGAAAACTTTCATCCTGGGGAATGTTTTGATCCTATCACTGTGTGAGCAGATACATGTTTCAAAAGGTTTGAAAACAGTTGATAAAATAGGCTGTATGTGTATGTATGTATGTGTGTGTGTGTGTGTGTGTGTGTATATATATATATATATATATATATATATATATATATATATATATATATATATATATATATATATATATATATATATATATATATATATATATATATATATATATATATATATATATATATATATATATATATATATATATATATATCTCACACTCACCTAAAGGATTATTAGGAACACCATACTAATACTGTGTTTGACCCCCTTTCGCCTTCAGAACTGCCTTAATTCTATGTGGCATTGATTCAACAAGGTGCTGAAAGCATTCTTTAGAAATGTTGGCCCATATTGATAGGATAGCATCTTGCAGTTGATGGAGATTTGTGGGATGCACATCCAGGGCACGAAGCTCCCGTTCCACCACATCCCAAAGATGCTCTATTGGGTTGAGATCTGGTGACTGTGGGGGCCATTTTAGTACAGTGAACTCATTGTCATGTTCAAGAAACCAATTTGAAATGATTCGAGCTTTGTGACATGGTGCATTATCCTGCTGGAAGTAGCCATCAGAGGATGGGTACATGGTGGTCATAAAGGGATGGACATGGTCAGAAACAATGCTCAGGTAGGCCGTGGCATTTAAACGATGCCCAATTGGCACTAAGGGGCCTAAAGTGTGCCAAGAAAACATCCCCCACACCATTACACCACCACCACCAGCCTGCACAGTGGTAACAAGGCATGATGGATCCATGTTCTCATTCTGTTTACGCCAAATTCTGACTCTACCATCTGAATGTCTCAACAGAAATCGAGACTCATCAGACCAGGCAACATTTTTCCAGTCTTCAACTGTCCAATTTTGGTGAGCTCGTGCAAATTGTAGCCTCTTTTTCCTATTTGTAGTGGAGATGAGTGGTACCCGGTGGGGTCTTCTGCTGTTGTAGCCCATCCGCCTCAAGGTTGTGCGTGTTGTGGCTTCACAAATGCTTTGCTGCATACCTCGGTTGTAACGAGTGGTTATTTCAGTCAAAGTTGCTCTTCTATCAGCTTGAATCAGTCGGCCCATTCTCCTCTGACCTCTAGCATCAACAAGGCATTTTCGCCCACAGGACTGCCGCATACTGGATGTTTTTCCCTTTTCACACCATTCTTTGTAAACTTTTTGTGCGTGAAAATCCCAGTAACTGAGCAGATTGTGAAATACTCAGACCGGCCCGTCTGGCACCAACAACATTGCCACGCTCAGAATTGCTTAAATCACCTTTCTTTCCCATTCTGACATTCAGTTTGGAGTTCAGGAGATTGTCTTGACCAGGACCACACACCTAAATGCATTGAAGCAACTGCCATGTGATTGGTTGATTAGATAATTGCATTAATGAGAAATTGAACAGGTGTTCCTAATAATCCTTTAGGTGAGTGTGTGTATATGTATATGTGTATATGTATATGTGTATATGTGTATGTGTATATGTGTGTATATATATATATATATTAGATTAGATTAGATTAGATTCAACTTTATTGTCATTACACAAGTACAGGTACGAGGCAACGAAATGCAGTTTGGGTCTAACCAGAAGTGCAATAGCAGCAAGTGCAGGACATGAATATGTACTGAATAAATATAAAGATGGCTATTACTATAAATAGAATTTACAGATAGATATGTACAGAATATAATATACAGATGGATGTTGCTATAAACAGTTTGCAGATAGATATATACTGAACAGAATTTACAGATAGATATGTACTGAATATATATATATACAGATGGCTATTATTGTAAACAGAATTTACAGATAGATAGATATATACTGAATGTAATGTACGGATGGATATTACTATAAACAGAATTTACAGGGTAGATATGTACTGAATATATATACAGATGGCTATTACTATAAGCAGAATTTACAGATAGATGTATATAATGATATGTTAGCTAAGATGGGCAGTATAGCAATGGACGATATAGTGCAAATGAGCATATTCTAGTTAGGTAGTAGTGCAAGATGCATATATGAACAGGTGTTACTGTAGTAACAGTCGATAGTGCAAATGAGCATATTCCAGTTAGGTAAGTAGTGCAAGATGCATATATGTACAGGGGTTACTGTAATAAACAGTCGATAGTGCAAATGGGCATCCAGTAGTGCAAATAACAAGTGAAGGCAGATGTGAGGGGGAGAGGAGGGTTATCAGTATATAGGGGGAGTGGGATCAACGAGGGTTAGAGTTCAATATGGAGACAGTTCTGGGAAAAAAACTGTTCTTAAGTCTGCTGGTCCTGGTCCGGAGGCACCTGAAACGCCTACCAGAGGGCAGGAGAGAAAACAGTTTGTGGGCTGGGTGAGAGGAGTCCTTAAGGATGCTGCGAGCTCGATGCAGACAGCGTTTCCTCTGGATGTGGTCGATGGCAGGTAGTGGAGTCCCTGTGATGCGCTGGGCGGTTTTCACCACCCGCTGTAGTGCCTTGCGCTCTGCAGCAGAGCAGCTCCCATACCATACTGTAACACAGTTGGTCAGGATGCTTTCTATTGCGCAGCGATAGAAGTTCACCAGTATAGCCGAGGATAGCTGATTCTTCCTCAGTGTCCTCAGGAAGAAAAGACGCTGGTGAGCCTTCTTGACCAGGCTGGAGGTGTTGGTTGTCCAGGACATGTCCGCCGAGATGTGGATCCCCAGGAACTTGAAACTGGAGACACGCTCAACAGCCGTTCCATTGATGTGGATGGTGTCGTGTGTGCCTCTTGCCTCTTTCCTGAAGTCCACGATGAGTTCTTTTGTTTTGGTGGTGTTGAGGAGCAGATTATTTTCAGTGCACCATGTGGCCAGGTGCTGGATCTCCTCCCTATAGGCGGTCTCATCGTTGTGTGTATATATATATATATATCAAGTAAAGTCAACTTTATTTATATAGCGCTTTTTACAATGCAGATTGTTTCAAAGCAGCTTCACCGTGTTAAACAGGAAAATAGTGAACAGAATTTGATTCTGCTGTACAGCCGCTCTGGAGAAAACGGTGATGTCATCAGCTCATTTCAATTATCATATACATTCACCTAAAGGATTATTAGGAACACCTGTTCAATTTCTCATTAATGCAATTATCTAATCAACCAATCACATGGCAGTTGCTTCAATGCATTTAGGGGTGTGGTCCTGGTCAAGACAATCTCCTGAACTCCAAACTGAATGTCAGAATGGGAAAGAAAGGTGATTTAAGCAATTTTGAGCGTGGCATGGTTGTTGGTGCCAGACGGGCCGGTCTGAGTATTTCACAATCTGCTCAGTTACTGGGATTTTCATGCACAACCATTTCTAGAGTTTACAAAGAATGGTGTGAAAAGGGAAAAACATCCAGTATGCGGCAGTCCTGTGGGCGAAAATGCCTTGTTGATGCTAGAGGTCAGAGGAGAATGGGCCGACTGATTCAAGCTGATAGAAGAGCAACTTTGACTGAAATAACCACTCGTTACAACCGAGGTATGCAGCAAAGCATTTGTGAAGCCACAACACGCACAACCTTGAGGCGGATGGGCTACAACAGCAGAAGACCCCACCGGGTACCACTCATCTCCACTACAAATAGGAAAAAGAGGCTACAATTTGCACGAGCTCACCAAAATTGGACAGTTGAAGACTGGAAAAATGTTGCCTGGTCTGATGAGTCTCAATTTCTGTTGAGACATTCAGATGGTAGAGTCAGAATTTGGCGTAAACAGAATGAGAACATGGATCCATCATGCCTTGTTACCACTGTGCAGGCTGGTGGTGGTGGTGTAATGGTGTGGGGGATGTTTTCTTGGCACACTTTAGGCCCCTTAGTGCCAATTGGGCATCGTTTAAATGCCACGGCCTACCTGAGCATTGTTTCTGACCATGTCCATCCCTTTATGACCACCATGTACCCATCCTCTGATGGCTACTTTCAGCAGGATAATGCACCATGTCACAAAGCTCCAATCATTTCAAATTGGTTTCTTGAACATGACAATGAGTTCACTGTACTAAAATGGCCCCCACAGTCACCAGATCTCAACCCAATAGAGCATCTTTGGGATGTAGTGGAACGGGAGCTTCGTGCCCTGGATGTGCATCCCACAAATCTCCATCAACTGCAAGATGCTATCCTATCAATATGGGCCAACATTTCTAAAGAATGCTTTCAGCACCTTGTTGAATCAATGCCACGTAGAATTAAGGCAGTTCTGAAGGCGAAAGGGGGTCAAACACAGTATTAGTATGGTGTTCCTAATAATCCTTTAGGTGAGTGTATATTCAAGTAATGTAGTTGATATAATTTAGTTTAGTAATTTAAATTTATTTGGATATTTATTTGAAAATTTAGTGTCCCCAACTGAGCAAGCCAGAGGCGACAGTGGCAAGGAACCAAAACTCCATCAGGTGTCCTAATGGAGAAAAATAAACCTTGGGAGAAACCAGGCTCAGTCGGGGTGCCAGTTCTCCTCTGGCCAATTAACAAACAGTGTATGTTTATTATTTTGGCAGCCTTACAGGTCAGAAGTAATATTAGATCGGATTATTCGAAAGATCGGAGGCATCACGCCGGGTTTATTGAGGATGGCGTGTCGATTAAACAATTATTAAATAGGAATATTCTAAATATCGGAGTCATCACGCCGGAGATGGATCCATTGAGGATGCCATGTCGATGAGCAATTTCAGAGGGTAGACTAATTGACACGGTCTCTGCAGACACTTCAGGGATGCGTTGGTAATGTCTGGGCGCTGGTCCACCATCTGATCTGGATACGGCCCGGATCCGGCTGACTGCAGTAAACCTCGGGATAAACAGAGAGACTAAAATTAGCGTAGATGCCATTCCTCTTATGATGTAATGAGTACATCAGGTGTTATGGGAAGTGTTCCTGGTTCCGGCTGACCTAGTTAATGCAGCCTAACAATTTGAATAAAATATAAATTAAAAATGTTTTATGTGTATGCCATAGTAAAGAGATGCGTTTTTAGTCTAGATTTAAACTGACAGAGTGTGTCTGCTTCCCGAACAATGCTAGGAAGGCTGTTCCAGAGTTTGGGTGCTAAATAGGAAAAGGATCGACCGCCTGCAGTTGATTTTGATATTCTAGGTATTATCAACTGGCCAGAGTTTTGAGACCGCAATAGACGTGATGGAGTATAATGCGTTAAGAGCTCGCTCAAGTACTGGGGAGCTAAACCATTTAGTGATTTGTAAGTAATTAGCAAGATTTTAAAATGTATGCGATGTTTAATAGGGAGCCAGTGCAGTGTTGACAGAACCGGGCTAATATGGTCATACTTCCTGGTTCTAGTAAGAACTCGAGCTGCTGCGTTTTGGACCAGCTGCAGTTTATTTATTAAGCGAGCGGGGCAACCACCCAATAGAGCATTACAATAATCTAGCCTTGAGGTCATGAATGCATGAACTGTTCAGCATTTTGCATTGAAAGCATATGCCGTAATTTAGATATATTTTTAAGATGGTAGAATGCAGTTTTACAGATGCTAGAAACGTGGCTTTCAAATGAGAGATTGGTATATAACTATAAAGACCAGAATATCATAGAGACTTTGGGAAGGCCTCTTTTGGGCCAGTAAGCGATTGAGAAAGATTTGAAGGCTACTGTGGCTGTGAAGATTTTTGATGTGAGTAAATGATGAAAGAATATTCATTTTGGGGAACTAACCTTTTAATTAGTTAACTAGTCACTTAGTATGTCTCAGTCACCAGCCCTAATCTTTAACTGCTATTACACACCTGCCTATAGATGAAAGGACAATACATAATACATCCTAATACATTACATAGATGATAATTTTTTTATATTTAAGTGAAATTCAGCATGAGTTTGTCGCTTTATTTATTATTTAAGATGTTGGTCATTGAATACATTCGGATACCAATTTAATTTTTGGTTGCTCTTTAAATTCAGCAAGGTTTGGGTGTGTGGCTCTGATTTGCAGATTGCATTGCAATTGGTTTTTGGGGACAGATGCTTTAGTGCAGTCAAGGTCTTTCTGTTTATCAAAATTGATGGATTCCTGACCTTGTGGGGGTGTTGAAGACATTAGCATCGTATTGACTGTCTTGCGCAGCAAAAAGGATAAACGTGAAATATCTCAAGGGCGAATATTTTTATTCTGTTCGAGAGATTTGCATGTTTGTTTAAAGACTTGAAGTTTTGAAAGGCTGCCACAAATCATCTTGAGATTATTTTAACTAGGATAGTGCATATTGCTTCACGTTCATAATCACGTTCTTATAACATCAAGAGCAGCACATTTGACCTCCCAGATTAAAGGACATCTCAATTTTTTTTATTTAGACTTTAGAGTAAAATACAGAGCATAAAGTATGCATTCTAATTATTAAGATATAAATCTCAATCAAGGATTCTGTCGAAGTGCATTTGACTAACTTCACCTTCTCATTTTCATTTTTTGACAGTGATTAATGATCATCGCTTGAAAAGTGCCACACATGAAAGTTGGCATTAGAGATTGGGTGCATGGCGTACCTTACTGTCCACTTAAAATCTGATGTTGCAGCTGTTTTGGAGACCTTCGTGATGCACATACTGTTCCTCTGTTATGGCAGTGTGAGCCAAGGCTGTCAAAATCTCAGCCAGGAGTACATGAGCTGCTACCCTTGTAGAACTGAACATTATTTCCATGGTAGGCCCTTCATATTTATAGTCTGTTCAGGACCATGGCACGTGCTTCAATGCAAGTTATAGCCTAAATCGCATCATTTCCCAACCTGAAAATATTTGTTTATTATCAGTCTCATAAAAGACATATAACATACAACCAAAACAAAATCATATGTTGGTGATATATGGGAGGTAAATTAAATTACAATTAAATATCCACTCTGGAATGCACGGTATCATAAATACATACAAAAAGATGATTATGCGCCATCATTAAGTAATGAGATGCTAACTTCTCCCATACCTCCCCATTGGGTCTTCTTCAACCCTTCTTTTTTTTTTTCTCTCTTTAGAACAAAACTTGCTGACATTATTGCCCAACTTACACAAAAGAGTTTGTTGAAATATACTTTACTAGAAACTTTTCAAGGTTTAAGGATGAGATAGAAGGTTCCTCTTTCTTTTAACAAGTGTAGTCAAGCCTATATAGACATGACATATTTTTGTAGGCCAAAACATTTAAACGAGTTGCCATTTTAGCACTTCCGGGTTTTAATTTTTGGTTAAATGCTTGAAATAAGGTGTGTGGTGAACACAAGCTCAATATAGTTTCATGTTTCACAATATAAAATACATCACTTGTCTTGTAAAAGGCAGTTGCTAACAAGTGGCTAAATGGGTCTACAGAGGTTGTTGGAGACATTAAACATCATCACACCCAACAGGTAAAGTTTTTTTTGCGGCTGACCTTATTGCGTATGCATTTGTAGGAGTTTCCCTTTCAGACTCAAAATTTATGGGAGGAGAGTACTTAAATGAATCATTTAAGGTGATTTACTATGGTTTGCACTAGTCAATTTACTTGTATTTGCGCCATTATTTACTGCCCAAAAAAGCTTAAACCAGACGCTAATTCGCGCTGCTCTTGGTAGATTATGTTGGTCATTATGGAAATGATCCGGCTGTGTCTATGTTCTTAGATGTGTTAGTAGATCATGCGCAGAACTTTCCACTCCCATCTGAGCTTTTTTGGAATTGTGCTCTGCCGCTTATTTGCCCTGTTTGGTAAATGGCTCTAAAAGAGTTGTTGGAAGCTTAGTGATGGTGACTCTGAAGTCATGTGACCATGGTATAGTTAGTTTATAGCCTATGTTTTAGCTTTTGACGTATGCCGATTGTATCAACACTTCAAAATTCATAAAAGTTATGTGCATTATTACAATAAACAAATCGTGTAAGAAGCATAAGCTTTTGTTAGTCATAGACTTTATTTTCTGCAATAATCCAAAAGCCAATGAAAAAATCCTATTGGGTTTTTGTCAAGGGAACCAGGGTGATGCTATCGTCTGGGTTAGCCTGCAAAAATACGTCGTTCTTGCACAAATCTATTAATATACAGTTATTAATGACGATATTTCTGGGGATAAGTGTGTAAATAATTTATATTAATAATAATTGTATTAATTATTATTAATATAAATACATTATTATTTACAATTGCAATCAAAAATATTCAACCCCACTGACCTGCAAGACATTCTGTTTTTGTGAATAAAATTGTATTAAAACACTTCAACTAAGGCATCAGTAAACCATCATAGAAAGTTTATTAATACACATTCGAGTGATTCTGAGAACATAAAGTTGTTACTGAGTTCAAATGGGAAAAAAGTAAAATTCTGAATATCTATATAGAAAATACGTACACATTTTATCCATATATATTTTAAAAGGACAAATATTTAATCTAGACCCTAAATTAATGGTTGATTATGCACTGAAATGGTGTATTTGACCTGGCTGCAAATTATTAAAAGGATAGTTCACCCTAAAATGAAAATGAAGTCATAAATTACTCAACCTGGTGTTGTTCTAATGCCCTATGTCCTTCTTTCTTTTATGGACCACAAAAGGAGAATTATTTTCAAAAAATGTCCCGCTTGCTCTCATCCATATAATGGCAGTAAGCAGCAAGTTTTTTAATAAAGACATAAAAGCATCACAGAATGATCCCATGCGTCACGTCATATATATTCCAATTGTTCTGCTATTATATGGATGAGAGCGAGGCATTTTTTTTAAATCCTCCTTTTGTGGTCAATAAAAGAAAAAAAGGCATACGGCATTAGAACTACACCAGGGGAGTAATTTATGACTTAATTTTCATTTTAAGGTAAACTACCCCTTTATATTGCAGGCATTTCATTTTGTTGTTTTCATTTAATCACAAAAAAATAGATAAATAATAATTAGTTTGTGCGTGAATCAAATATCCATAGCATGTTACAATGATTTTAATCAGAGCAATACTAATTGCTCTAATGTCTTCTGCCAAAGCACAGTCCCAGTCCCACAGCTGTGGCAAAACCCAGTTCATTGGTTATGGCCTGATTGAACCTTCAGCCCAAATTAATCAAGTAGATTGAAGTTGCAGTCCAAACAAAGCGAAAACAATCAATGACACTCTGAAATAAATGGGCGATGAAACATTCTAAAATGAGCAGAGTCTCAGAGGCAAGCTAAAATTTAATTAAAGTCAAACATTCATTTAGGTTATTGGAACTTTAACTGAATTACAAGACAAGTAAATTACTGAACCTTAGAACCATTTTTAGAAAGAAGAAACTGCAGAAAATATGAAGCCGTGATCCAAACGTAGAACTTGAGACAGGGAGAAATAATTAGACTACGTTGCCAAGGAGCCAGAGAGCATGTGGCTGCATGTGCTATTTGAAAGTAAATTTTTTGGCTAATGGCCTAAATACCATTCAGTTCAGAGTTTGAGGATTTCAGCCATGAACTTGTTTGCTTGCACTCTGCACACCACCAACACTTTAAAAATCAACATTTGTGCAAAATGTGTAAGCTTACATGTTCAGAAATGTTTTATTTTTTCTTATTGTCAAATAGGGTGAATCGGGTAAACTCTGCATTTGTAATAAAATTGTGCTCTGGAGAGAAAATTAATAATTCTATTTCAGTATGTCTGCTATTTAGTTTTTTATCCCCAGCACAGTGTTCACGTTTTCATCAATATTTCAATTTTCAATTATTTTTTTGTTGTTGTAGTATTTGTGATATTCATTTGGATAATCATTTAAATATTTATTTTTTGCATCTGGTGGCTAAGCTTGCTATGACTATTGGTTATGCCACTGGCACAGCTTACCCCCATGCATTTGACACACTTTACCCCAAAGCTACCATTTTGGGTAAAATGCTTTATTCAATAATTCATAGCTAAATGTAGGCCAAATCATTTACATAGTTTTATACATTCACAATTCACCAACATATAATTTGTTTTAAACCTGAATTCATTTGCTTTTAACATAACATTCAGTTTACCTGCCATGTAGAAAGTTTAGTTTGACATGCAAAGCATAAAAAAATGTGTTGATAGGGCAAAGTCTGCCATACACATTTAAAACACTTATGGAGTGGGTTGAATAATTGGTATTGGATGTAAACACATGCCTGCTTGTCTTCATTGTATCAGACTTTTCTGTATTCATGAGGTTTCACATGCAATGGGGCACTCAGCAATCCGTTATGACACCAAAAGACACTTCTGCACTTTCTCTGCATCATCCTAACTGCCAAACACCCACACAAAACCATCCTGATAGCATGCACAGTGAACACAGCAAGAAATAATTGAGTGTTTTTTTCACCCTCAGTTTGACACCTACAGAGAGGGTACCAGTACCAGAACGTGATGGCACTATATCCAGCTGCTTTCAGACAAAGATGTTTCCTTCACAGAACATGAGGTAGTAAAGGTTACTTATTTCACTAGAAATTTCCATTTTAGTTTTGAAAATGTAAGTTATAATAAATCTGTGTTCTTTGTCAGTCTGTGTTTTTGAATTAGAGTATAAGCCAGACTTAATTTGCCCCAGTGGAAAGCATACACCGATCAGTAATACCATTATGACCACTGACAGGTGAAGTGAATAACACTGATTATCTCTTCATCACGGCACCTGTTAGTGGGTGGGGTGTTTTAGGCAGCAAGTGAACATTTTGTCTTCAAAGTTGATGTGTTAGAAGCAGGAAAAATGGCCAAATTGTGATGGCTAGACGACTGAGTCAGAGCATCTCCAAAACTGCAGCTCTTGTTGGGTGTTCCTGGTCTGCAGTGGTCAGTGTCTATCAAAAGTGGTCCAAGGAAGGAACAGTGGTGAATTGGCGACAGGGTCATGGGCGACCAAGGCTCATTGATGCATGTGGGGAGCGAAGGCTGCCCGTGTGGTCCGATCAAACAGACGAGCTACTGTAGCTCAAATTGCTCAAGAAGTTAATGCTGGTTCTGATAGAAAGGTGTCAGAATACACAGTGCATCACAGTTTGTTGCGTAGGGGGCTGCATAACCACAGGCCAGTCAGGGTGCCCGCCCATGCTAACCCCTGTCCACCTCCAAAAGCGGCAACAGTTGGCACGTGAGCATCAGAACTCGACCACGGAGCAATGTTAGGAGGTGGCCTGGTCTGATGAATCATGTTTTCTTTTACATCATGTGGATGGCCAGGTGTGTGTGCATCGCTTACCTGGGAAACACATGGCACCAGGATGCACTATGGGAAGAAGGCAAACCGGCGGAGGCAGTGTGATGCTTTGGGCAATGTTCTGCGGGGAAACCTTGGGTCCTGCCATCCATGTGGATGTTACTTTGACACGTACCACCTACCTAAGCATTGTTACAGACCATGTACACCCTTTCATGGAAACGGTATTCCCTGGTAGCTGTTGCCTCTTTCAGCAGGATAATGCATCCTGCCACAAAGCAAAAATGGTTCAAGAATGGTTTGAGGAGCACAACAACTAGTTTGAGGTGTTGACTTTGCCTCCAAATTCCCCAGATCTCAATCCAATAAACCACCTTGCATCTTACAGGACTTAAAGGATCTGCTGCTAACATCTTGGTGCCCCGATACCATAGCACACCTTCAGGGGTCTAGTGGAGTCCTAATATTGACCAACACAATATTAGGAAGGTGGTGATAATGTTATGCCTGATCGGTATATTTACACTATCTGAATCATTCCCTATATAGTACACTATGTGCCATTCACCATGTAGAAAATAGTAATAGTGAACAAGTGACCGATTTCAGCCACAGCTTCAGCATCTATTTATAATGTAGGCGGCGGGATGCTTTAGATTCTAGAGAGCATTTGATTGAACAAGAAATCTGAGAGAAGCTGAAGTGCAGAGTGATGTCATCAAAATCATTGATCCATATTGGTAGAAGTGAGAGACTGTAAGTTTTGAATGTTTATATCTTCTAAATGTGAATGTTGTCATTGGAGTGATGAGATACTTAGCAGACTATCATCACTCAATGGCTGGTTGTCTAAGTGGTGTCCGCAAAATAACATAGGGTTCATAGACAATTGGGAAAGCTTTTGGGGCAGACCTGACCTGTTGAAAAAAGATGGCATCCATCCTTCCTGGGGTGGTGCCGCTATTCTCTCTAGTAATTTGGCACATAGTCTTAAAGCTAAACCTTGAATAACTAGGGCCCAGGTCAGGAAGCAGACGGACTGGCTTACCCGACTGCCTGCTAGCTGTCTCACGTCACAGAAGTCAGATAAATCCCAGCACATAGAGACTCTTTCATCTAGATATTATCACATAGAGACTGTGTCTGTTCCACGAATTAGTAAATACAAAAAAACACCAAAACCATTCAACGGTAAAAATGTAATTGATGTCCAACAAATAAACAACAGATATAATACAGATGAACAAATGATAAAGCTTGGGCTGCTGAATATTCGATCCCTTTCCTCAAAAACGCTTATTATTAATGATATGATTACAGATAATAATCTAGATGTGCTGTGTTTGACAGAAACCTGGCGATTACATTACTTTAAATGAGTCCACCCCCAAAGATTATTGTTATAAACACGAGCCGCATCTGAAAGGTAAAGGGGGAGGTGTTGCTGTAATTTATAATAATATGTTCAGTGTTACTCAGAAGTCTAGTTTCAAATATAATTCCTTTGAAGTTTTGGTGCTTTACGTAACGTTATGTAGTGTAATTGATAAATCCTGTTTGACATTTGTGCTGGCTACTGTATACAGGCCACCAGGGCACCATACAGACTTTACCAAAGAATTTGCTGATTTTCTATGGCTGCTTAGTAATTGCAACTTTTCATTTTCCGTCAATCTTCGTACACGATGTAACTATACACACCACAACATGTAAATAGGAAAATGTTGGCGTTATTTTGTCACTTATTGAGCAGTAGGCTAGATGGAGCCGTTTACCTCTGGTCTTTGTGCTAAGCTAGACTAGCGGTGGGTGCGTCAGACAGAGTTATGGCACGCACAGAGATAAAATTCCTTTAATATTATTTCTAGTCCTATTCTGTGAGTATGTTTATATATGGGCTTGTAATTAGGGTTGCAATGGGGCTGAAAACTTCCTGTAAATTTCCAGAAACTTTTCTAAAATTTCCCAAAAATTCTGGAAAGTTTCTGGAAACTTTGCAACCATACTCGCAATACATTCTGGGATTGCAGTGCTGTTAGAATTTGGCCAAGGTGTCTATAGCTATGTTTCCATCCACCTATTCATGATTTTATTTGGGTTAAAAATGTGCATAAATTCTAAAAATGTGCATAAAAAAACGTATGTGCTCAATTGAGGTGCTTTTTTTTTTTTAACAAGTAGACATGCACATAAACGTTGGAAACACATTTACTGAATAAATCCCTTGATACGCAACAAAAAACTTTGCCTCAACAGAGGATGTGATTAGATAACTGGACTAACCAGTGGACCAGTTTCATTGCTTAGCATCTCAAATGTTGGTTTGATCATGCTGAAATGTCTGAGCCAGAGTCTATCATCAAAATGTTTGCGTATAATTAACTACCTCTCAGAACTGTCTCAAATGATTGCCTTCCCAAACAGCAGATCAGTCTGAAATCTAGAGCATGAGTCAAATGAACATGTTCTTTATTTTTCGTTAGGGACCTTGGCGAATCTGTTTTAAGTTACGTTCTGTTTAGCATTGAACATTTATGCTCCCCACTAATTCTTTGTCAGTCCTTCATAGGCTACAAAAGAGCTGCTATGTAATCATCTGCAGTTTGCTTAAATCCCGTCTCTAAACCATCTGCTCCATTTACTCAAGCATAATAAAGGATTATGGCACTGGATTATGGGGGTCTTTTTAACAAACCATGATACTACAGAGAAGGCTTAGATAAACATGTATCGCTGAATTTTACGATACGAGACTGCAGTTCTACTGGTCCTCTTTAACCATTCACATCACTCTTGGTCTGAAGTCAAAAAATGTCAGCGCTAATAATTCAGGGATGATACTGGAGAGGAGCAGTGTGGGGGAAGAAGGCCAAACACCTGGCACACAGAGAGAAATAGTAAGAGAGAGAGAGGCACTAATGGGATATTAATAAGTCCTTTATGAGTCTGAAACTACATTACTGTGCTGGCAACAATGTCCACTATTACAAAAGCAGTACAATGCTTGAACTGAGGTGTTTAAATTGACTTTTGTTTGTAAATGCTTATAAAAAATTCTCTTTAAAATTTACAAACCACCAGGAGACAGAAAGATGTGCTTATGGTGCATTTAAGTCATGCTGGAAAGATCGAACGCACATGAATGCCACCACAAAGTCGTAAATACGAATACTTATAGGTACCAGTGTTCTTGTCAGGTTTTTTTATACACAACAAAATAAGTGAATTGCCTCAGGATATAATAGCATTGTAACATAATTAATATATAACTGTAAAATGGTGGCTTCATAAATTAATTTAATTCAGTTCAATTCACAATACATATCGTTTCAAAGCAGCTTCACAGAAAATGCATGCGTCTACATTACAATTTGAAGTGATTTGTTATCAGAGGAGACTGTGACCAAGTTATGCATTTCAGAAATGTACATGTACAAAGCACACAGTTAGCTAACAATGTATTATTAAGCAATGTAATAATTTAAGGCACAAACAATGGGATAGTTCACCCAAAAATGACAATTCTGTCACCCTCATGTAGTTCCAAACCCATAAGACTTTTTCACCTTTGGAACACAAATGAAAATGTTTTTGATGAAATCTGAGAGCTTTCTGTCCCTCCATTGACAGTCTACGCGAATGACACTTTGATGCTTCAAAAAGTGATCGTAAAAAATTAATCCATATGGTTTAGTCCAAATTTTCTGAAGAGACACGATCGCTTTATATGATGAACGGATTGAATTTAGACTTTTATTCACATATAAACATTGATCAGCGAACATAAACAGAAGCTCAACCAAACCTGCTTGATGCGCGAGAACAAACCTCTTCGGTTCTTGCAGAAGCTCAAACGTGCTGCGTAACACGAGAATGAACCTCATTGGTTCTTGTACGTCAAGCGAACATGCTTGAGCTTCCGTTTACCACAACTGAACAGTGTTTATATGTGAATAAAAGCCTAAATTAAATTTGTTTATCATATAAAGCAGAACATTTTGAACTAAACCAACACGGTCTCACTCCTATTCGTCACGTATTGACGCTTGGTCAGTTCACTTCGGCGTCACTTTTTAACGCACAGGGTACCCCTTTAGCGTCGTTTTTCGACGCACAGTACTCCATTGATTTCAATGAGAAACCTTTGCCGTCATATATAGATGCGTTGGGCATGGTTATCGTCATAATGAAACTATGGGTTATGATTTTGCCATTTCTCAATTTAATCAGCCAGCATAATTTTATTTACATTCTTTTTTTTCTTTTTTTTTACGCTATTCAGACACGTTTTGAACATGTTACCCAACCCCATCCCTAAACCTACCCATTTGTGTATTATAAAAAACAGGATATAACAGGCAGATACGACTGCAGCCACATATTTATTCAAAGTGTTCTGAGACCAAACAGTTGATTTGTGTGAAAAAAATCCCCAAAAGCGATCAGCGTAGAGTCCATCCGCCGAAGATCATGAACACAACAACACATTTCAAAAATTGCCGCCGGAAGAAACGTTACGTCAGCTTTGACAGCATTGGCTCTCGTGTGTCTCGTGACCGATCGCGTCATGCTAAAGAGTCGGTGTATCATTTGAATGATATATGACTGAGTGGAGTGTGTGTGTGTTCACGGAGCGGCGGGTTGGATCATCATTTCAGTGATTAAAACATTAAGATCAACTCTGTTCTTTACATAAAGATATCGTATGACTTCAGAAGACTTGGAATGCAACATGAGTTAATACTTTTATACAGTTTTTGGTCAGTTTTTGCAATAAATACCTGTGACTGTACTTTTATTTGCCTGTTACGTGTTTTATATTGTTGAGAAGTGGGTAGGTTTAGGGTAGAAGTAGGGTTAGGTTCTCCAAAATATATAAAAGTAGCCTATAAAAATTTATAAAATCATGTCTATTTTTACAAGTGCAAAGAATTAAATGCGTCTTGATCAGACACATTGGGTAAACTGAAATCAATGGAGTAACTTACCCTGTGCATCGGAAAACGACGCTAAAGGGGTACTTTGTGCATTAAAAAGTGATGCCGAAGGGAACTGACCAAGCGTCAATATGTGACTAATAGGAGTGAGAACGTGTTGACTAAACTGCTCAATTCATATGGATTCATTTTATGATCTCTTTATGAACTTTTTGAAGCGTCAAAATATCAGTTGCGTAGCTGTCAATGGAGGGACAGAAAGCTCTCAGATTTCATCCAAAAGATCTTCATTTGTGTTCCAAAGATGAACGAAAGTCATACGGGTTTGGACTGTAAAAAAAATATGTACGTAGTGTTCGTGACGTCACCCATAGGATTCTGAAGAGCAGTTCTGAAGCGTAAAGTAGGGTCGAGCTGTCCGTTGCCATCTTGCAGCGCGTCACCGCACGTCACTCCCGGATAACTGACAATGGGCAAAGAGGCGGGACGTGGCTGGAGCTGAGGTGACGTGATGACTAACAGACAGCAGACAAACGGCTATCCACCTGTCACTCAGTGGCCACGCCCTTAATTATGCAGAACTTTAAGGCTTTATATAATTTAAACGAATGAGTTATAAAAAAAAAAATCACCCCCCTCACAGTTGTCATGAAGGGCAAAATTAGCTATATAGACCAAAACCACAATTTGTACCAGGCTGTAAACATGTTTTTTTCTGCTGTAAAGTTGGGCATTTTAACATGGGGCTCAATGAGATTCTGCTCCCTTTTGGAGCCTGTCCTTAGCAGCCAATCGATGAATTGCAGTTTAAGTCACTTCCGTATTGGCTTCAAGAGAAACTGGGGGAGGTTGCCGCTTGGTTTGGAATGACATGAGGATGAGTAAATGATGACAGAATTTTTGGGTGAACTATCCTTTTAAAAACATAAAAAAGCAAAACACACCTAATGTCCTTTTTTGTTCTTCATTTTCTAGTAGTAGAGTTTAAAAACCTTGCTGTATTTTTGTGTAGTTAATTAAGAGAAGGCACGCTGCCATCTGGCTCCAACGTAACTGACATAAACGCAGCTGACGTCATAAATACGACTTCCCAAATCGTAAATTGGAACTTTCCAGGAGGACTTGAATGTGCCATTTTACAATTATGAATGGCTACTGTGCTGTAGTTGTTCGGATGTTTAAAGCTGCTGTCATTACATGCCAGTTCAAATGTAATGTAAATGTACAAACAAATGGATGGACATTTAATTGGCAAAACTCCATACTGAAATGAAGGGTCTAGTAATACAGTCCACATACCCAAAGAGTATTTGGAAACTTACACTTGCTTTGCATTAGATAACACAATATCGAAACTAATGGAATTTAAAGTCACAATGTAACGGAAATAAGGATCATTAAGTTACTGATAATTCAACTGTGCAAACAAGTGAAATAATATACCATTCGTATTTAAAAAATGGGGAAAAACTATATTTGTGTAAATGTGTCGCGAGAAATCATAGCTATAAAAATACACAATGTCACATGGGGCAAAATGTATTAACACATGTTAGCAGGGAAGATGCATGGGCATTCATTTGCATTAAACACATATGTGGACATGTCTAAATTTAAGCATTTCTGTGGGCTTAAAAAGCTTGCCCTGTTACAGCAGATTTAGTTCACAAATAACTGACAGTCATGAACTAAATATGATTTAATTGATAATAATCACCATCAGTTGCAAGCATATTCAAGCTCTGACCCAAAATAATATACCTAATAGGGTATATATCCCATAATCTTGCATCTTAGAGGGGGTGGCAATTTCTTCAGCTTGAAATAACAAGGAACGATATGTTTTTATGGAATGTAGTGGTGTTAAAAGTATGATATTATGCTTTGGAATGTAGTGAAGTAAAAGTTTCCTAAAATAAAAACTCAGATACGCTGATAAAGTACAGATACTTGGAAAATGTACTTAAGTAGAGTAACAAAGTAGAAACACTTTGTTACTGTCGACCACTGGGTATTGGGAAACTTTCTGGTTGTCTAATGTCAATAGAATATATTCATAGTAAACGTGATGAACTACACCTGTGATTACTTTGACAAGACACCTGTGTGAACTTGAGGGGAAATTACTTCATATCCATGACATAAAACTCACCTTGACACCAGTTGGTTACAATTTATAGAAATAATGACACTTGGTTTGATATTTTGTGTTCTGACACAGTGACATTCATACATTTTCAAACGTGTCTGAACCCAGACAGCAACATAGTGTCAGATCCGGCCCACATCTAGTACGCATTGAATCCACATGTACCAGATGTGGCCCGGATCTGGGCCAACACTATGTTGCTGTTTGGGAAGTGTCCAAATACTTTTTTTTTTATCACTTGAATACCTAAAAACAAAGCATGGTGGGAAATTCTTACAGTAAAGTGAAATAATTCAGTATTTTTATCTGTCAGTAACAGCACCCTTTCATTTTCATATCCAAATTCTGAGATTGAAAAGCTATTGATTATCTTTTTGGGTGCTTTCTAAATTCTTGCGATAACAATTTTGACAGGTAGCTCTTTCACATTCCTTGCAGTGCGTAAATACGTTTTTAACCTATTCCCCACCTTGAACCACTGTTCTTAATGCTCAAGGACGTTTGCAGATGACGTTGACATCCCTGGCCTGGTGAACCAACACCATTCATAGCTTCCCTTCGTCATTTTTTTCATTGCCGTTTCAGGCACTCCTTAAAGAAAATATTGAAGAAAAAAAAAAACGTAATAAGGCCGCTAGAGTGGGGAGAAAAAAACACCTTTTGTGTGGCCAATGTCAGATTCGTGAAATTAAATTTGCGTCTAAACAGGTTTAGTAGCCTTGGGAAATATTGTAGGTTTTGCAGGTCAAATTAATAATAATATTATTATTATTATTATTATTATTATTATTATAATAACATATTTTCGAAATGCACCGAAATCATCTGCACAAGGGCTATTAATTCAGACCTTTAATCATGTTGTTTTGTTTTTTTTTGCATTTATGTGCAGGTGCATTTAAATGCAACAGACCAGGTCGGGACAGTGGAAAAGATGCCTGTCAGATTTAAGGGAATGTTATAATTGGGATGTGAGGGGGTGTACTGTGTGTCAGGCACGTGGGTGGTGGGGGTTCGACTGTATTACCTTGGTTTTTCTTTGTTCCTCTCTTTCGTACTCCATCTCTTTCGCATATGAAGACGTGACTCACAGATAACTCTGAATGAAGGACAGTGCTTATAAATCATCCGTCCCTCATCAGAACAACTGAGAAGCTGCCTCTCTTCACTTTTTGGAGTATACATACACATAAATTACCTGACAACCCTTTGTATCTGTTGGACATTAGCCCTTGAAGAAAAACAAAACTTTAAAGTCTTTTTTTTTGTGTGTGTGTGTTTTTGTAGTGCTTGGATCCCCCTCCCCAGGGGAGAGAAACCTGTGACACCAGCGTTTGAAGACCATGACATCCAACATTTCTTTCTTTCTCTGCCTGTTGCTGGTGTCTCGGGGTTCGACTGCAGTCATCACCGGGGTGAGTGACCCTTTCAACTTGCAGGGCAGTCTGGTCAAGTGGATTGAACTCTGTAGAACACTATAGAACTAACACTAAACTATTTATTTTGTTAATTCAATCCTAATAGTAACATTGTTTGAAAATCAGTGATCTGTTTGAGTGTCAAATTTGATTGAATGATTGAATTATGCATTTCATTTGAGGTATTTATTTTTGATTATTTACTGCATCTATACATTTTGACCTTTTTTCATTCCATTATGTAGAACAAATTACAGTATATTTAATATCTGCAGTGTAGAACTATTATTGGAGTGTATCTGAGGGGAGATTTGTGTTTATTATTCATGTATATGTGTCTAGATAGATCGATAGATAGATAGATAGATAGATCGATAGATAGATAGATAGATAGATAGATAGATTGCATATCCAAGAATGTGCCAGAAAATCTAATAATTGTAACAAAATAAGAGGGATCACAAAAATTGCATGTTGTTTTTCATTTAGTACTGCCCTGAATAAGCAGTTTCACATAACCGTAAACATCTAAATGTATATATTATGTATATTTCATATGATTTATTTATTTGTTTGCTTTTGATTTGTATCTGGTTCAGGGACAATACAGACTGAGGATGCGTTGAAAAAAAAAAAAGCTCTTTATTTTTGTTATGTTAACTTATGAAAAGTAGTCAAGTCATTCATTGCCATCAAGCCTGAATTTTACAAAGGTTTACCATGTTAATTATAAAAAGAGGACTTGCTGGTCATAATGTATTAATAGAAAAGCAAAAAAATGCATGATTTCATAAAAGGTACACATTTTTTTTGTTAATATCTTGACGTCCTAGATAACCTTTGTTTGTTAAAGGCCATTAACTCATAGATTGCCATTATGGTTGATGTTAGACTGTCATTTAGAAGTATTCAACAAATCAAAGCTGTGCATTTCACTTTTAACATGGCATGTTTCCAGATTTTAGTGCACACACAATAAAATAATGTGATTTAATAATGAAACAATACATTTAATACTACAATGCACATATTCATGCATGCATAAAATCGATCGTTCCTTACCACTGCAAAGTTTAAAACTCACAGGGCATTTCTAGGGTCAGCAGAGATGCCGTGCTCTTTGACATGAATGTGTTGGGATGCTCAAATGCATTTCCTCCACACCTGTCAGGACAGTTAAGCCTACAGCGATCCCAAAATATGCGAGAGTGCTGTCAGAACACCCCAGGCCTAATGGAGATGGAGGCATGGCATTTTCGAACACACTGAGACATCATCCTACAAGGCCTGTCAGGGCAAATCAGTAGCCTGGATCCACGAGAGAAAATCCTATGCTACCTTTAGGCTTATGCTCACTATAAATAGCTTTAAAAATACATTGTATGATGGATGAGGTGGACACACTGAACATTTCATGTGTGTGTGTGTGTGTGTGTGTGTGCATGTTTATGTGATTTATGAGGACACAGATTTGTATAATGACATGGGTATTACAACGTAAACATGTTTTTTTTATTTATTATGAGGACACAGGAAATGTCCTCATAATAAAAATAGCTTTAAAAACATACTAAACAATGTTTTATTAAAAATGTAAAAATGCAGAATGTTTTCTGTGATGGGTATGTTTAGGGGTAGGGGTAGTGTAGAGGGATAGAATGTACATTATGTCCTCATAATGATAGGTGCACCAACGTGTGTGTGTGTGTGCGCACACAGGCATGTGAGAAGGACTCTCAGTGTGGAGGTGGCATGTGTTGTGCAGTCAGCCTGTGGATCCGGAGCCTGCGAATGTGCATCCCAATGGGTCAGAATGGAGAAGACTGTCATCCAATGAGCCACAAGGTTAATTTTCTCACTTTCCTCCTCACGTTCGTTATGATTTTTTTTTTTATGTTCCTGTTTTTTAATCTTTCATTTCTACTTAGGTGCCATTTTTTGGGAAGAGACTCCATCATACATGCCCATGTCTGGCCAGCCTAGCCTGCATCACCACAGCTGATGGGAAGTCCAAATGTCTCCCGCCATTTCCTTTCCAGGATCAATACCTGTGATGAAGATGTTTGCCTGTATAGCATGCTAATGTTTGTATAAAGTGTATAGCTGTAAAAGTGTTTTAGATCTATTTATTTTATGAAAAATGAATACAAAATTAATTATGGAAAATAAATTAGCAAATGAGCTCATAAAATGCAAATGATGTCAAAATATGTCAAAATAAATAAAATATATAAATTCTTCTCATGCTTAAAGGGGTTATGAACTGCATTGTTTTGTAATGTTTCCTGTGGTGCACCTATAATGTTAGTATGATTTTTACGTGTCATAATTTAGAAATAAAAGGCATTTTTACTACCCTGATCTAAGCCCTCTGATGTGAACGCTCTGTTTGAAGGGGCGTGTCTTCTGTGAGACTTCAGTGTAAACGCCCACTGCTGTGATTGGCTAATATCTTTGCATATGAAACAACTAAGTACTACATGTGTAACTCTCTCGAAAACTTTTTTACTATTAGCACGTCTTTACTATTACAGCTCTCAAGATTAACCGTGAATAGTGTTGATTATAGCATTATATGTAGATCATGGCATGAAAGGTTGCAGTGATGAGCATTGTGATCTTGTCATTGCAACTTGATTTTTGCACACTAATGAAATGCTTTCATCATAACTCACTGTGCAAACACAATGTAAATAAGAGATCTGTGATTATTACAGGAGTTTTGGCGTGAGTCCAGAACTCAGTCACTGATAAACTTGCGCTGTTTGATTGACCGCTCCAGTGATTGCAAAGGGAGCGTTCTTTGATATTTTTCTATATATAATTTAATCACAGTTTAAATAACAGATTATTTTCATCCTACTATGAGAAACAATGTGAAGTTGACCGTTTAGTCACTGGTTTGATTTACTGAGTATAGACAAAGAACATCTGACTGTACATGAATCATTATATATCAGAAATCACTGGTCACAGATCAGGCATTCGAATTAACACGGTTGCTTGCATGTCGCATTGCTGTGCGCCAAAATTACGACTGATTTACCAAAGAATCCACAATGAAATGTACCAAATACAAATAAATAATGCTTAACTGAGGCATTCACATTGTTGAAAATAATCACATTCCTATCATTAGGATCCTTTAGAAGTTAATGGGATTTATTTGTAGTCCATCCTGTATTGCTCTTCTCTCCTCGTCATCTCACTAACACGCCAATGGGCGGGGCCAAAGTATGAAATGATGAAGTAGGCGTTGATTTTCATCTGCAGAGGCGGTCTTTCACCTGTCATAGATGGGCACATTCCACAATGAGTCATTATCTGGGCTTGGTTACAATAAAAGCTGTTTTTGGACTAACAAGGAAGTTTTCAGTTCTGAAACGTGCAGGATATTCTTATAGTATGATGACCTCTTATATGTTTAAAGCTCAAGAAAAATTTGATTTCTGTTCATGACCCCTTTAAAACATTATACACTAAGGTAGTATAAAACTAAATTCTTCTGTTACCTTTGGTTCTTACAGAAAGCAGTGTGCAGTAATTCTAGGAAAGTGAGAAATCATCTTATTTCTTTATTAGTGCTTTAATTTGTTCTATTCTCAGCTATAATATACTGCCTAGCTTCTTTACTACATCTTCAAATGAAAAAATTGGGCCACTGAAGCCTTGATTTAGAGATTGTGATACCTATTTGAACTTGACACCAAGATAAATGCTACTTAAAATGCAGCATACAGGCATGGCAAACGTGTTATTGGTTGTTATCAGAATGGTATGCTTCAAATCTTTGACAGTTAATTAGTCAAGGACTAAAGCACAATCATTCAGTTTCTTACTGAACCATAGTTTTAGATTTGCGATAATGTAACCTCATCATCATTTAATGGTTCCAATGTGTAAATCAGGTCTGTTACATTTTCCTCAAGATTATTATATTTGAATACACGTCATGCATACTGTAATTCCATTTCACTTTGCATTAAGAGTATGATTTCATGACAAGACATGAAATTTAATTTTGCTCAATCATATGTCCTTGACTTTCAAGGCACACTCATACACTCTTTATTGGTATTGGTGGCTCCACGAATGACCTTTAACATCCATGGAACCTTTCCATTGCACAAAACGTTCTTTATAGTGGAAAAAGGTTCTTTAGATTACCAAAATGTTCTTCACAGTAAGAAAATAAAATGGTTCTTTTAAGAACTGTTTGCTGAAAAATTCTTTGGGGAACCAAAAATGGTTGTTCTATGTCATCGCTGCGAAAATCCCTTTTGCAACCTACATTGTTAAAGTGCCCCTATTATGCTTTTTCGAATATCACCTTTCATGCAGTGTATAATATAGCTGTTTGCGAATGTAAAAGGTCTACAACGTTTTAAAGATCAAAGTGCACAACAAATAAATGTATTGTCGCCTAAAAGAAAAAAATTATTCTGAATTGTCGAAACTAGTCATCATCAATTCCAGTCTCACTTCCTGTTACATACCTATGTAACAATGCCAGCCTATGGTCTTCATTGGCTGCCCCCGAACAATGTCTACTTTGACCCGCCCTAGTTGTAGCTGAGGCCTGGAAGAGTTTGGTTCATGTTCTCAACATGTTCTCAACATGAAAACGCTGTTTTCAGTGCTGCGCATCCACTTCATTCAAAGCACTTCATGCAATTCTCGCGCTGGATTTGATACGGGTTCTATTTAAAATAACTCTATTCAACTGGTCTATTATCCAAATACTCATGTTGTGTAGATAACTGTTTGTGCCTACTCTGAACATTTTTTGAATATTGAATTATCCTTTATTATTAAATTATCAATTATTCAATTAAAATACATAAGGAGTATTCTATTTAATTTGATGGATTTTTACTATTAATTGAAATGCGTAAATCTTTTTTTTTTTTTTTTAAAGCTTTTCTTTCTTTTTTTTGAGTGTATAAAGGATGTGTCAAAACACTCTGACAGTACTATTCTTAAAATGCTTACTCTAGAATTTCTCACTTCAGTGTGTCATTGTGAAGAAACTGTCCTGGGAATGGGGCTGTCACCTTATTTACTCTCCAGTGCAGCACTGAAGAACACAGAGAGTGCTGGGGCTGGAACACTGTGTAAAGCTATTGTGTCATTGTTAAATAACAGACACACAAATATACAAACTCTTCTGTAAGTTTTAAATAGGCTTTTCCTATTGAAGAACCATTTAAGACCATGAAGGGCCAATTACTTGAACAAAAGAAACTGTACATCGCATCCATAAGTTGGAGAGAAGTTTACACTGCGCTGTTGCATGTATAAAATATTCATGGCCTGCTTTTCAAGTATGTCTTTCCATCAGACTATAACCGCTGGTTTAATGCACTAGATGGAAGGAGGCCAAAAAGAAGGCAATATGTGTGTTGCATCTTTACACAAGGCGGGAATACAGAGCGAATAGAAATGCTTTAATAAAGCAAGTGCCTTGGTCTATATGTTTTCCCTTGGGCTCTGCAGCCACCATTCTGATCAGTATGGCAGCATGAAACTCTTAGAAGCAAGACCGAAACTGCTCTAAAAACAGTTTGTTTATATATTATATGGTTGTGTTAACAGCTCAGCAGATTGTGGCCTATTTCTATCTCTCCTCTGGGCCTTCCATGGATGGCAAAGGCCATTTAAATAAAACACTCCAATTAGTTGATGGAGCTTTTCATTATATTGCTATGTAGAATGCTCACAACATGAGTCAATAATGCGTTTTCTCTTCGTGAAATGAGCAGTTTGTGTTTCTCAATGACATTTTCATGTAAGGATGACCAGAATGGAAAATTTAAAGGGATGGTGCACCAAAGAAATTACTCACCCTCGTGTCATTCCAAACCTGTATGACTTTTATCCTCTGTGGAACACAAAATAAGATATGTTTAAATTCAGTTGGGTCCAAGACATAAAATAATATAAATGTGAGATATTTATCGGAGGAAAGAGTTATACAGGTTTGGGACTTCTTTTTTTTGGTGCACTATCCCTTTAAATTATCCTGTTAATTTGATGTTTTTCCCTCTTAAAATATCTTTATAGGCAAGTAATTGGGAGATGTAACAATTTAAGAATAAGCCATAGAAAAAAAACTTTTTGTTGACTGCTAACCTAAATAAAAACGATTTTATTACTGACCCTCATGTCATTCCAAACCCATAAGACTTTCGTTCATCTCCGGATCTTTTTGATGAAATCTGAGAACTTTCTGTCCCTCCATTGACAGTCTACGTGAATGACACTTTGACGCTTCAATAAAGAGATCGTAAAACTAATCCATATAAATTGAGTGGTTTAGCCCAAACCTTCTGAAGAGACTTGATCGCTTTATATGATTAACAGACTGAATTTAGGCTTTTATTCACATATAAACATTGATCAGCGAACATTTTTGCAGAAGCACAAACGTGCTGCATTACACGAGAATGAACCTCATTGGTTCTTGCAGAAGCACGTTTGAGCTTCTGCAAGAACCAATGAGGTTCATTCTCGTGTTACCCAGCACGTTTGAGCTTCTGCAAGAACCAATGAGGTTAATTCTCGTGTTACCCAGCACGTTTGAGCTTCTGCAAGAACCAATGAGGTTCATTCTCGTGTTACCCAGCACGTTTGAGCTTCTGCAAGAACCAATGAGGTTCATTCTCGTGTTACCCAGCACGTTTGAGCTTCTGCAAGAACCAATGAGGTTCATTCTCGTGTTACCCAGCACGTTTGAGCTTCTGCAAGAACCAATGAGGTTCATTCTCTTGTTACCCAGCACGTTTGAGCTTCTGCAAGAACCAATGAGGTTCATTCTCGTGTTACCCAGCACGTTTGAGCTTCTGCAAGAACCAATGAGGTTCATTCTCGTGTTACCCAGCACGTTTGAGCTTCTGCAAGAACCAATGAGGTTCATTCTCGTGTTACCCAGAACGTTTGAGCTTCTGCAAGAACCAATGAGGTTCATTCTCGTGTTACCCAGCACGTTTGAGCTTCTGCAAGAACCAATGAGGTTCATTCTCGTGTTACCCAGCACGTTTGAGCTTCTGCAAGAACCAATGAGGTTCATTCTCGTGTTACCCAGCACGTTTGAGCTTTTGCAAGAACCAATGAGGTTCATTCTCGTGTTACCCAGCACGTTTGAGCTTCTGCAAGAACCAATGAGGTTCATTCTCGTGTTACCCAGCACGTTTGAGCTTCTGCAAGAACCAATGAGGTTCATTCTCGTGTTACCCAGCACGTTTGAGCTTCTGCAAGAACCAATGAGGTTCATTCTCGTGTTACCCAGCACGTTTGAGCTTCTGCAAGAACCAGTGAGGTTCATTCTCGTGTTACCCAGCACGTTTGAGCTTCTGCAAGAACCAATGAGGTTCATTCTCGTGTTACCCAGCACGTTTGAGCTTCTGCAAGAACCAATGAGGTTCATTCTCGTGTTACCCAGCACGTTTGAGCTTCTGCAAGAACCAGTGAGGTTCATTCTCGTGTTACCCAGCACGTTTGAGCTTCTGCAAGAACCAATGAGGTTCATTCTCGTGTTACCCAGCACGTTTGAGCTTCTGCAAGAACCAATGAGGTTAATTCTCTTGTTACCCAGCACGTTTGAGTTTCTGCAAGAACCAGTGAGGTTCATTCTCGTGTTACCCAGCACGTTTGAGCTTCTGCAAGAACCAATGAGGTTCATTCTCGTGTTAACCAGCACGTTTAAGCTTCTGCAAGAACCAATGAGGTTAATTCTCTTGTTACCCAGCACGTTTGAGCTTCTGCAAGAACCAATGAGGTTCATTCTCGTGTTACCCAGCACGTTTGAGCTTCTGCAAGAACCAATGAGGTTCATTCTCGTTTTACCCAGCACGTTTGAGCTTCTGCAAGAACCAATGAGGTTCATTCTCGTGTTACCCAGCACGTTTGAGTTTCTGCAAGAACCAATGAGGTTCATTCTCGTGTTACCCAGCACGTTTGAGCTTCAGCAAGAACCGATGAGGTTCATTCTCGTGTTACAGCACGTTTGAGCTTCTGCAAGAACCAATGAGGTTCATTCTCGTGTTACCCAGCACGTTTGAGCTTCTGCAAGAACCAATGAGGTTCATTCTCGTGTTACCCAGCACGTTTGAGCTTCTGCAAGAACCAATGAGGATCATTCTCGTGTTACCCAGCACGTTTGAGCTTCTGCAAGAACCAATGAGGTTCATTCTCGTGTTACCCAGCACGTTTGAGTTTCTGCAAGAACCAATGAGGTTCATTCTCGTGTTACCCAGCACGTTTGAGCTTCAGCAAGAACTGATGAGGTTCATTCTCGTGTTACAGCACGTTTGAGCTTCTGCAAGAACCAATGAGGTTCATTCTCGTGTTACCCAGCACGTTTGAGCTTCTGCAAGAACCAATGAGGTTCATTCTCGTGTTACCCAGCACGTTTGAGCTTCTGCAAGAACCAATGAGGTTCATTCTCGTGTTACCCAGCACGTTTGAGCTTCTGCAAGAACCAATGAGGTTCATTCTCGTGTTACCCAGCACGTTTGAGCTTCTGCAAGAACCAATGAGGTTCATTCTCGTGTTACAGCACGTTTGAGCTTCTGCAAGAACCAATGAGGTTCATTCTCGTGTTACCCAGCACGTTTGAGCTTCTGCAAGAACCAATGAGGTTCATTCTCGTGTTACAGCACGTTTGAGCTTCTGCAAGAACCAATGAGGTTCATTCTCGTGTTACCCAGCACGTTTGAGCTTCTGCAAGAACCAATGAGGTTCATTCTCGTGTTACCCAGCACGTTTGAGCTTCTGCAAGAACCAATGAGGTTCATTCTCGTGTTACCCAGCACGTTTGAGCTTCTGCAAGAACCAATGAGGTTCATTCTCGTGTTACCCAGCATGTTTGAGCTTCTGCAAGAACCAATAAGGTTCATTCTCTTGTTACCCAGCACGTTTGAGCTTCTGCAAGAACCAATGAGGTTCATTCTCGTGTTACCCAGCACGTTTGAGCTTCTGCAAGAACCAATGAGGTTCATTCTCGTGTTACCCAGCACATTTGAGCTTCTGCAAGAACCAATGCGGTTCATTCTCGTGTTACCCAGCATGTTTGAGCTTCTGCAAGAACCGATGAGGTTCATTCTCGTGTTACCCAGCACGTTTGAGCTTCAGCAAGAACCGATGAGGTTCATTCTCGTGTTTCAGCAAGTTTGAGCTTCTGCAAGAACCAATGAGGTTCATTCTCGTGTTACCCAGCACGTTTGAGCTTCTGCAAGAACCAATGAGGTTCATTCTCGTGTTACCCAGCACGTTTGAGCTTCTGCAAGAACCAATGAGGTTCATTCTCGTGTTACCCAGCACGTTTGAGCTTCTGCAAGAACCAATAAGGTTCATTCTCTTGTTACCCAGCACGTTTGAGCTTCTGCAAGAACCAATGAGGTTCATTCTCGTGTTACCCAGCACGTTTGAGCTTCTGCAAGAACCAATGAGGTTCATTCTCGTGTTACCCAGCACGTTTGAGCTTCTGCAAGAACCAATGAGGTTCATTCTCGTGTTACCCAGCACGTTTGAGCTTCAGCAAGAACCGATGAGGTTCATTCTCGTGTTACAGCACGTTTGAGCTTCTGCAAGAACCGATGAGGTTCATTCTCGTGTTACCCAGCACGTTTGAGCTTCTGCAAGAACCAATGAGGTTCATTCTCGTGTTACCCAGCACGTTTGAGTTTCTGCAAGAACCAATTAGGTTCATTCTCGTGTTACCCAGCACGTTTGAGCTTCAGCAAGAACTGATGAGGTTCATTCTCGTGTTACAGCACGTTTGAGCTTCTGCAAGAACCGATGAGGTTCATTCTCATGTTACCCAGCACGTTTGAGCTTCTGGTTCATTAAGGTTCCTTCTTGTGTTACCCAGCACGTTTGAGCTTCCGCAAGAACCAATGAGGTTCGTTCTCGTGTTACGCAGCACGTTTGAGCTTCTGCAAGAACCAATGAGGTTTGTTCATCATATAAACCAATCGAGTCTCTTCAGAAGATTTGGACTAAACCACTCAATTCATATGGATTAGTTTTTTACGATCTCTTTATGAACTTTTTAAAGTGTCAAAGTGGTAGTTGCATAGACTGTCAATGGAGGGACAGAAAGCTCTCAGATTTCATCAAAAATATCTTAATTTGTGTTCCAAAGGTGAAAGAAAGTCTTATGGGTTTGGAACAACACGAGGGTGAGTAATTAGACAGAATTTAAATTTTTGGGTGAACTATACCTTTAAGGGCAACACGTCACCTTCATTATCTGTGCTATTTATGGCCTCTTTCTGATCTTTTTTGAACAGAAATATATCCCTCTTCAGGTATTTCCTGCTTTCATGTATAAAGCAGCTATCCAGGATGCACTATTTACATTTATTGAAGACAAATCATCTTATTTCACATCTCCAGTGGCCTGCATTCATTCTGTCAGTGCGACGCAGCAGATCACACAAGTGTAGCGCTGGAGTTGTGCTGAGGGGAGGTTCAGGGAAAAAAGGGCTCTGTATTATATAACTGTCTGTAGGAAGGGTGGAGGGATGGAAACGCAGCCCAAAATTTCTCCCTGGATGAGTGTCTGAAACATCACATTACGGCTTGGGGTTTTTCCTCACAACATCTAATGAGACGGAGGCTTAGCACAATATGTACAAAAACCACATGTTTTACAGTACATCAGTTTAGTCTGACATGGCAACAAAATCCCCTTCTTTTAATGCCTTGTTGGCCTCGCATTTGTCCTCACATTTGAATCACATATTGCTTTAACACACCAACACAGTACATTTATAATCATTTATTTAATTAAAATACAAATCATGGTCTCCTCAACACTGACCCATCAGCCAAATTTGCTTGTGTCCGCTGAAAACAAGTTTCTTCTATTTAAAGGGGCTGTGAGAGGGACTTGGTTAATTCACATTTAGTCCATGTGACTGTAAAAAGCCACTGGCCATTTTGTTCACACAAAAAGTCATAGCAAATATATTACATATCAGATATAAAGAGTTCCAGAATATAAATAAATAATCTTTTTACATTATTTACATAGATATGTGGATTGCATAAATGTGGATCTTCTGATATGCAATGTTGGAACAGGTCTTTTTCACCTCTTACTGAAAGAAAAGATCACATGCTACAGTGGCCCCAAAAAAGTATCAGGACATGTATGAATGCCATTGCATTAGATAACAAAATATCAAGTGGCATTCGTTTAAAAAAAGAAAGCACAATAATGCAATAAAATTCATACATTTCAACTGGGTTCAAATAGAAGAGATTGGGAAGTGTTTTAACACAGAGCGAGTTTGACCAATCAGAAATGAGCCATTTATGAAATGAGTCATTTATGTTTTCACAGATGTATATTTTTTATGTATTTGTAGATATTAATATTTTATATATAATTATGTGATAAATGCAATGTCCTCATGTTTTGGACATATAAATATTTCCTTTTTTGTATTGAAATGGATTTGGCAGTTAGTGATGGAGATGATTTTAAACAAATATCTGATTACCACAAGAAATGAATGCACAGAAGTTAAAACATACATTAGAAAGGTGGCTTTTTAAAGCAGCACTCTTTGTAAGCTACTTGAAATTTATTCTAGGACAAGTATTAGAATTATAAACCGTTTTAATTTGAAGAACACAAATATGGGAATATTATAATTAAAATATAGACACGTTTAAACACTCCCCGGTCTCTTCTACTTTTTGGGGCCACTGTATGTTGACAAGCAGGCAGAGCCAGTGAAAACAAGTGAGAAGAACACTTCAAATCACACAGTAGGGCTCCATGGGTGTTTGTGTAGTCAGGCAACACGGCAGACAGGCTCTGAATCTCATTCTCAACTCCTTATTGAATATGAAACATATGATGGGATTCGCCCCCGCTTGGGCGAACGTCAACCACACGGCCGCGGTCAGGTACACCTGAGGAAGCGCGTTTCCCTTCACAAACACCCGGATGTAGCACGAGACGATGTAGGGCGCCCAGAACAGCAGAAACGCCAGCGTTATCATGTAATACATTTTTCCTATCCGTTTCTCCATCTTGAACTCGTCCAGCACGAGCAGCCTCCGGTTGGCGTTGTGTGACGCCTGTCTGATGCCCACTAACGTCGGCGGCGTCGGACCGCGTCCAAACCCCGCGATCCAGTTGGCAGCGGCCTGGCCCGTCGCGCCAGGTCCGTGAAAGGTCCAGTTCTGGCTGATCGCCGGAACCAGCTGCGCGGGTTTCATTTTACGGTGGTCGTAAACAAAACACAGCATTTTGACGTACACGACGTGCGTCGTGGCCACAATCACAGCCAGCATGAGCATGAAGCCCAGCGTGTCGTTGGCTTTCACGTATCTGTGCTCGAATATGCACTGCTCTTCCTCGCGAATAAATTTGTAGGTCCCGACGTCGAAGACCGGTGGAAATGCCATGGCGACTGAAAGCGTCCACACCATACATATCACCGCGACGCAAGTCCATAGCGTCATGCGTTTGGAGTAGAACCGGTGGTGCGCGATGGCCATGTAGCGCGTTACGCTGACGCAGAACAGGAGAAACGCGATGTGGAAGCAGAACAACACGGCCATGAACGCAATGATCTTGCAGCTGATGATGCTGTAGCTCCATACGGAGCTGCTGTGGATGGAGATCATCACGAACGGGAAGCATACGGCCGAGCGGATGATGTCTGCCGCGCACAGGTCGAGGAGGAAGTAATATGGAGCCTTGTGGAGCGAGCTGTCTTTCAGCACCAGCGCGGAGAGCACGGTGTTCCCGAGCAGGCTGATGCAGGTGATGAGCCCCAAAGACGCCAGTTTGACCGCAGACGCAGTGATGGCATAATTCTGGAGCGAGGGGTTGCTTCCCCCTGGTTCACTTGTGTTCGCCATCTGTGCAAGCACAACCCAGCCTGGGCTTTGTAATCCGACATTAAGCAGTCCTGGTCCCCCAGTTTGATATTCAAAATATCAGCCGTTAACAATCAGTTGAGTCTTTTATATGACCATACCTCTAGCCGTTTGGAGATCCATGACATCGTTTTGTTCACGCCAGCATCGTACGGTTCTTCATTCTTCAAAACAGATGCTGTGTAATCCATTATTTGTCGAAGACAAGACACCCTAATAAACACGGATCCGTCTCCATTGATCCAACGATCTGAAAATCGCGGTCGCGTAGGCCGAAAACAACCCAAGTCGCTTCATCGAAACATTATTTTTGAATAAATAACAGTCTTACGTATGCATCCAGTCTATTGAGGAGGTCGCGGCGGAGCACGTAGTCGTCTTGTCTAGTGCGTTCTTGTTTTGGGAGGAGGTGAAGGGGTGGGGGGAGTATAATGGGAACCTCCGGTGACAGCAACGGTGGGTCCGTCTGGAGAGCGGTGCGATTCTGACACCGAGTCTGCACTGGAATCGGCCGATGACGCCTCGCGACGCGTCGCGGCGCAACGGCTTGAGGCTGTCTACAATGAAGCTGCACGTCATCTTGGAACGTTCGCTAACGCGGGCCAATCAGCTGTTAGCTCGGTGATTTCTGCAACAGTTAAATAGACTCAACAACTTTATATAAGCTATACTTTCTATATAACATAAAATTCTTTGTTTTATGCATATATGTAGCAATACTAAAAAATAAATAAAAAAAAAACATTTTTGCAATATGCCTAAAAAAATTGTTTGCTACAGATTCATATGAATAAATAAGTTAGGAAATAGCTTACACCAGAGACCACATCACCAGCTGGATCTCATAAAATGGTCAGTTCTTTAAATATATAGCTATTAAAATTAATCGCCATATGAGAAGGGCTGTGGTTTTAATTTTATGAATTCAACAATTAATTCAAATTTCATATTTGTTAAAGGTGTCACCGAATAGGGAAAAATCGTTTAGACTTTAAATAAAAGAGTTGGTGATGTTAGTGGCACATTAAATGAAATATGTTCGGACACTTCAAGGGATAGTTCACCCAAAAAAGAAAATTACCCCATGAATTAGGCTACTCACCCTCAAGCCATCCTAGGTGTATAAGACATTCTTCTTTCAGACAAATACAATCAGAGTTATATTAAAAAAATGTCCTGGCTAATCCAAGCATTATAATGGCAGTGAATGGCAGCCCAAAATTTGAAGCCCAAAAAAGTGCATCCATCCATTATAAAAGTGCTCCACACGGCTCCGAGGGGTTAATAAAGGTCTTCTGAAGCGAAGTGATGCGTTTGTGTAAGAAAAATATCCATATTTAAAACTTTATCAAGTAAAATATCTAGCTTCCGGCGGACCGATTTCCGTATTCAATTTACAAAAAAAGCGTTGCATGATGCGTTTTGAACTAAGGCGGTTTTAAATATGGATATTTTTCTTACACAAACCCATCAATGCACTTCAGAAGGCCTTTATTAACCCCATTGAGTCGTATGGATTACTTTTATAATGGATGGATGCACTTTTTTGGGCTTCAAATTTTGGGCTTTCATTCACTGCCATTATAAAGCTTGGAAAAGCCAGGACATTTTTTAATATAACTTTGATTGTATTCGTCTGAAAGAAGAATGTCATATACACCTAGGATGGCTTGAAGGTGAGTAAATTATGGGATAATTTTCATTTTTGTGTGAACTATCCCTTTAAGCCACACTTTAAATGTCTGTCTTTAAATGAATGTTACTGCCTTATAGCCTATACAAAATCTCAAACCAAGTGGTTCTGCAAACAAACTAGAACTTGTCTTAGAACTAGCCTATTTTTACTTAAATATTTGTACATTTTTGCAATTACTTTTAACAAACGGATCCCAATGTCAAACACAGTCCGTGGTGGCCGTTCATGCAGTTTCGCTCTGGTGTGTCTTTTAAGGCAGCCGGAGCGCTGTCCGTGGTACTGAAGTGCTGCCATGACTGATACCTGTCAATCAGCCCCTTGTTGACTTGATAAAGTCACTAAACCTGAGAACAGTGATAGAAAGAAACCCTGTTAAGTCACACGGTGATATGAGAGAGGATATATAGGTGCGTGTGTGTGCCTGAATCGATGGTACTTTTATTTCCAAGAGAGAAGCAGATCAGTCAGTCAGTTTTGTGATGAATAGCTCCATCTAGTGTTTAGATATTGTTATGCAATTAAGCGCACTTACAACTATTTCGGTATTTGCTGAATGTCTACACACAGTGTAGCAGTGGCATAAAGATACATTGCATAAAATATATTTAATGCATAGCAGTCCTGTTAAACCAAACCATTAATCAAGTGACATTCATCGTAAAGAAAGACAACATAAGCACACCTTAAAAGCAAAACATTTCACAAAAACACATTTGTTCAGTTTAAATAAAACTATATACATTGTTCAAAATTATATGAAAAAATTTAATTTATGTATATTAAACATGCAATGAACTACACCTGGGTTAAATCCAATATTAATTTAAATATATCTAATGCATGACAATCCTGTTAATATACAGTGACCCCTAAAGAAGCATTTGGACACTTAAACCTAACTTAAAAAGTCATTGCATTAGATAAAAAATATTAAACCATAAAGCAAGACAGCATAAGCACACATTTAAAGCAAAACATTTCCCAAAATATAAAACTATATTCATATTGTCCAAATGTCCAGTTCATGCATTGAGCTACACCTGGGTTAACCTAGTTTATAGGCTAAATTACTTCATACTCTAATGAATTTAACACAAAAAAAGTAAATGAAAGGAACAAGAGTCCTGGCAATTAGCAGTTTATGAAGAAAGGGGGAAAATAATCTTTGCTTCTAAACAAACCATTAATCCTGGCCTTGAAGTAAAAAGGCCAAACAAATCCATAGACAAAAGAACAAACAACCAACGAAAGACAAATGCATACGCAAACAAATACAGTAATTAAACATCATAACTATTGTAAATATGTGTGAATGCGGGGCCCTTCTTCGTGACCAGAAGGGTATAATCCAGTTTCCTGCTGGAGTGACATAAAGGTGGAAGACCCAGATTTTTTTCTGATTGTACCTGAATATATATATTTTTTAAACTAATGCATAAAGGAAAGAATAATGCGTTGCAACCAGACAACCGGAGAACAACAGAGATATTAAAATACATACTCTTTTATTTTATAATTTATGCTTTGTGTTTTATTAAAATTGATTAGGCTATAATTGATATTTCAAAAGAATGCTTGTGTGCAGCGCAATCTGCTGCACACTCGCACACAGGACTGCAACACAAGATTTTCATTAAAGCCTGTAATAACTTGCCATTTCGGTTTGTTTCTCAAACCCTACAGTATAGCTACCTTCAGAGCGCTTGAAATATATATAGCACGAGTTGCATATATGGATTATGTTGCGACATATTTGCATCCGCTTTAAAATGTGAGCAGATGAACGCACCAGTCAGGCGCAGATAGTGTTCAGGAAATATGCAGCAGTTATTACTTTGAGTTTATTTCATATTGAGTAGCCTAAATAAATGTCCAATGACCCCCATATAATTATAGCCTAACAGTGATTAAGGCCGAAGTTAATGTGGGTGGGGATAATTAACACAATGTATAGCCTATAATGCATCCTATGCATTTTGTAATAATACAGCACATTTTATAATTGACAGTATTTGCTAGAAAAGTCGCACCGAGTGTAATTCACATGACACCGGGTCATGTTGAGAGAGAAACACGCGAACGTTGCATTGTAGTAAAATCTGCATTTTATTATTAGCCTACATTCAGAAGTAGTGTAAAACACCGCTAAACACTATTAACACGTAGGCTATGCGTATTTTACTTCCCCCTCATTGTATGACAAATCCTTAAATGAATTGGTATTCAGAAAACAACAAGAATGAAAAATATAAGTAGCCATATAATAAAAATATAGCTACATAGAAGCCTAGCCTATATAAAAATACACCGTAAAAACAAATTTGTTCAGTTTACTTAATTCAATTGTGCAAACTCGTTGCCTTAATTCAATTAAGTAAGCATTACTTAATTGTATTAAGTTGTTCTTACTTAAATTGTTTAAGTTTTGTCAACTTAATTCTATCTGTGATCTGAGGAAGTGTACTCCCAGAGTGCATTGCGGCATGAATAAATTAATTGCTTCCTTTTACTATTTTTAGCTTTATTTTACCATTTGTATTTAGTCATTATAACCCCAATAACGACAGCAAATAAAATTGTAAAGGTCTTATTAATAATACAAATAAAAAATAAAATAAAAAAACCCTTGTTACCATTGTTGTGTTTTGCATTCTGAATGTTGAAGTCTGTGTGACTCAAGCATAGTCAATTGCTATTGTCACAAATATAGAGAGATTATATCAACTAAATTAAAAGGTTATGCCATAAATACTAGCAAAAAATGTTAAAAGATCATTATTTGACATGAAATATAGTTATGTTATATATCATTAATTCACTATATATATATATACACTCACCTAAAGGATTATTAGGAACACCATACTAATACTGTGTTTGACCCCCTTTCGCCTTCAGAACTGCCTTAATTCTACGTGGCATTGATTCAACAAGGTGCTGAAAGCATTCTTTAGAAATGTTGGCCCATATTGATAGGATAGCATCTTGCAGTTGATGGAGATTTGTGGGATGCACATCCAGGGCACGAAGCTCCCGTTCCACCACATCCCAAAGATGCTCTATTGGGTTGAGATCTGGTGACTGTGGGGGCCATTTTAGTACAGTGAACTCATTGTCATGTTCAAGAAACCAATTTGAAATGATTCGAGCTTTGTGACATGGTGCATTATCCTGCTGGAAGTAGCCATCAAAGGATGGGTACATGGTGGTCATAAAGGGATGGACATGGTCAGAAACAATGCTCAGGTAGGCCGTGGCATTTAAACGATGCCCAATTGGCACTAAGGGGCCTAAAGTGTGCCAAGAAAACATCCCCCACACCATTACACCACCACCACCAGCCTGCACAGTGGTAACAAGGCATGATGGATCCATGTTCTCATTCTGTTTACGCCAAATTCTGACTCTACCATCTGAATGTCTCAACAGAAATCGAGACTCATCAGACCAGGCAACATTTTTCCAGTCTTCAACTGTCCAATTTTGGTGAGCTCGTGCAAATTGTAGCCTCTTTTTCCTATTTGTAGTGGAGATGAGTGGTACCCGGTGGGGTCTTCTGCTGTTGTAGCCCATCCACCTCAAGGTTGTGCGTGTTGTGGCTTCACAAATGCTTAGCTGCATACCTCGGTTGTAACGAGTGGTTATTTCAGTCAAAGTTGCATCAACAAGGCATTTTCGCCCACAGGACTGCCGCATACTGGATGTTTTTCCCTTTTCACACCATTCTTTGTAAACTCTAGAAATGGTTGTGCGTGAAAATCCCAGTAACTGAGCAGATTGTGAAATGATCAGACCGGCCCGTCTGGCACCAATAACCATGCCACGCTCAAAATTGCTTAAATCACATTTCTTTCCCATTCTGACATTCAGTTTGGAGTTCAGGAGATTGTCTTGACCAGGACCACACCCCTAAATGCATTGAAGCAACTGCCATGTGATTGGTTGATTACATAATTGCATTAATGAGAAATTGAACAGGTGTTCCTAATAATCCTTTAGGTGAGTGTATATATCTATATATATATATATATATATATATATATATATAATATTTATTACTTCCCTTCCTTTGAAATCAGATAACTGTGATTTCTTGTTGCATCACTGCATTAATAGCTAGATAATTACAATAATATGAATGAAGTTCCAAGTGCCCAACCAAAGGGGACACTAATCACAATTATGGTGAGAGGAAGTGGAGGAAATGAGTGTAAAGTCTATTAAAAAATGCCCCGCCTCAAAAACACTTTGCCCGTCCGCTTGTTTTTTTGTTGTTGTTGTTTTTGCTTTGGCAAAACGGCACTCAAACCAGTCAAGTAATGTTTACTTGGCTTTTCTAAGTAACGAAGGCATAGCATGCAAATAGTTCAGATTACTAAATTGTTTTAAGTATTTTCAACAAATTATTGGACATTAAGTTTACTAAAAAGTCTTAGTAAGAACAACTGTTGGATTTTACAGTGTAGTCTATATATTGTACCATTTATTACAAACAACATTTAGTTTAAACACCAAGCCTAAATTAATTAATTTGAATTGAAACTGTATCGTCGCTCGTGCATCTTTCATTCGGTCCAAAGTTTCCATATTTGCAATGTAACATTTGGATGCTATTATACTTTATGTAATGAAGGCTTCATACTTCAGTCCAGTCCCATACGCGTATATAGGCTATTGGCGAAATCGGCATCTTAACATGCAAAGATATGAGTTTGGAATAACAGTACTGATTGGCACAACCTTAATATTGTAGCAGAATAACTTTTTAATATGTTTGGTTTTATTTGGATAATGAAAAGGCTGCAATGTCAAGTTAGCAATTCCAGAACTGATACGTAGGCCTATGTGAGCGCGCGAGTCGCCATCACTTAATTTTTTCCTCATTCGAAACAGTAAAATATTTATTTTATTTGTACATTTAAAATTGCTACAAAATGTCATGCCTTTGAAAAATTAAGAAAACAACAGGATGCGCTGCTTTAGCGCGTCTCGGTCTCATTGAACATCTTCTGGCGCACACCACAAACATGAACTAAAATACAGCGAATACTTTACACGCCTACTTTAAAAAGTCAACATTTCGATTATTTGACGTTAAATGCATTATATAAGTCACTTTGGAATAAATCACGGCATGTTTCATGAGAAAAAACGTGACTTTACAATCCAGAAAATACGGTATAGGATATAGCAAATTATTTCGCGGACCCCCTGGCACTTTTCTGGTCTAAAGCCGCTGGTCCACACAGAAGAAAGCCCTCCCTAGGCTCTGCCCGGTACGGATTGTGTCGAGCCATTCGTTAGTCTGGTTGTTTGATGAGAAAAATATGAAATGTAGTTGCAATAAACGCGTTAAGAATCCGTACAGCTGTAGCAGCGCAGGACTTTTATTTCTGCTGTGCGGAATTGAGGAAGAACTGATGACGGAATAGTTTGATCTTCGGCTGACCAATCAGCAGAAAGGGCCGTATAATTCCCGCCCACGTGTAGAAATCAAATTTTTCTATCTTTGAACGAAAAACGAAAAATCAAACCGAAATCTCGTTTTTCGTTTTTCTGTAAAAAATTTAAAAAACGAAAAACGAGCTGCTTTCTCATTTTCTACTTTCAATATTAAATCAAAAAAGGACTGAACGAATGATACACGGATTTGAAATGCCCCCCTAACACCAGTGCTGGTTTGTGAAGTTCTTGAAATACTGTTTTAATACTGTTTTAATACTGAAATACTGTTACTGTTTTAAACCCCTTAACTGTCACCCCCTTTTTGAGAATCAACGTGAAAATGCATTATTCAAACTTAAATGGCTGTAATTAAAGAATTCTTGTTTAAAGAAGACACTGAGAGCAGTTCAAAAGATGAAAGTATGAAAAAGTTATGGAATTATGGAGTTATTTAACTTACTGTAAATTACTGTAAATCAAATGTACTGTACTAAACATTTTTATTTTATATAAAATAAATATTTTACAAAATCTTTTTTTACTGTAATGTATATCCAAACCTGAGATTCAGACCTTTCCGGTGATATGTGTTTTTATTTTGATTAATAAATAAAAAAAATAAAAAAAAATGTTGTACTATGAAACCTGACACTGCCCACTAGGGGAGGAGCCTGCTGAAATAATTAAAAATGGCGTTTCCATAGAAACGGTGTTCACAGAATGAGTTCGTAAGCTTTCAAAGGCAACAATAAAAAGAGTGCCAAGCGTGAGGACAGTGACAGTTAAGGGGTTAAAGCTGTTTTGTTCTGTGTGCTTGTTTAAAATGAATACAAAGGTTAAAGGAAATCCCGCTATCCATACTATATCAAAACTTGTTTATTAGCAACGGTTCGGTCTCATGACAAATCAAACAAACGGTTTGTAGGAACAGTCATTAAATAGTTAATTATGAATGAAATATGCAGTGCATTACTAACCTGTCATGCATTCACTAAAATTCACCATTTCTTTTTTAAAGCAAATGCAAAAGTCAGTTCTGAGAAATACTTGTGTAGCTTGTAGAATGTCATCTAATGAAATTAAATTCATATATTGATTGTGGCTGAAGTGTGCTTTTATGGGGCACTGTAAAAGCATAAAGTGCCTTCTTTGGATGCAGCTATTAAATACAAATGTTGAATTCATTTATAAAGATAACCTAATAACCTGCTTTCTGGTTTACACGAAGCATATATGGAAGCTTGTTTCTGCCACTGAATTAAAAAAAACAAAAAAAGGGAATTGTGATTTTTATCTCACAGTTCTGACTTTATAACCTGCGCTGTAAAGATTTGAGAAAAAAATATTCTGTGGCAGGAACAAGCTTCCATAACAATGACATGCATCAGGAATTAACTTTTTTTTGCCTTGAAATGATCATGTGTACAAACTTTGTGATTTTGTTTCTTAAGTTTAATATTAAGTTAGGTCAAATTAGCTCACAGTACAGTTAATAGGCTCTTTGTATTAACACTTATGTTCTCTCCATTTTAATAGGTAAAAACAAGTTAATATCTAGTCTAATATAGGCAGATATCTGTTGTATCTCAAAACAGACATCCTTTCAGTCAGTGTTAACCAGTACAGAAACTGTTTGGGGTCAGTTTGAACTAAGGAAATGCACAATGCAGAGAAGTACAATGAAACAAATCAAATAATTGAGAGGACTGTGAAAATGTTGCATTTATTCATGTTTTTATAAGCCTACCTGCAGTCTATGAGACTCGTAGGCAATGTACCTTTTACAGTATGATTGAGGACACTTTAATCATTCCATAAAGTTAAAGCTTTTTAATAATAGGTTTTATGAAGACTAGAAGGTAACACTTTACAATAAGGTCCGCAGCCAATCAGCAGTAGGGGGCGTGTCCACTTATGATGGGAGAGGAGAGAGTGTGAGCAAGAGGGAGATTTGAAGAAATACTGTAAAGAGAGATGGCAAAAGAGACATTACAAAAGAGAAAAGCTCAGAGTAATATCACTGGAAAAAGAAGGGTTATGATCAGGAAAGAGCTTCAGGACCCGCGTTAAGCTTTCCAGCGCTGGAGAGACTTAATTATTAAATATAAATGTTTAATTAATTAATAAAGATAACCTAATATACCTGCTTTCTGGGTTATGATCCAGTGATATTTCTTGGACTTTTTCTCTTTTGTGATGTCTCTCAGCCATCTCAGCTTTCTCCTCCCCCATCATGAGTGAACACGCCCCCTACTGCTGATTGGCAGTTGTGATGCTTGGTCTGATCCACTTTCAACAGTGTTTCTCAGAAATCGCTTACTGCACCTTTAAATGGTAAAGAAGTTCAAAGGCTAAAACATCTTCTACATTAAAAGACTTAAATACAAAATTGTCTGGCTTTTAGCAATTATTTTATATGATTTATATGATTATTATACCCCTAATTCATTACACATGAGCATGAGCAATTTTAGTTTTATTAATTTTATTAACATAAATATATACAGAAAACATTTAATATAAATAAGATTTGGAATGGGTAGATAAAGCTTTAAAAATGACTACATGTGAACTTACATGTCCAAGTCTCTGTATACCTATATATTCAATTCAATTCACATTTATTTGTATAGCTCTTTTCACAATACATATCGTTTCAAAGCAGCTTCACAGAAAATGCATGCGTCTACATTACAATTTAAAGTGATTTGTTATCAGAGGAGAATATATATATATATATATATATATATATATATATATATATATATATATATATATATATACAACTTTCACTTGCACTGATATAGCAAGATATTTTCTTCTTATTGTGTAAATGCATTTATATATACCGATCAGGCATTATGACCTTCCTAATATTGTGTTGGTCTGCCTTTTGCTGCCAAAACAGCCCTGACCCGTCGAGGCATGGACTCCACTAGACCCCTGAAGGTGTGCCGTGGTATCTAGCACCAATCTGTTAGCAGCAGATCCTTTAAGCCCTGTAAATTGCGAGGTGGGGCCTCCATTAATCTGACTTTTTTGTTCAGCACATCCCACAAATGCTCGATTGGATCTGGGGAACAAGTCAACACCTCAAACTCGTTGTGCTCCTCAAACCATTCCTGAACCATTTTTGCTTTGTGGCAGGACGCATTATCCTGCTGAAAGAGGCCACAGCCACCAGGGAATACCGTTTCCATGAAAGGGTCCCCACGTGCATCAATGAGCCTTGGCCGCCCATGACCCTGTCACTGGTTCACCACTGTTCCTTCCTTGGACCACTTTTGATAGATTCTGACCACTGCAGACTCGGAACACCCCACAAGAGCTGCAGTTTTGGAGATGCTCTGACCCAGTCGTCTAGTCATCACAATTTGGCCCTTGTCAAACTCGCTCAAATCCTTACACTTGCCCATTTTTCCTGCTTCTAACACATCAACTATCCACTTATTCACTTCACCTGTCAGTGGTCATAATGGTATGCCTGATCGGTGTAATTCATATTCTTCGGCAGAAGAGAGAAAATAATTTAGCTGATTCTCTTGTGAGAAGTGAGCTGCAGTTTCTCTCTGTTTCAAGGCATGTGATTGGCTGTTCTCTGCTGATGTCACACTTTCATGTGCACACGCTCCATGAGAGAATGTTGATGATCAGCGTCATGGTACCAACAAATCCTGACTGAAATAGTTTGGTTTTTCAACTTGAAACTACTGACCTTAAGTTTGTCCATCTATCATAATGGTACAGGCCTCAGCAAACAATGACACTCAAAAGCCCTGTTTCCACTGAAATTACCCGTAACAATTTGTCCCAGGAACTTTTTTCCCAGGAACTTTTTTCCCCCCAGACCTGTTGCTGTCTGCATTTCCAATGCGGTCTAAAGTACGGTGATGTAGGACTGCACGCGACTTTCCAGAGCCCACTGGATTTCGTTTTCCGCAAATACACATAATAAAGCCTGAACCTTGTCGTTGGTACATCGGTCGTATTTTTTAAACTCCATTGTTGACTCGAATGGTAAACAACTCTTACTGCACGCACCGCAAAAGACTTTTAGGTTGAAATAAAATGCTGAGTGAGCTCAACCAATCAGCTTGTTCATCGCCCAAGTCCCACCTCCGAAAGTTCCTGAAAAGTACCACCTCGCGAGCAGGGCCGTTTTGAGGGGAAATTTTTTACCCGGAACTTCATTTAGACCCCGGTTCCGAAACACACCTCAAAGTCCCTAGTTCCTGGGGAAAGTTCCCGCGGTGGAAACGCGGCTAAAACTGTCCTGTAACTGTGTAGCTAACATTACAACAACAGCACATCTTGGTTCTGTGAAACATAGCAAAACCAATGTTACTCACGTATGGAGCAGAAACAACGCAAATTCTGCATCCATTTTTAGGCTTTCCCGCCTAAGTCTCTCCAGTGCTGGAAAGCATTTCTAATATTAACGCGGGTCCTAAAGCACTTGCCTGATCATAACCCTTCTTTTTTCCAGTGATATTCCTCTAACCTTTTCTCTTTTGTAATGTTTCTCAGCCATCTCTCTTTCTACAGTCTATCTTCAAATCTCCCTCTTGCTCAGCTCACTCTCTCCTCTCCCATCAGGACACGCCCCCTACTGCTGATTGGCTACAAGTGTGTTGTGGCGCTAGTCTGATCCACTTTCAACAGCGTTTCTCAGAAATCGCTTACTGCACCTTTAAAAGCTAAAGAAGTTCATTTCGGAATTGCTAATATTATTATTATTATTATTATTATATTTTATCATACATCATTGAAGTCTTTGAGACTCCAAAGATAAAGGTAGTAAAGTTAGTCTCAGCAGAAGATGGGGATTAATGAATAAATGAAAGGATTCAGTCACAAATGATAGGCTACATGTATGTGAGCACATTTACAAAACAGCAATAACAACAAAGACAGATTTAAACTTTGTCTTATGTGGGTGAATGTTGTGCTTCACTGCTGTTGTCACAGGTTTATTTATTTACTTATTTGATTTTGGCTCCACCTTGTGGTCTTTGTCGGAATAAATGTGACTTCTTTGGGCAGTTCACACAACATCAGTGGCAGCAGCAGTGTGATGTGCTATTTTTAATCTAAATAAATAATTAAATAAATAACTGGCTACAGTATGAAAACACACTTTCCCCTTATATAGCGATTTATATACATTTTAACCTAAAATGTTGTTTGTTCCTGGTATAGTACAACTGCTTTCCGTGTGGTGTTAAATGATAATTCTCATACTGAGGTATCCCATAAAGAACTATTCCATTAAATGGCAATATGAGAGTTAAATACTTTAAATTAGATTTTAGATGCATTTTTGATTATATTCCATTTTCATTGCACTTAACTTACTTACTATGCTAACAGGAATGCTAGATAATAATAATGAAGTCATCTTATTGTTCAAAGGTCAGTAGTGAAAATATGTGAAATTGTCCCACCTGTGTAATGTCAGAATGAGATAAAGGGCTCTTTGTTTTTTTGTACAATAGGCAAATATCAGCTATTGTTCCTTTGTGTCTCAGTGTGATTTCAGCTGCAGGGACGGACATCGCTTGCGAGCCTTAAGAAGAAGAGTCCTCTCGTTTCATTTGCTTAATTGCCTAATTAACACAACTCTAATTACTCCCTTTTTGAGCTTGAGTGCATATTGAGAAGATGTTGCATAACATAAAGTAATCCTCAATTAATTTGTTTTAGTGTGCCACTTTATCACAACAAGACCAAATCCACAGGGCATCAGTCATGCCAAATCTACATGATGTCAATACCATATAAACTAAAAGATTAGATTACTTTTGAGAAACACACTACAACATGGCAGTCTTGAAAAAAGCAGCCTGGATTTGTATGGAAACATCTGGAATATGTATTAAAATTGTGTTTTATTATAGTGGTGACCTTTTGACCTCAGGAATGTTATATGCTCTAATCATTGCAATCTAATTTTGGAAATAAGACAAAAGGTTTGTAGCAACTCATAATGTAATAACTGCACACAATGTAATAAGTATTACATTATTATTATAATAAAATGTTCATAATGTAATAATTTTCTTAAAATGTAAAAAAATCTTGAGCTCATAATGTAGTCACATTTTCATTATTGAAATAGCTTTTAAAACATAAAAAATATTAGTATTCCCTTACAGTAATTAAAAAAAAAAATCTAAAGCCAGTCTTAAACTACCTGTTAAATGCAACATTTAAATATTAATGCAATTATTATTATTATTATGTTTATTAAACATAAAGCATTGGTATTCCTTTACAGTTTTACATTTTAAAAATCTAAATCCAGATAAATAAATAAAACACTTTTTAGAACTCAGATTTGAATTTCAAATTTCAAAAATGTACTGTAAAGGAATACCAATGCTTTGTGGAATAATAACAATAATAATAATTGCATGAATATTTAACTCGGTTGCATTTCACAGGTAGTTTAAGACTGGATTTAGAGTTTTAAGAATGTAATACTAATATTTTTTGTTTGTTTTAAAAGCTATTACAATAATGAAAATGACGTTTTGGTGAGTTTATATGTTATACACTCACCTAAAGGATTATTAGGAACACCATACTAATACGACCAAAGATGCTCTATTGGGTTGAGATCTGGTGACTGTGGGGGCCATTTTAGTACAGTGAACTCATTGTCATGTTCAAGAAACCAATTTGAAATGATTTGAGCTTTGTGACATGGTGCATTATCCTGCTGGAAGTAGCCATCAGAGGATGGGTACATGGTGGTCATAAAGGGATGGACATGGTCAGAAACAATGCTCAGGTAGGCCGTGGCATTTAAACGATGCCCAATTGGCACTAAGGGGCCTAAAGTGTGCCAAGAAAACATCCCCCACACCATTACACCACCACCACCAGCCTGCACAGTGGTAACAAGGCATGATGGATCCATGTTCTCATTCTGTTTACGCTAAATTCTGACTCTACCATCTGAATGTCTCAACAGAAATCGAGACTCATCAGACCAGGCAACATTTTTCCAGTCTTCAACTGTCCAATTTTGGTGAGCTCGTGCAAATTGTAGCCTCTTTTTCCTATTTGTAGTGGAGATGAGTGGTACCCGGTGGGGTCTTCTGCTGTTGTAGCCCATCCGCCTCAAGGTTGTGCGTGTTGTGGCTTCACAAATGCTTTGCTGCATACCTCGGTTGTAACGAGTGGTTATTTCAGTCAAAGTTGCTCTTCTATCAGCTTGAATCAGTCGGCCCATTCTCCTCTGACCTCTAGCATCAACAAGGCATTTTCGCCCACAGGACTGCCGCATACTGGATGTTTTTCCCTTTTCACACCATTCTTTGTAAACTCTAGAAATGGTTGTGCATGAAAATCCCAGTAACTGAGCAGATTGTGAAATACTCAGACCGGCCCGTCTGGCACCAACAACCATGCCACGCTCAAAATTGCTTAAATCACCTTTCTTTCCCATTCTGACATTCAGTTTGGAGTTCAGGAGATTGTCTTGACCAGGACCACACCCCTAAATGCATTGAAGCAACTGCCATGTGATTGGTTGATTAGATAATTGTATTAATGAGAAATTGAACAGGTGTTCCTAATAATCCTTTAGGTGAGTGTATGTTTATATTTATATGTCATTTTTTGTATTACATTATGAGCTCAAGATTTTATTACATTTTGAGAAAATTATTACATTATGAACATTTTATTACAATAACATTATAATAACAATATGTGCAGTTTTTACATTATGTGCCGTTATTACATTATGAGTTGCTACAAGGGTTAGAGAAATTCACGTACACACATTCTCTATAAAACATTTCATAGTCAAATGATAAAAGTGTATACATTTTTTATTTTATACTGTTGCGTCACTAATAGTGACAGTCAATTCATGACAGACTGACAGAATATTAAGTTAATGAAATTAAATAACTTTTATTACAACAGCAACAAATATCTACAAAATGCTGATGCAGTTATACAAAAGTATATATATATTATTTTTTTTATTACGTCTATATATAATATCTTCTTATCTTGTATGTGTTTTTATATACTCCAGTCTCTTTCTTGAAAGTATTCTTGGTTACTGGCAGTGGACACAAAGTAGAAAAATAAGTCAAAATGGAGTATATCTCCACGAAGGGTGTGTCTATGATGGATGTATCCGTCTCATGCCTGCAGGCGTGCAGTTTTTCTGGATAAAAATATAGGCCAGTGACGCCCCTTGACATTAGATTTCATACCGTTAGTAATATGTCCAGGGACAAAGCTTTGTAATGCATCTCCTTGTGCTCTGCAAATGTCAAAACAGTGTTTATGGAGGCACAAGGATTTTTGGAGAATTCTTAAGGTGACAAGAAATGTTATTCCAACAATCAATTTAATAAAAAATGTCAAATGTAGCGGAGAAATAAAGGCATAAAGGTAGCTCTGGAATGTACATATTTTGCTACAGGGTTATTATCATTAACTAAACTATTAAAAACATTTATGTTAATTGAAATAAAGCTGAAATAAAATAAAATATTATTTGAAAAACTTAAACTAAATGAAAATAAGAAATGTTGCCTTGGCAATAAACTGAAATAAGTTTAAATTGAAGCACTAAAACTATTAACTGGAAATAAATCAAAACTGGAATAAAAAATAAACCTACAGTAAAGGGCAATATTATTTTTTAATTAATAGAATGAAAAAAACACATGCGAAATTACAAAAAATGTACATGAAAACTCAAAATATAAAACTAAAAGCTAATTAAAAAAATATTAATACAACTATGATAAAGCAAAATGTATTTTTATTGGTTTGAAGTGGGGAGACAATCACAGTAAATCTCAGAATTTGAGTGCAAGAAAAAAAGTTCCAGATTACTTATTATAATTCACTGGATCAATTTATGATAACACAGGTTTATACAAATTTAATTTTTGACTGAAATAATTTGAACTCACTGAAATTAACTTTTATTACTTTCGATATATATATTAATATTCTTTTTATCTTTAGCAGCCAATATTTCCCTATGCATTTATTTTATGACAAAACTATAAATTCAGCAGGAAATTAGTCTGCAGGAAACATAATAGTCCAGAGGGTGGCGCTCTATATCCGTGAAACACATCATCTTGGGCCCATAAAACTACACCGTGTTTCAAAAATTACTGTGCATTTCAGTCCTTGATCAAGGGCAGTCAGACTTCTCCCTTATCCCAAGATCTTAGATTATTTCTGCTCACACTGAATGCCAACCGGCCTACTGAAAAAGCAACTATACTATACTATAACTTTTTTTTCTCTTTTTAATTTTTTTTAACGAGTTATCTAATTATGTTATAGGTTTACTTCACACGTACAATAACTCTGTTCACTGCTTACTTTTGGGATTCCCCATGAAATATATTTGTGGGTAGCTGATATGAAATACTTTTGGGTATACTGTGTGTGTGTGTGTGTGTGTGAGAGAGAGAGAGAGAGAGAGTTGCAGTTACCATTTAAAATAAACAACAAACACTTTACATTTATAGACATTTTAATGTAAAATCTAGTATCGCTTCCTTTAGTTCCAGGAAAGTGAATATTGTAATACAGCCTATTATAATATTATGTGAATTGTGATTAAATCTGGTTATAACCACTGAGTAGTTAATAGACTCTACTGAAGTATGCTGATATTTAGACTAGGTAATACATCATCACACTCTCTGTACTTCCCTTCTTATGGGTTGTCCTTCTCCTGAACTTTCACCCCCCACCTTGTCTTGCTTCACTGGACAATTTCGAGGAAAAGAAGACAGAATTTCTGTATTTACATCAGTTGCAACTACCCAACTAACTAACAAGCAAATGTGTTAGAATTATGTTGACCGGGGGAAAAGGTTCTCCTATCTTCTATGTAACTCACGTAGGATGTCTGTGAGTTTCTGACACACTTTTGTTTTGGATCGCAAAGATCTGCAATGAATGTTGTTTACACCACACCAGCAGGTGGATGTGACGTCACTGGCGTAGAACATCAAAAAATAACAACATCCAAATCCGCGATTCTCTCTCTTTTTTGTGTGTGTGTGCAAGGCGCAATAAACTGTAATAACACCCGAAGCAGCTCCGTGTAGAAAGGCGGCGTGAAACGGGCTCGAAACGGCGGCGTCGCTCCCAGTACAGCGTTTGCAGCTGAAGTTAGTACCGCTGGCGGAGTGATATATTTGTTGGTTATTTACAGTGCGTTTTATAGCACGCGCTCATGGTATACAAGATCGCGTGAAGAGTTGAATTTGTTATCGTGCACAAATTTCCGTGTCTATCTCGTCCCTGTCAAATCCCGGTAAGTTCATTCACCTCAAGCATTCTGCAACATTTTAGCGCATATGGACACAGTTTGTCTTTGTTATCTAATTGTTGTCTTATTGCTTTCAATAGCGCAAATTAACATACACAATTATTGTTCGCGTGTATAATAACTGCTGTCCGTGCGATACATTTTATTTGTAGTCTCCAAGTACTTTTTTCAGAAGTTAGCTCTGTAGCTAGCAAGTTACGCCGTTCGTTTTTGTTTGTGGAAACAACATTGTATCGCACCATATGTGTGACAGCTCCGGTGTGACGTGATGCGTAAAAACAAAGTATTGAAATCGCGAAGCGTTGCTATCGATGGCGTAAAAGTTTGCGATCCGAGATTTCTTTCGGTGTACAGTGTTGTGTATAGGGGGCTTTTCCCCACGTGTTCCCTCAGCCACAAACAAACTTGTGAATCTCTTCGTTTGGGGTTATCCGTGCAAATAAAATCTGTTGAGAATATCGCGACAATTTTTCCCGTGCATTAAAAAAGTTCAGAGCAGTCTTATCATCCGGTTGGGTTATGGAGTTGAGAGCAGAATTAAGTATTAAGCAAGAACAGGTTGTGTTTCAAAACCTAGTGAGTTGCCTAGCTAGACAGCATTTTTGAGCATCATACGGGGTTTGAACGTTCGAACTCGCCTGGCAGTTCCATAAATGCTGAAATTTAAAATTGAGACACAGCCGAAGTGCAGTTCGAGTGAAATTGGTTTTCAACATGACTGTGTTGTAACAAGTGTCACAGATACATTTGCCTTTCTGAATGTGAACCACATACCCGGTGGATAAATACATGCAGGCTACTTAATAAAAGTCAAGCAAGTTAAAAAATTAGAAAAAGTAGAGGAAAGAAACTTTTAAATTGTATGCAGTTGTCTTGTACTTCAACACATTAAACGTAGCTGTTTTCGTTACGTAAATGTCAGTTTAACTTTTTATTTATAATTAGCCTGAATTTATATTCTTAACATAATACTATATTCCCATTATTGTTTATTTTAAAAAGTATTTCTTTTTTTAAATATAGATTTTAAATATTATATTTAGCTTACACATTTACAAATTAAATAAACAAATTACAAAAGAATTTTTTTTAACATAACCATAGTTACATAATCAATGTTTGCATATATACATAATTAATGGATCCAGATGTAAGTCAGTTAATGCAGTTTTTAATTTTGAGGGTGGAAAGGAATTAAGAAATGTTGCTTTTTGCATATGTATGTGTATTATTATTATTATTATTATTATTATGGGTGTAATAAAAAGGTTATAAACTGAAATTACTAATCATTAATTGTATGAATTACCATTACCATTTTCTTTTCTCATTGATTCTCATAAATGTAACTTTTAAGCGTCTTTTCAAATGGCATTTTAAAATGGGAAGCAGCAGCAACTTTAACACCCAGCGTTGGTGAGGCGCAGTTCTTTGGATTAGTCATTGTCTGAGGGAAGGAGAAGATGGGAAAAAAAAAGAATGCTTTTTTTTGTAGGAGAAGTAAAGTAAACAGCCTCCAACAAGCGAACCTTGACAACCCAGATTAAGGAAAACACTGGAGATCAAACAGTGCTGCTGCTGGGCCGTTGTCATGAGCTGCCTGAGAGGGAGAGACAAAGAGAAGGAGGGAAAGAGAGAGAGAGTGAGAGAAGCTGTTTGAACAGGCACTGGAGTTTGTGTGCTCACTTATGCAGAAATGGACCTCTGCAAACGCAGACTGACCCAGGATTAAAAGCGCTGGCTGAACTTTTCTATACAACTTTTCGGCCTTGACGCTCAACAGCAGGAGAGCCTGAGTTATTACACCCGTTTATGATGAGAGCGCACTACTGTACTCACCAAAAATACAAATCTTACACTGTATTTTGTCCCCATATACACTTTTTCAGATTCCAAAAATAGATTTGTGAGTAATGTTACTCCGTCATGGTATTACAGGAAAAGTGTGCAAATTTTGCATTCTAAAGCTAGCATTTTCAGATTTACTCGCAATCGTGCAGAAGATCATGATGAGTCAGATGTGTGTGTTGGTTACGGCACAGAAAGGTTATTAACATCTTACTTCACTGAGGTAAAATGGGCTTAGATGAACTGTAAAGTGTGAATTGTAGAGGTTAAAGACAGCTCACCGAATAATGCATGAAGTTGTGATGTCTGAATCATAACGTGGGATAGAGGTTGCAGCGTCCCGTGTCTTGCTGTGTGTTCGGGCAGCTGTTGTCTCTTTAGCGTGTGGCTTTCATGCTGGGTTGCCTGGCTAGAAAAGCCAGTCCGCTGGCCAGTCGCTGTACAGCTTAGAGTGAGGATGCAGCCAGGTTCTTGTTTCTATGGCAACTCTGGACGCTGTCAACGTGTGGCAATAAGTTGTTTAGAGTTAATTATAGCTTGTTGTTGTCACCTCAGAGACACATTGAGGAATCTAGGTACTTTAACATTTGTGTACTTGCAGGCCGCTGAGAATTATACAAGTGAACTGAAAGTTGTCACTTTCTTTTGAAATATCTCACCCAGTGAATTCAAACAAGTTTTTGGTGAAAATGTGTTCTTTCTTTCTTTCTTTCTTTCTTTCTTTCAAAAGGTTGGACACATTTATTTATAACGGTTTTTAAAGGTGTTTCTATTCATCCTGGACATTTGACAGCTACTTTTGCTTCAGTATTCGTACCAACTGATGCATTTATTTCTATGTTTAGCATCATTTATATTTATCTGCTAAACTAATTTCAAGAATGTAAGCATCTCAAGAGTCTTTAGATCAATTTTATTTTAAAATAATGTGAAAATTAAATGTATTCAGTTGTATCCAAATGTATGACTGGTAGTAAGGGTTGCAAAGTTTTTAAAAACTTTCCAGGATTTTCTTTTGGATATTTTCGGAAAGTTTTTGGAAATTTACCGAAAATGTTCAGCCCCTTTGCTACCCTATTGGTAGTGTATGTATGTTCAAAACAATGTACTAAAATTAAATGAAAAGAGTTTGAGTCCATGCAAAAATGTTTTAGTGATCAAGGCTCTGTGTACAGTAAGAGAAGGTCACTGATTTGTTTCCTTTGAAATTGTTGACTTCTAGCCATAGTCATCCTGGATGTGCTTTTATTGGATTGTAAATCTAAATGGATTGGATTAGAGGCTGGATTAAATGTTGAAATCGTGTGACACTCACAAGTCCCTTTATGCCAGCTGTGAAGTTGACAGCTGAGCCGGGATCAGCTCGTTGGATCAGTTTCTCACTGATCTAGCCCTGAAGAGCTGAAGAGCAGCAGCAGCCAATGCCTGGATTTCTGAATTATACAGAGAATCCTTAAGCAATATAGAGGCTGCTCTTTCCAGATATTCGAATCACTGTATTTGCTGACATTTATGTTAAGCATTATGTGCAAGAATTCTTTCCAGACATTTTACAAAAATTGGCATTGATATTTATAATTGAGTTCAAAAAGAAACCGCCGGAAAATCTGCAGCATGCAAGAACTGCATACAGTAGTTTTCTTTTCTTGTCTGATTTCTTATCCTATCTTATGCAAGAGTTAAGGGGTCAATAATGGTTTATTTTCTGCTGGACTAGTTTACCCAGTAGTTCAGATTTTACAGATACAAATTAATTAAATGGATACATTTTTATTTATTTAATGTTTATTATATTTAATTATTTTTTAAATCCCCCAAAAATGTCTTATAAAATAGTTAGGGGTGGGTGATATGACCAAAATCTTATATCACAATATAAGAATTTTCACGATAACGATATCACAATATAGTTATTTTTGCTTCGAAATTATGATTTCAAAAGTTTTGATACCATTGACATTTCATAAATCTTATTACTAGTGCTGGGGAAAAAATAATCGTGATTAATCGCTTTCAAAATAAAAGTTTGTGTTTACATAATATATGTGTGTGTACTGTGTATAATTATGTATACATAAATACACACACATATGCGTATTTATATTTAAGATATATTTGCATGTATATACTGTATGTATAATTGATCATATATAAATATATAAAAATATTTTTTTTTTCTTCTTAAATGTATACATGCATGTGTGTGTATTTATGTATACATAATAATTATACACAGTACACGTATATATTATGTAAAACAAACTTTTATTTTGGATGCGATTAATCATGATTAATTTTTCCCCAGCACTACTTATCACCTAATTATTAACCTAATTAACATAAGTAAAAATAATAATAATAATAATAATAATAATAAATAAAAACTCAAGCTCACTGAAGAAAAGTAAATAGTAAGTGATAAAATAGGAACAAAAAAACTAATTGCAAGTAATAGGACAAAAAAACTACTATAGAACAAAGATACAAATGAAATGGACCTACCTGAAAAACTTCTAGCATTAGATAGGTCTATAAAAATACAACATAAATTGTATAAAGTAATCAAATGTACAGAAAACACTACATAGTCTTCACTGTGTAAATTAAATATACATTTATTCTTATTAAAATTACAAAAGTGATTCAGTCAAGAGTAGTGAAATTAACATCAATGGCACAGACGGCTGCAGATATATTAGGCTGCTGTCACTTTAAGACCAAATGCACTGATCTAATATACTGACACACATTTGGATGACCACCTGGTTACTGCTCTGTTGCAGGACAGTAGATGTGATTTTGCAGGACAGTGCGGGACACGTGTGAGAGATACATTTACTACTATTTTACTTCATTTATAATTGATTTACATTATTTGGAAAGCCTGTCATCACATTGGATGATAAATGTTTTTTTAATGGATGTTTTAAATCGTCAATAAGCTTTGTTAATTGTGACCAGCTCTGTGACTGGCACTCAATTTGCCTAGGTTTGAGAGTGATACAATGTAATTTACTATATGGGACCTATTCGTATATAATTCAATATAATTCAATATAATTAACTGAATAATAGGTTAGTATAGGTAAAAATCACATTTTATACTAAAATAAATTTCCTTAAATAGTGACTAGTTTATTTTCCTTTATTAGACTACGCAAACAATAAATGCATTTTACCGGATTCAGCGCATCTTGAACTTGTATGTTTTTGTTGGATCTGGCAGGTTTAATCAGGATGTTATCCAGTAAGTGTCTAGAAGCAGTTCTGGCTGGTGTAGCTATATTTAATGAGTTTTGATGAGGTCCACACTGGTTCCTTTGCTTCTTCAATGTAGTCGCCATCAGCAGAAAAGTCCCTTTCTACGAATGCTTTGTTTCGATATTTTCCCACTCTAGCTACAACATGACAGCAGTGCAAATGGATTTTTAAACGGCAATCGCATTTTTAGTATTATATTGCTTATTGTGGTATTGTAATTTCAGAGACTAAATAAAATAATACAGACATAATTGAAATTGAAATGTGATTTTTACCTATACTAACCTATTATTCAGTTCATTATATTGAATTATATATAAATAGGTCCCGTATAATAAATTACATTGTATCACTCTCAAACCTAGGCAAATTGAGTGCCAGTCACAGAGCTGGGGCCTGTACCATGATGGTAGTTTAACAAACTCAGGGTTACAGAATTTTTGAGTTGACAAAACCAAACCAATCCAGTCCGGCTTTGTTGGTACCATGATGCTGATCATCAGCTTTCTCTGTCAACTCAAGCTTTGATCCTGAGTTCGTGGAGCGCGTGCACATGAAAGTGTGACATCAGCAGTGAACAGCCAATCACATGCCTTTTAACACAGAGAACGTGTGATTCATTTCTCGCAAGAGAGACCACGTGATTCAAAACTCTTTTGCCGAAGATTAAGAGATTGAAGTATATAAAGAATTTAAATGCATTTAGAAGTTAAAAAGAAAGATAATAATAAAAATAAAGATAATATAAAAATAAAGATAGATAATAAAAATAGAAGATAATCAAAATAAAGAAAATATCTTGCTATCAGTGCAAGTTGTGAAATCAGTGTATATAGTTGATTATTTATATATATATATGCTAAACTCAGACACTCGAACATGTAAGGTCACATTTTTAAAGCTTTATCTGTTTATTCTACAGCTTATTACTTATTATCGGTATATATTAATATTAATTTAAACTAAATGGTTCATTTATAAACTAAAATTGCTTGTGTGTAATGGATTATGTTTATATTAATTTTATATATCATTATATAAATCATATAAAATTATTATATTAAGTAATTATCATTAAAGCCAGACAATATATTTTTTTATCATATAAGGACCTTTAATTTGGAGCAAGTGAAACTGGGGGAGGGACTTTATTGCATGTCACTTTGCTCACAGCTGATTGGTCCAATTTCAGTTTGAGACCTCTTATCTGGAACATAACCTGCTCCGGAGCAGGTTAGCCGTGGAGCGTAAGTTACTATGATGATGAACACCGCTAAAAGCCAAGCCACTTTCATGGTACCTAAAACCCAGGATTGGCGCAATCTAAACTGAAACTTACCTGGCTAGCCAGCGAAACTGGCTTCATGGTACAGGCCCCTGGTCACAATTAACAAAGCTTATTGACGATTTAAAAGATCCATTAAAAAACATTTATCATCCAATGTGATGACAAATAGGCTTTCCAAATAATGTAAATCAATTATTAAGTAAAATAGTAGTAAATTTATCTCTCACACACGTGTCCCGCACTGTCCTGCAAAATCACATCTACTGTCCTGCAACAGAGCAATAACCAGGTGGTCATCCTAATGTGTGTCAGTCAATACACTGACAAAGCTCCCAATTTCGGGACTCGACTTGATCACCTCAATACACATGGGTTTTCTTTCTCAACTCTTTGTTTTCACTTAAGACATAAACAACGGTGTTTATGAGGATACTCGCAAAGATGGGCATTTTGGCACATTCAAGCCCAATAGGACCGATCCAAATTCAATACTGTGCATATGATATTCTGTGTTATTGTTAAGCCCCAGTGCCCCACAAAAACATTATAAAGCATCAACGCTTCATGCCCTATATTAAGTGTTCTGAAGCCATTCCATAGTTTAATGTGAGGTACAGATGAATATTTAAGTCATTAAATTCAAGTTCACGTGAATGCTTCCCTCTGCTGCGGCTGTCAGTCATTCTTCATTCAGCTTTCAAACTGCGTGTCGGGTTCGGTTATGACAGTCAAAACGATGAAACTCTCTCCAAGATGATTCAATGTTCCTGTTATTATGCTTGATCTGTGATCTCTATGGTTTTGCATTAAAATGACTCTATCTTGCTGGAGTTTATTGCGGTATCATGTTACTTTCTACCGGGTGTCTGTTAGATCACAACACTGGACTAGAGATTATATCGTTTTTCACATGCACGGTAACTTAATTTTTAAACTGTTAAAAGAAAAGGCTCAATAAAATATTGCATAGATGGATACACTACGTATCGATATATTTTCCCTTTGGAGCGATGCGTATTGTGACTCCATGTTGCTTCAAGCGCATCATCCTGCGCACGGGATGTGCGCAAGTGCTTTGTTCCGCTCTGTATTGGAGCCTTTCGTATTACAATACTTTTACGCAATGAAAGATTATTAATAACCTTTCTTGTTCTTCCCTATCTATAATATGTTGCTGCCTCATTAAAAAAGCTGCGCTATACATTTTAAATAAATGTCTTTTAATTTCTTAGTATATAGGCCCTATTTCTATAAATATATTTACTTGTTTTTCATGAATGTATTTTACAACCGTGTGTAACATTTTACCAGATTTAGTGCTACACTTATTCACTTTTATTTGTTCCCCATAAAAATGTTTAAATTTATGCAATTATTGTGCACTCACGATTTTTCTAGAGTAACTTTTGCTGCTGAATTATCCACTAATCTAGTTTTATTCACCATCTAGTTTATAGTAGTATTTTTGTCATAGATTGTGATTATATATATTTTTTTAATTTGTTGTTTTTCTTTATAATGAAATTGTCTGTATTTAGTAGATTGTGTTTAACACACAAAATAATGATTACCAGTTCAACACACTGAGGTATAGAAATTCTACATTGAATTTTTAAACAAAACTGCACTGGTATCGGATTGGTATCGGTATCGGCCGATACCAAACGATCCGATTGGTATCGGATCGGTTCTGAAAAATGGTATCGGTGCATCCCTAGTATTTATATGATATTCATATTTTTGTAATTGAATTTTTGCCATGAAAATAGCCTTAGATGCTGACATGGCATTAAATAAAACAATATGTATCTGTAAGCCCAATAAGGCACCAAAAAGAACTCTCAGAACATGACACTTTGACAACTAGCTAACATAAAATATTTAGTTAATTAACTTTTTTATTTTGAGTTCTTGCAAAGTCATTTACTTCACTGTAAACGCTAATAAGTTATCAGAATTCCAAAAATTTGAATGAGATTTTTTTATAAGTTAAGAAATATTTTACTAGCTATAACAAACTAATTCAGAAAATGGCAAATTGCTCATTTGCTAACAATAGCATGGCATAGCACTTACTGAATGAGTACAGCAACTTGTAACTGCTCTCAAACCAAGCTCATGCACCACTTCTTCAAACGCTCCAAAAACCCACATTAACAGAGATTCTTCTAAATTAGCATAACAAAACATTAATCACTACTAAATCTCTCTTACCATTAATCTTGCACAAACATTATATAACACTTAATTTTAGCATTTACTCTCCCTTTCGAGTGCCATAAGCAAAGCATGCTGGGAAATAAAAAATCTCAGCCCAGTTTCAGTTAAAATTAAGTTAGTCTAAATTAAAGGAAATTAGTTCATACAACTCAAAACAATGAAACGGTTCAGTTTTTAAAAAAAATATGTCAGTGCTGTGAACTCAAAAGAAAAAGAAAGTTCTAAATACTCTTAACAGTTAATTTAACTGAACTAATTTGTTTAATATAAGTTTGTCCTACTCAAACCAATTAAGTATTTTGAGCATAGGGTTTACAGTGTACCGGAATTATTCTTTATTATTCTTAATTCGGATCCCCATTAGCTTCCACAAAGTAGTTGCTAATCTTCCTGGGGTCCACACAGCCATACAAGACAAAAAGCCATACAAATAAAATAAAACATTTCTACTGGTTAATCGTGTCAACTGGTTAATCGCCCACCCCTAGAAATAGTAGTTTAAAAATCAATTTGTATTGCAGTGCTGGCTGGACATTACAGCTTATAACTTTATAACAAATATAGATTCATATTCTCACTTTTACTGGAATACAATGCCACGTAATATATATATATATATATATATATATATATATAAAAAAAAATTAAACCCATTTTACTGGATGTTTTCAAGTCTCAACTTCATAAACTTGATATCACCTTGGCGACAAAAATTAAATTAGCAGTTTTTTACATTGCAGAAATTAAAATGTGTTTGTTTGCGATGCATAATAACACATGCACATGATCAACAGATGTAAGACATGCACAAGTACAGAAACTCTGAGCCATATGCTTTTAATATGACCTCAGCTAGCTATGGAGGCCTTCTCACCAGTTTTCACAGCGAGTCAGTTCAGAATTTACTCATCATAACCTCTCTTGCACTTCTGAAATTGGAGCAACGTTGCTGCACTAAATAACAGAAATATATATGATGAATATATACTGGTTGCCTCATCATTAGACGTTAGATATTCAAAACTTTTTCACATTGTTGAACTTTGGTATGATCTCAGATCATAGTTCAGATTTGCTCCAAAGCAAATATGATGAATCTATATTATGTTAGAAAATATATATTTAGATTTACACTCACCTAAAGGATTATTAGGAACACCTGTTCAATTTCTCATTAATGCAATTATCTAATCAACCAATCACATGGCAACTTTGACTGAAATAACCACTCGTTACAACCGAGGTATGCAGCAAAGCATTTGTGAAGCCACAACACGCACAACCTTGAGGCGGATGGGCTACAACAACAGAAGACCCCACCGGGTACCACTGGATGTGCCCTGGATGTGCATCCCACAAATCTCCATCAACTACAAGATACTATCCTATCAATATGGGCCAACATTTCTAAAGAATGCTTTCAGCACCTTGTTGAATCAATGCCACATAGAATTAAGGCAGTTCTGAAGGCGAAAGGGGGTCAAACACAGTATTAGTATGGTGTTCCTAATAATCCTTTAGGTGAGTGTATGTTTACATTTTTTTTTTTTGTATTTTATGAATGTATAAATAAAATATTTTAATATTTATTATTATTATTATTTAGACTTACCACTTGCCAAGCTATCAGAGTAACAAGTTCTGAACATTGTTTTGAAAGTATTCTTAAAGCATTTTAAATATATTTGGAAAAGGATAGAGTAGATGACGATATTGTTGACTGGTAATTAATGTGCGTTTTGTCTCAGCCTTTGAGACGTTTTGTCTCTGCTTACGTGTTGTGAAAGGGACATCGTTTAAGTGCCCTCCAAGGGAATAGAGTTTTCCTCCCTCTCAATAGCAGCATGCTCTCAATTAGAGTATGTTTAATCAGGAAACCGGCTCGAGTACTAATTACCTTATCATAGCATGCATGTTAATTAGTTTTGCAAGAAGGTTTCTTTTTTTCCAATTGAATGTTCAAATGAATTCAAACGAGAAAAACGGTGGAACTTTTCTTTGATCTTCTGTTTACAACTGTATGTGTGTTTATGCCAAAATGTAGCCTATTTGCTGGTTTGAACTTCGAAGCAATTCTGGTGGTCTTAATTGACGTGTTGTTGCTTGTTTATTTGATATGTAAGGCCTCATCTGATGGATCATTATGAAAGCATGGTAATTATCTTAAATGCTCCACTCGGTAGCAAACCTGCCTCATTCACATGAAAGCGCTCACGTACGGCCTTTTTTGCTCGCCGCTCTGAGAAACCGACCGAAAGTGAATCATTTTGAGTCATTGTAACCTCACTTCAAGAAGCTGTTTGAAAAAGATGGTCCCCGCAGCTCTTGAATGCAAACCAATCTGTGCTTGATGGGCTAGAAAACACTGAGTTTTTCTGTTCTCTCTGTTATATCCAGAAGTTGCTATACAGGTGGTTTTGCTCCTTGTGCGCCAGTTTACCCAAGCAAATTGAAATGTTTACTGAAATGCTATGACTACATTTTTTTTCAGGTCCAGAAAATTCCTGACAAAAATCCAAGTGCTGTCTTTACACGTATTTATTCAAACAGGTGGTGATATCCAAGCTCTGAAGAAAAAAAATCAAACTCTGTAACAATAAAGCACCATTTGTTGGGTCTTTGTTTTCCTAGTGCAGAGCAAAGTGTTGAGAAAGAAGCCTGAGAACTGTACTTGGGGATTACTGGATATTTCTCTAAAAGCATTTTGATGTTATGAATGATCTTCTGAAGCGTGGATTGATCAGTTGGCCAAAGCCGAGTGAACTTCAAAGCTTGAAAATGAGAGAATCAATCTTTTGATTTAATATCATAGAGCAAGATGGGAATTTTGAGTGCATTTCTGTGTACTTGATATACAATTGTTTACAGTGATTGAATGGATAGTTTCAGGAGGGTTTATCACTTGCAGTTTATTGGTATAATAGGCATTTTTTTGTTTTCTTGGATTTATTGTAATGGTTAGAGCAAATTAAACTTTGATTTAATGAAAAATGGATCCATATTCATAAACAAATGTCAACCTAATTTGAATTCAGATTGTGCAAGCTTTTTTTGTTTCTTGATTGAGAGTAAAATCATGAAAAAAATCATATTCATCCTGTAACATTGACTGTTGATGGTTGTATATTTGTGGTTTCAGACACCTCAACGAGACTAAAGGGATTTAAGCGTACAGTCTACGGTCACCTTATCAATTTAGCTACTGAAACGGTAAGGAACTTTTTCATTAACTATTTTTCATTTAAAATGGAATGTAATGCTTCTTAAATGGCCTTTTTCCACACAATTTTTTTTAGCCTCCACTAATATATCAGCCCATATTTGTATATTTTGAGATCATCGGCATTGGACGATCCATTTTTGTTAGAGAATTATTACATATAGGGCATACAGTATATTTACATTATATGGGCAATTGGTCACCCCATGCCACTATCAGCCATTAATAATCCATTTTGGTCTATGCATCAGTTTTGCATTAAAAACACTCAAACCAATCCAATCCGAAGAACTCCATTAAATATGGAAGAAGCAGTAAAAATGGAGTAGAACTCCCAACAATCAACTCTAAATGCAACCAAATGAATTCTTTTGAATCAAAGAGATGACATCTGAAGTTGTCACTCTTGAGAAATACTATTCCATTCTGTTCATTGCTAATAATTTGCATCCTTTAGATGCAATTTAGATGGTCCTCCAAACCCCTAACATGATTAACATCTGGTTTATTCTACAATTTCTGAACCGCTTGCTTGGATAATGCGTTTGTTGTCATAATTCAGAAACATAGAACCATTCTTGAAAAATAATAAAATAGTAAAAATTAGTGATCGACCGATATATCGGTTTCCCGATATTTAAGCATTTTCCCATAATCGGGTATCGGTTTTGTAATATCGGATTCACCGATAAATGGCACCATCTTGTGGACATTCTGAGAATTGCTTACAAGCCTGCCATTAAAGCACTGCGTCTGAGGGGAAATGAGTCAACAACGGTGTTTCGGTGCTGAATTTATTTTTCTCTCTCTCTCTTTCTCTCTCTGTATTCTATGCTCATCTCGTGAAGTCGCATTCATAGCCGTTCATTCACCGGGTTGTTGCTCCAGCATATTATGTAACTTTTAACAAGACCCACTCGTTTAAAACTCCTTAAATTATATTAATGTCTGCTATATAACATTTATATAATAAACATCTAAATAATTACAGCTCTTTGGAAATGAATTATCAGGCCTGTCTCCACGAGTCAGTGTAAACGCATAGATGAAAACAGCGCTCTGTCATCAGCAGGTATTTCATAATCTAGACAAACTGACAAAAACATTATTAATAATTCTGATAACTTGCCAGATGTGATGGACTAGCGATGTACCCTAATAGCGATGATGTATTTGCTATGTTTTGTATATTTTTCTGACAATGTTTGCGTATTCCAGAGAATATTCCAACGCGTTCTATTCTCTTCCCTCTTTAGTCTATTAAACAACAGATAAACCTTTTAAAACTGTAGTTTAAAACGAATGCTTATATTTATGAGAAGTTGATACTCACCTGTCATTTATTTATGTTCTCCATTTGAAAACATTAGACTTTGTACATTTATTTTGCCTGTTGTTAATATGCTGTTGTTATAAATAAAAAGATGCAACAGAAGTTAAAAAGACTTTACTTGCACTGTATTTTTTTGCACTTTCAGACTTTATTTATTTATGTAGAAGTGTGTTTTGTTTTGTATGTAAGAAGGGAGTGAAATCGCAAACTTACAGTGTTTAAAAAGTGTTAAATAAAACAGTTTGTTCTGTTCAGTGCTGTTGCTATAATTGTAAAAAACAGAAATAACACAAATAAATATTGGTTTTATATATCGGTTATCCGGCACATAAACATGCAAATAATCGGTATTGGTATCGGTTATAAAAAATCTATATCGGTCGATCTCTAGTAAAAATATAAAATAGTAAAATGATAAAATAGTAAAAATAGTTTGCCAGTTGTAAAAACACTTATGCATTTTCGCTTAGTTAAACATCACAGGCCTGTCCTTTATCAGTGCGTTTGACAGTCTTGCTGTTTGTCGCGTGCACCACACAATTTGGATGACAGTGGTAACTGGCAGTCAAATAACCAAATTATTTAGTCATGGGTTTTAAACGGGCACTACGGCAAATGGATGTCAAGTAAATGATGCAATTTATTCCCCTTTTCCTCCTCCTCGCCAGGCGGGCTGCCACGGGACTTCTGCCAGCCTTAAATAAGTGTTACCCAGATGGCACTCGCATGACGCCCACTTGGTTACAGAATTGTTCCGCGGGAATAACTCGGCTTGCCACAACAAGCAATAGGTCAATTGAGCAGCGAGTGCCTGTTGCTTGACCCGTTTTGCATATGCAAATCTGCTAATGTTGTGTCATTTCGGTAAATTCCAGGGGAAGGAAGGCTCTTGGGGCTTCCTAAATGAATTGGAAAGGAGCCCAGTTAATGAGGGCGGAGGGGAGAGAGGTAAAAAGAGGAGACGCTTGCTTCCTCAGCTCGCTTCCTTTTGCAAGTACATCACTTCCAAGTGTCTCAGCTTTGCGCAAGCTTTGGTAAAGGGAAATGTCTGTAGTTGGGCTTTTGTGGTAATGGGATAGTCCAGTGGGCACTAGGATAAGTGATTTTTCACCCCTCTCTTTCGCTCTATAGTGTTTTTGAACATAATTCTATTTTTAGGAGGTGTGGAAGACAATGCCTTGGTGTTTTCACTCTCTTTTCACTCCCTCTGCATCCCCATTTGATATCTATTTATTCCTCTCTCTTTTTCTTTCCCTGTCTTTCTGCTTTGTGTCTATCCTTTTCTCACTTTCACCTTCCAATCCCACCTATTTTATTTTCTGCCACACTTTTGGACTTCATGGTGTGTAGGCAGGCCACACTGTGGCTTTTTGCATTTTTTTCCCTGTCCTTTACAATTGTTGCCTGTCAGATTTTATGAAATGATCCCAGTCAAATATTTGGAAAAGGCCACGACTTTTATGTCAGACTGTACAATATATGTCTTTATAGACTTTGGTCCAAAGTCCCTTTAAGACAAGTCATCTTTGAAACGCCTCTTGGGCATGCAAGTGGAGCTCCTATCTCTTTGAATGGGGAAACATCAAATTCTCCAAAACTGTTCGCCAAGCTTACGATTAAATTTCATATTTGAAATCACCAATAAAATCTTCCAACAACTGTCTCATACATTTTGTTTCTAAACGTTCGAATCATGACAAAAGCTGCATTTTTCAGCCTGGACAAAGCTCATGCGCAATCCTAAAAGCGCGTCTCAGGACACTGCCTGTTTCTATAGCAACCAGCAACTGCAGTGACCCGATGACTTTACTAATCAACAATTGGCTCTTTCATTTAGAAGGCGGGGCTTATTCGCCATATTGGGCATTGCACTTTCTCCCATTCATAAGTAATCAGAGTGCACCATCTTCCTATATTTAAAGTCTTTGTTTGGTTAGATCATTTTTGACATCCTTATTGACAAACTAAATTAAAATGGTACGATGCTAATATTGGCAATGTTTTGCCTGGGAAATAAAAAAGAAGTGTTACATATTGTCAGAAATCTCTCATGATTCTCGAAATTTGTCTTAACAGTAAAATCGTGGCAAAATACAGTGTGCGGCGTGCGCCCCGGCTTCAGTGAACTGTGTCCTCTGCATCTCCCTAACGCGCTACAGCTGCAATCGATGCTGCCCGAGCCAACAGCAGGAGCAGGACAATGTGGAGATGATTTTCTGCTGCCAAGACTTAAGTAAACAATCCAACAATCCATAAGCCCGAAACCCTCACAATACAAGCTCAGCTTACAACAACCCGAAGTCCTTGTTTTCATTTTGCATGCTTTTTACTAAACATATGCTCACACTGCATATCACAATTTTTTTTTCCCCCATTGGCAGCCTGTTACATTTTGTAACGTTATAGTATGACAAACAGAACATTTTCGGTTGCATTTTAATCCTGTGAATACAAGGGTTTGAACTGCAAACAGGGTTTAGAATTGCAATTTGAATGTTCAAATTTGTATTTAGTTTATATATTACATCATATTTAATAAATAATTGGGATGGATAAATAAACCAGGATGGAAGTGCACTTAATTTTCCAGAATGCATTACATGTGTTGATTTTCTTTGTTACAATTCAGTAAATTCCTCTTTATTTTAAACCAGTTCCAGTTGAACTTCATGTAGAGTGTGACCAAATGTATTTAAAATTTCAACTAATGTATTGAAAGGGAGCCAATTTTGTAACTGATCTTGTTTTAACATAGTCTGCTTTCTCAAAAAAGAAAGAGAGCATGTAGGTGGAGACATTTTTGTAGTATAATAAAGTTGGCTGTCTGGAAACTAGAAAGTGGTCCAGTTTGGGCTTTTCTAAACAAACGACAGGTTTGAATCTGTCCGTTTGCATTTGATTTTGCAATCACTCCTCTGTTTTTTGTTTTTTTTAAACAGGCAGTAAAATTATTGTTTTAGCACCTTACAAATAACAGCAATAATTGGATGTGCATATAACCTCAATTATCAAAATTGAAATGCTGCAGATTCTCCTTTGGAATTTAATTATATCGCAGCTTGTAATCGACTATAAACCCAAACAAAACAATCAAAACACATATTAACAGGCTCAGCGTGATAAGGGAAACAATCTTCGAAACTGAGATAAACCATCTCATGGATTCCTCCAGCAACCCCCTCACCTTGTTTTTGCTCTTGTGTGATCTCTCTGAAAGCATCAAAGGATGCAAGCTCTCGCTAATGTTTCTCTTCCTTCTGCCCAGAGAATAACCTCTCAATCACACTGCCAGCATTCTTTTTTAAATGCGCAAAGAAAGATGAATTTGGGCCATAAAGGCGCGTATCACAAGGGCTTTTTATCCTAAATGGTCCTTAGAATTGTTATCTATAGCGATGGCGCATTCCCAGCACTGTCGTGTTCGATCAAGTGTCCACTTAGCCGCGGCCAGGAGTAATTGTCCCCAAGTGGGCCACACACTGACCTGTTAATGTCTGTGTTGACCCTCTAACCTTGTCAGCACGTCTAAAAGAAGAGCTCTAAATCATCTCGATCTCCTCTGGCTCTTCCCGTGCTGCCGGGTCAAAGCGGAGACCGCCTCAGGCAGACCACTCCCTTAAATTGTCCTGTCTTTGGTAGGTCATTGTCTTAAGGATGAGGTCCAGATTCAGGAGTCACACTTTTTTATTGCTGCCCAATCATGGTGGTGGTAATTGTGTTCAGTGCTGTGTAGTGCTACGGTAGATGAAACGCATACAGCTGTACGATAATGCAGTAAAACTATGAAAACACAGTATAAAGAGTATTTACTGTCAGCAGAACAATTGGATATGTTGAGATATGTTGAGATCATCTATACACACAATGCTAGTTTTTGTGGTTGGCTGCAAGAGCATTGCTACGCGGTTGCTAAGTTATGGCTAAGTTATTAGCCATAACTTATGGCTAAGTTATGGCTGATGTTTTCACACTGATGTTTAATAATTAAGGTTAAGAATTTTTAAAAAACCACCAGCACCACCAATAAACTTTCTTCTGTGGTTCTTTGAAGCACCTGAGGTTTTTAGGTCTTTTTTTTTTCAAGAACCATTTTTCACTCTATAGGGCCAGAGACTTTACAAGAGAGGAGATTAGGGATGCTCCGATCAGGATTTTTTCCAGCTGAAACAGACTACCGATTTATTGTCATCATGATCTGCTGATACCAATCCCGATCATTCAAACTTTATATAATATGTATTAGCATTTTATGTCTAAGTGGCATACTTAAAAGTAAAGGCTTCTAACTCTACAAAAAAATGCATCATCAAGTACATGGTCTTGTTTGATAGAAAACCTAATTTGAAGAAAATAGATTTGGATCATGTTTGGAGGTTCTCATGTTACAGCACTGCTGAGAAAACCCCAGAAAAAGTGTTGCAATTTATCGATTTAATTTGTTATTATTCATGCTTGACATGATGAATATTAGAAAGTATCCTATATATGACAGGTCATAAAACTTGTTCAATATCATGTCAACTGCATTTGGACCAAATTTTGTGTCGATATGTCAAATCAATCAAAAGTTAAGGCATTTGGAACCATGGTAGCCTTTTTATCAAAAGTCCAAAATCCTCGCCAAAAAAGTGATCTGAGTGTTTTACTGAACATAAGAACTATTTGCATGTGTAAACGCTGCAAAACATAAACATATCATCAAGTACATGGTAAGTAATTACATAATAAGTAACAACAATAAGATCCTGGTTGATGAGTGATGATCTTCCAGCGCTCAGGATCTCTACGCGTCGTCCCTACGAACCATACCCCAAATCCAGTTCCGGTTGGTTGAGCTTTCAAATAGACATGTGCCGGTATACGGTAATATGATATGTCACGATAATGAACATGCACTATGTTGTTATCGTGGGCACTTCAAAATACTGTGAAATAATTTTTTATTATGAATTATTCAGATTTTTAGAATGCATTTTAAGAATACTTTACCCATCAACCGTTTAAAACGAACAACACCACTGTATGCTGCCAGAGGCATGCGCACTGATGTAAACAAACCCAACTCGCATGAGCAGCGCATGGCGGGACGAGTGAAGGAGACGCGCTGAATGAAAGTGCACATTCACACTCTCTGACAGCTGATGGAACAGCAGAAATGCAGCTGTTTCCCCGTTAACCCTCATAAACAAAGCAGACTTGCTACTAAAACAGCCATTCAGATTTCTGTATTTGCTATAGTGCTATAGTGCTTATCACATAACCAAATACTTAAAGGAACACGCCGACTTTATGGGACTTTAGCTTATTCACTGTATCTCCCAGAGTTAGATAAGTCCATACATACCTTTTTTATCTCCGTGCGTGCCATAACTCTGTCTGACGCACCCACCGCTAGCCTAGCTTAGCACAAAGACTGGAGGTAAACGGCTCCATCTAGCCTACTGCTCAATAAATGACAAAATAACGCCAACATTTTCCTATTTGCATGTTGTGATGTGTATAGTTACATCATGTACTAAGGCCGACGGCAAATGAAAAGTTGCAATTTTCTAGACTGATATGGCTAGGGACTATACTCTCATTCCTGCGTAGGAACTTTGCTGTCGTACTATGGGTGCAGCGGCGAAATGATATTACGCAGCGCCTGAAAATAGTCCCCAGCACGCTCTCTGTGCAAGCAGGTTGTCACGTTGGTTATGTTGACAGAAGTTAGCCTATTTTCAGGCGCTGCGTAATATCATTGTGCCACTGCACCAATGGTACGGCAGCAAAGTTTCTGGATTATTACGCAGGAATGAGAGTATAGTCCCTAGCCATATCGTTCTAGAAAATTGCAACTTTTAATTTTCCGTCGTTAGTACACAATGTAACTATACACATCACAACATATATATATAGGAAAATGTTGCCGTTATTTTGTCACGTATTGAGCAGTAGGCTAGCTGGAGCCGTTTACCTCCAGTCTTTGTGCTAAGCTAGGCTAGCGGTGGGTGCGTCAGACAGAGTTATGGCACGCACGGAGATAAAAATGGTATGTATGGACTTATCTAACTCTGGGGGATACGGTGAATGAGCTAAAGTCCCAAAAAGTCGGCGTGTTCCTTTAATACTTAAAAACTTAAGGCTATTTATTTTCAAACTTAAACATTTTTATATTTTAGTCTGATTTACTCGCCCTCAAGTCATCCTAGGTGTATATGATATTCTTCTTTCAGACTAATAAAATCGGAGTTATATTAAAAAAATCCTGGCTAATCCAAGCTTTATAATAGCAGTAATAGTTGCTCTGTTTTTGAAGTCCATAAAAGTGCATCTGTCCGTCAAATAACGTGCTCCACATGGCTCCGGCGGGGGTTAATAAAGGCCTTCTCGCCGTTCAAGATGCTTACGCTACGTTTGACGAGCGTACCTGGTAGCGAAAGCCTTTTGAACTGCAGAGGCACTTTCAACACTTTCCATAAATTGAATACGGAAGGCGATCGGCCAAAGCTTTACTTTTATAAAGTTTTAAATATGGATATTTTTCTTACACAAACGCATCGATTCGCTTCAGAAGGCCTTTATTAACCACCCGGAGCCGTGTGGAGCACGTTATTTGACGGACAGATGCACTTTTATGGACTTCAAAACAGAGCAACTATCACTGCTATTGTAAAGCTTGGATTAGCCAGGACTTTTTTTTATATAACTCCGAAGAATGTCATATACACCTAGGATGACTTGAGGGTGAGTAAATCATGGGCTTATTTTTATACTATCCCTTTAACTAACAGTTTAACTAACAGTTTTTTTTTAACTAACGTTATCAAAGAAAAATAACATGTATCTATTTGCTCTTTGTTAATGTTAGGTAATGCATTAACTAGTGAGACCTTATTGTAAAGTGTTACCTATTGTTGTTTATAAATCTTTTGCACTTTAATCTGTTTTAAATATCTGTTTACTTTATACATTTTTGTGTATTGCTTTATTGTATTTAAATGTTTGGTTCTTTTTGTTATAAGAAAGTTATTAACCCTGTTATAGTATGACAACACTTTTTTGCAACTTATTTCAATATTGTGATAATGCCGTATACCGTGATTAAAAACTTCAGCAATTAATCGCAACATGAAAACTTGATACCGTCACATGCCTACTTTCAAATGATGTTGGAACATGATCGTGATCATTGCGACATGATCGTGACGCCAACGGATCCTGGATAGCTTTAGCCAAGCAGCATGTCATGTCACTCTGAGGATTTTCTCAAGATCTAGGCATCGTGTTATGTTGTGTGTGGGTTTGTTTGAATTGAGACAACCTGTTCTAAATAAAGATGGGTGATTTTACTATGGTTTACTAATATTTTGCGAAGTTACAAAGGAGGACATGGTGCACAAGCCTCATCTATATACTGTTTACATACTCGTCGACTTTTACGGTTTTACTTCAATAAATTGTGATCAGTTCATGAGATCGGCCAAATTTAGTGACCGATCGAGTCATAAAATGTGATTATCGACCGATGCCAAACTGCGGCGGATTGATTTGTGCATCCCTAGTTGTGATGGTCCAATATTTTAATTTGTAATATAATTTTGATTTAAGTAAAAGAAGCACAAATTGTGATACAATTATTTTCAGATATTATTTCTGATTTGAAATGTTTCATTTAATTATGGTTCCTGTAGGTTACATCACAACAGTAGGTGGCGACAAGTCACTTGTCTTTATGAGTGAGTCATTGAGTCATTCATTCAATGAATTCGTTCAAAAACACTGGCTGCGCCCGAAAGCTTAAAAATGCTGCCTTCAGAGGATGCATTCCAAAGTAGAAAGTCAGAATCCAATGTTAGCTTCACTTCCTGTCTCCTGAGTCCTGAGATGCCTTCATCTGATTAGTGCTGCCTTCGATATCCTACAATTCAGTGTGTTAAATTCTGTGACAACTAAGCTAAAAAAATAAAGCTGTCTGAAAGTTTGTGGTGAGCTTGTGTGTAAATGAATGTTTTTGACAAACATTTTCCACTTTTGGTGTAATTTCTAGCTAGAAATTAGTATTGTAGTAAATAAATATTCGCTTAGTTATCACCAAAGTTATTTTGTTGTAGATCATTCAACTGTTATGCTGCCTCAGAAGTCTTTCCGAAATCAGTTTTGTGAGGCACATTCATGAGCAAACGCTGCCTGCCTAATAGGACAGCAAGGCAATAAGTCAGCTGCCTAAGCTTTCGGATGCAGTCACTATTTTATTCAGGAAACAAAACATGTGACTGTGTTCATAAGCGAGTCATTGAATCATTCATTCAACACTGATTCATTCAGTAATGAAACTCAACTACTGCATTTTTGCTCAGAAACTCGCTGTAGTCGCTTTGGATAAAAGCGTCTGCCAAATGCAGAAATGTAAATATAAATGTACAATTCTGCTGTGGCTTTGTTTGGAACTATTTTATTGGTGGAGCAAATTTACGGGCAATAATGTATCTAAAATGTAAGTTACTCGATATAGACTTTTAGTCAGGGTAGCGCCATATTTAATAAATGAGGAAACGAGGGATAAAATGGAGTGCGGTCAATGGATTGTACTGTTATTTAACAACAATCCGATTGTTCAGCTGTCAAAACGTCTTTCCGGAAAAAAACAAAAAACCTTTCAGTAGACAACTCAGTGACTCAATCAATGGTGTGAGTTTGGGGCATTGCTATCTGTTTGACTGACCATTGGCAGCTGTGGAGGAGTGTTTTAGTGTTTTAGTGTGTGTGTGTGTGTGTGTTTGAATTTATGCAGTATGTTGCTAAGTGATCCGCTTCAGATTAGAGAAGTTTTTTTGTAAAAGTGTCATGTAAAATATTAGATGGCAGGTTAAAATGCTCTGATTTCTTTTTTTCTTTTATTTTATATTATCCCTCTCATTGTGATGGATGGGTAGACAACATCTTTGATATAAAGCAGAAACAATACTATGAGTGTAGTACATTTTATCACACACAGTGTGACTTTTCTCTAGTCTTTTTGCAGTTGTGGGAAGTTTGACACACAAATAACGGGCAATTATCAAACTACTCTAAAGTGGCTGGTAACTGGTTTCTGTCTGAGACTGACAGGGCTGGCAATTTGTGTGAAATGTGTGGATTAAAACCACATGTTGGAGGTGCCGAGGGGTGTTGTATTGAGCAGCTGGTATGCCACCAAAATGAAGTAGCCGAGTCAAACTTTTGTGAGTTCTTGCGTGCCCAGGGGAAGATATTACTGCTTTGAGGTTGATCATTCATACATTGAACATACATCTATCACTATTTGTTTCACATCAATCTACACGCCATTCCCCATGATGACAAAGCCAAACCCAGATTTATAACTATAATTTATATCTTATATAAAAATCTGAAATGTCACGTTGACATAAACATTTGGACCCTTTGTTGTTACATTGGATCATCTTTGAGATGTTTCTACACTGCTATTGAAGTTCACCGATGTTAAGAATGGTGCGCACACTCACATCTATAGCCTAGTGTGAAAGTATTCAAACCCCTTCACTTTTTTTCACATTTTGTTATGTTGCTGCCTTATGTGAAACTACTTTAAATTACTTTTTTTCCCACATTGATCTACACTACACCATAATGACAAAGCAAAAAATGTATTCAAACCCTTAATTCAGTACTTAAAGCACTTTTACAGCCTCAAGTGTTTTTGGGTATGATGTGACGAGCTTTGCACATCTGCATTTGGTGTGCGTTTTTTTTAAATTTATTTTTTTACATTCATCTCCTCAGATCCTCTCAAACTCTGCAAGTTGGATGGGGACTGTCGGTGGACAGCCATTTTCAGGTTTCTCCAGAGATATTGGATTGGGTTCAAGAGCAGGCTCTGGCTGGGCCACTCAAGGACATTTACAGTTGTCCATAAGCCCCTCTTGCATTGTCCTAGCTATGTGCTTAGGGTCATTGTCCTGTTGAAAGGTGAACCTTCTGTCCAATCCTAGATTCTGAATGCTCTGGACTAGGTTTTCATTAACTCTGTATTTTGCTGTGTTGAGTGTTCCTTCTACTTAGAGTTGCCCAGTTCCTGCCGCTGAAAAACACCCCTACAGCATGATGCTGCTCCACCACACTTTACTGTTGGGATGGTATCATGCAGCTGATGAGCAGTGCCTGGTTTCCTCCATACATGATGTTTGGAGCTGAGGTTCATCAGACCAGAGAATATTGTTTCTCATAGTCTGAGACTGAGAGAGTCATTTTAGGTGCTTTTTTGTTAATTCCAAGTGGGTTTTTATGGGTCTTCACTGAGGAGAGTCTTTACTGAATCTGGCCACTCTGCCATAAAGCCCAGATCGGTGGAGTGTTGCAGTGATGTTTGTCCTTCTGTAAATGTCTCGCATCTTCATAAATGATCATGGAGCTCAACCAGAGTGACCATCATCTTCTTGGTCACCACTCTAACCAAGGCCCTTCTCTATCGATTGCTCAGTTTGGCCAGGAGGTCAGCTCTATGAAGAGTCCTGGTTGTTCCAAACTTCTTCCATTTTAGGATTATGGAGGCTACATTCTTTTGTGAACCTTCAATACAGTAGATGATTTTTGTAGTCTTCTCCAGATCTATGTCTTGACACAATTCTGTTTCTGAGCTTTACAGGCAGTTATTTTGGCCTCATGGCTTGGTTTTTGCTCTGATATGCATTTTCAGCTGTTAGACCTTTTATTGAGAGGTGTATGACTTTACAAATCATACCCATTAAATTGAATTTGCACAGGTTAACTCCACATCTACATCTACAAGCGAAACTGGAATGCTCCCAGAGAAGGGTATGAATACTTATGCAATGTAATCATTTAAGTTTTTTTTATTTTAACACATTTGTAAAGTTGTCACAAAGCATTTTTTTGCTTTGTTATGGTGTATGGAGTGCAGATTAATATGAAAAAAAGTAATTTAGGGACTAAATGCCCCCCTAAATGCCCTCCCCCCCGTTTCTCAGGAGACTCGATGAACAAGAAATCAATTAAATGTCTTAAGATATTAAAGAAACGGCTGAGAAAAACGTAATGCCTACTTGAATTGTAAGTTAGAAATAAACTATCAAGTTTGTCTAGTTGTTAAAGTAGCTACAGTAAAAATTAAACTGTCGTTGACATATAGTTCGAGTTTAGAACTATAAAATTCACAAGATCACTTTTTTATTCTACTTCCTGTTGGTAAAGATGGCAAGGTTTTAAATAAAGGTTAATGTGAATGTGTAAATGTGGGTAATGTAAATCTAATGTAAACGTTTCTTTTGTCACTTGCTCTCTTTCATTGAAGTTTGGATGATCCATCTTTACCCTGGAGTAGTTTCCACCTCTCTTTCACTTTCATGTACTCTAGCTGCTCTTCAAATACTACAGTACTCCTCCTTCCTTCTCTCTATCCATCTCTCTCTCTCTCTCTCTCTCTCTCTCTCTCTCTCTCTCTCTCTCTCTCTCTCTCTCTCTCTCTCTCTCTCTCTCTCTCTCTCTCTACCTGTAGCTATGTCCTATTGCTCCTTTTAAACTTCCTATTTTTGGAGTTCAGTGATGTGAGAGTCATAAATACCAGCGAGGGGTCTTTTGGGATCGTGTATTTTCTGCAGCAATGACAAGAACGCGGGCGACTAATCAGAGCGGCTCTTATCTGAAGCTGCTCAGCGCCCGACGCGGAACAGAGGAATGCGGCCAACTAAGGGGGTTAGAGCTAGCTGAATTCCATACAGAGGAAGATGTAATGCAAGGGTTGATTTGTATTGGGTCTGTTGGGGGCAGACTGTGAATATTTGTCCTCTAGGAGGGGACAGGCCTGTGTTTTTTTTTTTTTGGATTATTAAAATCTGTTCTGATATGGGAGATGATCGTTTTTGGTTATCAGTATATATTGATATTTATACCGTTTTTAATAGTCTTATGAAGTCTTATTTTTTGACATTGTTGCTGAGTTGATTCAAAATGTTCGAAATAAAAATAGTAAAATGTATCAAGGCATGCTGTTTTTCACTAAATGAGCAAGTATTTTATCATTTTTATTCATGCACCAATATAAAAAAATTTATTATTATTATTTATTATTTATTATTATTATAAAACCAAAATTTTATTTTTATTTCTTAAACATGTACAAGGAATAAAAAAATAATACTTAGTTTATACACAATATTAAAAAAGTCTACACCATCTACATATTAGTCTACTTTAAAATACAAACCAAAAGGACAATAAACAATAAATAAACAATATTAATAAATGTATATATTTTACAATTTTTTTTAAAACATGAAATTTGTTTATTTTATTCACTCAACTCAATTTGCATTTGCTGGTCATGTTCAAGCACTATCAAGATATCTCAGTCTTAGCTCTCTCATTGTGACTCGAGTAATTGACTGTAGTCTTTTGGAAAATTAATAGGCAAATAAAAAGTGTTGAAATGTTCACAATGTTGGTTAATTTTAATATTGTCATCGAAATGCTTCCAGATACACCGTAAATATTAAATCTATCACCTAGCCTTCTGTTGAATGGCATGGCAACAATAGCCAAGCAATTTGCCCTCGTACTAATAAAATGCCACCACGCAGACCTGAGCCGGGTTAACAAAGGACAGACACTCCTCTCCGTTTTTGTCACTTTCTGTTCTCTTTCTCTTTCTCACCATCTTGCATTCTTTTATCCCCTCCTTTTTCTGTCACTCTCTCTTTTTGTCTCCCTGTCGCTCTTACTGAGAACACACTCGAGTAACTGCTGACCTCTGCAATAAGCGTTTTACTATGCAAATCACCTCCACTGATGCTGATTGGTCTAAGCTACGTGTCACAGACTTACGGGATCTGACAAAATGTTCCAGAGAATTCTGTCAAGTAGTGTGTGGCCGCAGCATTTCCTTAGATGAGTCGTCCCTCGAGTCACTACTGTTCATTAGAACAGCACTGCAGATTTGAGCTGATTATCAGATGCTCTGTGTAAATATCACAAGTGTCAGAAATGCTTGCCGTTGAAAATCTGAAAATGTGTTAAGATGCATTTAGGTCAGTTCTGGAATTAATTTGTCACCAAATTAAGCATTTGTGGTCAGATTTCATCACGTTTTGCCTTTTTCCTTTCTCATTTGAGTCATCATCCAGGTTTATGTGGGTTGAGTGAATTTAAGGGACTTCCCCCACCTTTAGAGAATGGTATCAATTCCTGTTTGTAATTTTGCTGATCTTAATATGCACTTGTGTCTCTCTCTTGTCCTTTTTACTCATCTTGTATTTCAGATTGAGCTGGCTGCACCGTATCCAATGGTTCCTCCCCTTTGTTCCCTTTTCTGAATTCTGACTGGAACAATGGAATGTCAATCTCATCCAAACAAGTGACTGTGGTATGTTATCTTCAGTATTTTTTCTTGAAACCACACAATTGAATATTATCTGCTGTGCTGCATCTTTTTTGTTTTGAATTGTAGTAATAAGGATGTACATATTTTACTGCAACTACACCTGGATGATTTTTTTTTTTCTTCCTTTTTTTCCCTTTTTTGGGGGCGGGCTGTCAAATCAATTAATCGTATCTAACCTAAAAGTTTGTGTTTACATAATATGTGTGTGTGTGTGTATATATTATATTTATATATAATATATGTGTGTGTATTCATATTTTGTGTCTGTGTATGTATATGTATATGTACACTCACCTAAAGGATTGTGGGATGCACATCCAGGGCACGAAGCTCCTGTTCCACCACATCCCAAAGATGCTCTATTGGGTTGAGATCTGGTGACTGTGGGGGCCATTTTAGTACAGTGAACTCATTGTCATGTTCAAGAAACCAATTTGAAATGATTGGAGCTTTGTGACATGGTGCATTATCCTGCTGGAAGTAGCCATCAGAGGATGGGTACATGGTGGTCATAAAGGGATGGACATGGTCAGAAACAATGCTCAGGTAGGCCGTGGCATTTAAACGATGCCCAATTGGCACTAAGGGGCCTAAAGTGTGCCAAGAAAACATCCCCCACACCATTACACCACCACCACCAGCCTGCACAGTGGTAACAAGGCATGATGGATCCATGTTCTAATTCTGTTTACGCCAAATTCTGACTCTACCATCTGAATGTCTCAACAGAAATCGAGACTCATCAGACCAGGCAACATTTTTCCAGTCTTCAACTGTCCAATTTTGGTGAGCTCGTGCAAATTGTAGCCTCTTTTTCCTATTTGTAGTGGAGATGAGTGGTACCCGGTGGGGTCTTCTGCTGTTGTAGCCCATCCGCCTCAAGGTTGTGCGTGTTGTGGCTTCACAAATGCTTTGCTGCATACCTCGGTTGTAACGAGTGGTTATTTCAGTCAAAGTTGCTCTTCTATCAGCTTGAATCAGTCGGCCCATTCTCCTCTGACCTCTAGCATCAACAAGGCATTTTCGCCCACAGGACTGCCGCATACTGGATGTTTTTCCCTTTTCACACCATTCTTTGTAAACTCTAGAAATGGTTGTGCGTGAAAATCCCTGTAACTGAGCAGATTGTGAAATACTCAGACCGGCCCGTCTGGCACCAACAACCATGCCACGCTCAAAATTGCTTAAATCACCTTTCTTTCCCATTCTGACATTCAGTTTGGAGTTCAGGAGATTGTCTTGACCAGGACCACACCCCTAAATGCATTGAAGCAACTGCCATGTGCAGTCAACGGCTGTCTACAATCATCCTCAGATGCAGGTTGAGATGCAGCTAAGTTATTGATTACGATGCTTCCCGCGGGGAAAACTGTTTTCATATCTGGAAATTTCACAGTTTTGTTTTCAAAGAGGAAAAAGGAAACAACATGGTTGTATAGTGCAAACCATGCTATCCAGCCATGGGTGTCAGAAGCAAAAAAAATGTGGGTGGGTCCTCCCCCAGAAAACTTTTACTGGAGTAGATGCCATTTACATTAAGTGCAAATAGCCTGCCTTGTTTACTAAACGTCTGGTTGGGCCAGACAAATTTACAGAAGACACGCTTTCTTTTTTGAAAACGCTTTCTGTATCAAAGGACTGAACATCCAACATCCAACATTTGCAGGTACGACTAGCACAGACATCATGGTAGCTAAAATGTAGTGTTTGTTAATGATTTATAATACCATAGTTTATGTCTGATTGCAGTTGTATGTAAGTTTCTAGCAGAAAATGAGCTGGAAAAGGGGATCTTCCATTGCTAATGCGCAGGGTCAGCCAGTGAAATTAAGAAGGATCACAGCCTTGAACATGTAACTGTTATTTTAAAGTAGACTAATATGTAGATGGTGTAGACTTTTTTTTAATATTGTGTATAAACTATAAGTATTTTTTTCCTTGTACATGTTTAAGAAATAAAAATAAAAAATAAAACCATCTGTAATACCATACAGCCATACCAGCCTTTTATATAAATATATATACGGGGCTGTGTAATCTAGTTGGTGAAACAAGCTTGCTTATTTTTAAGTTTTTATTTTAAATTCATAGTTAAATAAAAGTACTTTGATTATTGCTTTTTAGCCAACTCTATTTACATATGTAACCTTAAAGGAATCCAAAAGTAATCAGATTACATTACTTTTATAATTTGGCGCTTGGATTACGTTACTGAATACTACTTTTTTTTAATGAAGTAGTTTGCAACTGTAACGGAATACATTTTAAAAGTAACCCTCCCAACCCTGTATAATACAGACACACATATATTATGTAAACACACACTTATTTTAGATTAATCGATTTGACCACTATTTTTATCACTAGTATCAACTTAAGTATCAAATAAAAATGGAAATAAATGAAGCATTTGTTTGCATACTATAAGTTGTTATAATTTAGATATTAGACATTAAAGAGATCTCCTTTGTCTTGTCTACGAGAACAGTCATCCTGAAACCCCAAACTTTCTGGGCTGAGTTTGTTTTCTTCTGCTCAATGGTTGATACCTCTGCCCATTTGCCTTTGTCCCACTTTTCGTGTCACTGTCCCTTCACACTTATGCTTGGCCGTCATTCACTAGACTTCCTGTCTTTTTCACTTTGCAGCTTCGTGTGAGCGTGCTTGTATATTTGCGAACGGCAGAACACTTTTCTGCACTGTAGAACTGGCATGGTGCCAGTCCCTGCCTTTGCCCCTGATCAGAAGCAAACGTGACATTTGTGCCGAGGTAATGGAATCCATGCGCAATTAAATCCCCGACTGTGAAGTGAAGTTGCTCCTTCCATCCCTCCATCCTTCCATCCTTTTCCTTTCCTTTAATCCGCAGGAGGGAAGGCCGTGATGATGAGACAGTCTCAGCACGTCACCCCTCTCTTTTGCTCTCCGTGTCACTTTTTGTTTTTAACTTCTCCACATAAACATCTCTCCGCCTGGCAATTAATTACCACAAATGTCAATTAACCCCCTCCTTCCAAAAAAAATAATATCGTAGGAGAATTAAATTTCAATTATAAAAATTACATTGGAAGGCGGCAACGTTAAATTGCTTTAATGAATTGTGCTGAAGGTGACAGTTGTTATTTTGCAGCCTGTCGTGGCGAGAGACCTTCCGCCTGCTCTGATACAATGTGAAGTGGAGGATGAATAGAGGAAAACAGAAGGATGGGAATGAAATGAGTGTTGAGAGGAACCGAGAGGACGTATTTCCTGCAGTAACAGTAACCGCTGTACGTAATGCCTCATTTGTGGGATACAGCAGGCAATGACGTGAATCATTGTTCTGTGCCAGCACGCTCGCTCTCTCTCTCTCTCTCTCTCTCTCTCTCTTTCTCTCTCTTTCTCTCTCTCTCTCTCTCTCTCTCTCTCTCTCTCTCTCTCTCTCTCTCTCTCTCTCTCTCTCTCTCTCTCTCTCTCTCTCTCTCTCTCTCTCTCTCTCTCTCTCTCTCTCTCTCTCTATCTCTTCCTCCCTTCCTTATTTGACTTGCACAATTGCTGATGTTGCATTTGCCCACCGGTTGTGCTCCAGGACCGTTCCTCCATACGTTATCATATTTAAAGGAATAGTTCATGCAAAAATGAAAATTCTTTCATCATTTACTTGCCTTTATGTTATTTCAAACCTGTATGACTTTATTTCTTCATTACACTGCTTGTTCTTTCCCATGCAAATAGTTCACATGGGGACTGGTGGTTTCAAGTTTCAAAAAGGTCACAGAGAAAGGTGAAAGTATCAAAAGCATGGTCCATATGACTCACATGCTATATTGCAAGTGTTTTAAATTCTAGGTAGGTTTATGTAAGGAACAGATCAAAATAGAAGTCGTTATTCACCAAAAAGCTTCCTGTGTATTGAGCTGCTTAACTTTGTGGGTAAAATTCGAGAAGTTTTGTGAAGTTTAAACTTGCATATACTTTGCATTGTGACTTGGTTTTAACCTCTTTTTACTTGGACCAGTTAGTAATCACCTAGAACACCCTGGTGACTACCTAGCAACCACTCGTGTCTTAAAACGGCACTCTCGTTCTCTACATTTCTCATTTTTGTTCAGTAACTAATTACTAAAATGCATCACATATATAATTTATCACCATAATTTATTGTAACTTATGTGTTCAAAAGCTCAAAATGTCTTGTGACGTCTCATGTCTTGTGTGTGTTGGTACGCCCTTTGTGTCTCTAACATTTCACTATGCAGAGTGATCTTATGCATGTGTATGTGTGTGTGTTTATGTAGGGAGGCATGAATAATATCTTACAAAATAGAGAGGTCACCCAACTGTTTTTTCTTTTCATAGTTGAAGGTTAATTTGATGCAACAATAAAACGGAAGCTACCATTTCCTCATCTTCTTTTCTGGATAATAAACTTTGGACTGTCTCAGCATACACTTGATACACCCTGCACTTGAGTTGGACTAGCTCAAGACATCTCCACCTATTCTCACCATCAGTGATTAACATCTCACTTTGCTGACAATGATTTTCCTTGTTCATCTGATTGTAAAGTGATAGAAAGAAATATTAAATTGGACCTTGATGCTCATCAAAAGCAAATTTCATCCAAATTTCATCCCATATTTCGCGTTCATAGCAGTTAGATGAAATGGAAAGTGACTTGACTCCTGATTGTCAGACTTTTCTCCTAATAAACACCCCAGAAATATCACATGCACATTATCTCCTCTAGAGCAGTGGTTCTCAACCTCTGACTCCATTGTCCAACACAATATTCAATTGAATTATGATGACCTGCTTATTTAAATACAATTTATGTCATCCTGAGACCTCCGCCCCCTTGTTGAGAACCACTGATCTAGTTTGAAGAGATCTCAGCACTGTTTATACAAAAAGTCAGAGATTCCAATATGAACGGCGTTAAAACAATATTTAATAAACAAACAAACATACAATTCTCCCACAATCACATTATCTGACCTATTCAATTTATATTTTAGCTCTATACACTTGCTGTATGATGACAATTTGTCTTTTCATTCTAAGAGGGATATTTGAGACGTTAAACTTTAAAGCACAACTCCATGTCTCCAAGTGAGCTAAAATAGCAACCCTTGAGCATTAAAATGATCCTCTGGGATTGGTTTGACAGATCGATTAAGAAAATCATTGTAATGGTACCATTGCCCGTCAGTCAGGCAGAAAAATGCTGTTTAGTGAATTGAGTACAGATTGAATGTGTTTTGTCCAGTTGCATATTTGTGGCTGTGCAATTAACAACAGCCTAGCAGCCCTCCACACACAGTTCAAGACCACCCCGACAGGCATGGAAATGCAAGTACTGTGTGATGTTTTTCTTTTTCCAAGCATCTGGTTATTGACTGCCATACACAGGGCCGGACACACACGCATACATTTGCATTGGGCCTACAGGCCTCTGACTGGGCAACTGAAACTCAACACTCATTTAGCAGTGGCTCAACATACGGCCCGCTTCACAACTTAACACAGCACACACACACATAGAAGTTTATTAGATCAGCATCCTGCCTTAATTGCCTCTGTGTAACACACACCACAGGCTAATGCAGGGGGTCTCAATGCTGGATTTGTCCACCTCACTCAGGGCTGTTTTTATGAATGCCCTTTGTTGTGCTTCCTTGTTGTTGCAGCAAGTTTGTTTCCCATCCTGTCATATTTCTCTTAATTCACTTTTCTGTAATAACACTTGATTTGATAAATGAATCTGCTTATGTTCATTTTTGAATATGTGTCATTTCTTAGAAAATGGCAATGCAGAATCATTTACTTAGTCATGTATTTTCATACAAATATGTTTCATACATAGACGTAAATGAAACGTAACTGAGAACTTCAAGTAGCGAGTTAGCCTCAGATGCTTTTCCTAAATAAAAATAGACACAAATTAGATTTTTGGTCACATACACACTGTAAAGTTCAGGAAAGACAACCGTATTTAAAAGCGGGAGAATGTCCCCTACATTATCGCTCTTTGTGTACGGAACACGGCTCACTCCAGAAACTGCAATGATTGACACTGTGTAATCATAGCAACGTTCTGGTGTCTTGCGTGTTTGGTATCCGCTATTATGTCCAAAGAAATATTACAACGACAAAAGACTTCAGCAATTTTAACTAAAGCACAGTTGACTGTGCTGTCGTGTTTTGTTTAAAGGCTGCTTCACAGAGCGTTGTCTTGCAGTGTTGCCATGTCCACTTATTAACACACTTATTTTTGGGCTTGTTGTTTAAGCTTGGCTCATACGATCAAGTTTACAGAGTTATTAATGTGAGCAGGTGCAGGTCGCAATATTTTGTTCTTATTTTCAGCATTAAGCATTTCCATTTAGTTTTTTATGAGATTGTTTGCTGATTTGCTTGCAAGATCTGGCAGCACAAATGAGTCGGGCTCTTACCGCTTTCCCTGTGATTTCTTGCACCACACATACAGACGAGAGATACATGTTAAAATACATATTTTAACGTGCATCAGAGATTTAGCTCTCGTCTGTCATATCTCTCATATGTCTCGTTGTACACTATATTGCCAAAAGTTTTGGGACTCCTGGCTTTACATGCTCATGAACTTTAATGACATCCCATTATTAATCCGTAGGGTTTATATGGGGTTGGCCCACCCTTTTCAGCTATAACAGCTTCAACTCTTCTCAGAAGGCTTTCCACAAGGTTTAGGAGTGTGTTTATGGGAATTTTTGACCATTCTTCTAGAAGCGCATTTGTGAAGTCAGGCACTAATGTTGGACGAGAAGGCCTGCCTCACAGTCTCTAATTCATCCCAAATGTGTTCTATCGGGTTGAGGTCAGGACTCTGTGCAGGCCAGTCAAGTTCCTCCACACCAAACTCACTCATCCATGTCTTTATGGACCTTGCTTTGTGCACTGGTGCGCAATCATGTTGGAATAAGAAGGGGCCATCCCCAAACTGTTCCCACAAAGTTGGGAGCATGAAATTGTCCAAAATGTCTTGGTATGCTGAAGCATTAAGAGCTCCTTTCACTGGAACTGAGGGGCCAAGCCCCACCCCTGAAAATCAACCCCACACCATAATTCCACCAAACTTTACACTTGGCACAATGCAGTCAGACAAGTACCGTTCTCCTGGCAACTGCCAAACCCAAAATCGTTCATCGGATTGCCAGACAGAGAAGTGTGATTCGTCACTCCAGAGAACACGTCTTCACTGCTCTAGAGTCCAGTGGCAGCGTGCTTTACACCACTGCATCCGACGCTTTGTATTGCACTTGATGTAAGGCTTGGATGCAGCTACTCTGCCATGAAAACCTATTCCATGAAGCTCTCTGCGCACTGTTCTTGAGCTAATCTGAAGGCCACACAAAGTTTGGAGGTCTGTAGCTATTCACTCTGTGATATTTATGTGGCCTACTGTTGTTCCCAATTGCTTCCACTTTGTTATAATACCACTAATAGTTGACCGTAGAATATTTAGTAGTGATGACATTTCATGAATGGACTTATTGCACAGGTGGCAACCTATCACGGTACCACGTTTAAATTCACTGAGCTCCTGAGAGCTGCATTCTGCATTGATGTAGGAATTTATGTGCTATATGCAGAAAAGAGCGGCTCTTTTGTGAACATGGTGTAAACAGCCATGTCAATAAACCCATAGACCGTATCAAGCTCCTCATTCTTTCACAAATGTTTGTAGAAGCAGTCTGCATGCCTAGGTGCTTGATTTTTATACACCTTTGGCCATGGAGGTGATTGGAACACCTGAATTCAGTGATTAGGAGGGGTGTCCCAATACGTTTGGCAATATAGTGTATGGGTGCATCTCAATCAGCTCCCTAGTTCAGTAGTCAGGGCACTGATCAGGGAGTCAGCCCATTGACTGATTCCCTGATCAGTGCCCTAACTACTGAACTAGGGAGCTGATTGAGACACGCCCTATGTCATTTAACAACTAGTTGTTCAGTTCATGCTCTACACACTTTGTAGAGTTTTTGTAGAATGTGGTTGTCACTCCCATAAAATACTCAACTCCATGTGTAAAGAACACAATTAAGCACTAAAAGGTGCTAAAGGGTGTACATGGCCATTGTTGTCATGTGGTAAGAGGCTCCAATTTATTCCAATTTAAACAAGTTCCATCTTCAATTTAAGGTTAATCTCTTCAATAGGTTCATGGCAAAATTTTCAATTTGATATGTTTGAGATACATTGAGATCTCTGACTTTTGATTGCAGACTCTGGTATCCTAGCAAATCTGAGCATATTTGAGACATTCACTCTTAAAAAGAAATTCTTTATTGAAATCTATGGTTGCAATAACATTCATGGAGTGTTTCCATTGCACAATGTTATATATATATATAGTGGGTTTCTTTCGATTATTAAAATGTTCTTCAAACTAAGAAAAAATGGTTCTGTGAAAAACTGTTCAATGAACTGTTCTTCTATTTCATTGCGATGAAAACCCCCTTTGGGAACCTTTCATTTTAAAAGGTGTTGAGATTTCTTCTGAACTCTTGAGATTAGTCTTTTCCTCCAGAGAAAAATCAGCAAGGCAAACATCTTAAGTAGCTCTCCTTTTAACTTCATTGCTTTGCAGGAGTAACAATTGAGATATTAAATCTCATTTGCAAATTTTCTTTGTTAGATTAGCTCTGCAATATAACAGAAAATCAGTCTGATATTAATGGCTGCTTTAGTGGAGTTTATTCAGTCTTATTCACTGTCCCTTCTCCTCCTTCACAAAAGCTTTGTTACACCTAGCTTCCTAACTTCCTGTTTCGCTGGGTGGCTGGCCGGCGGTGGACTGATGTCATAACGGCGAGTAGCAGGAAAAGAACACAAGTCCGGGATGGAGTCCCAGGCAGCTGGCCCAGTGTGTATGTGTATGTGTGTGTGTGTGTGTGTGTGTGTGTGTGTGTGTAGGAAACACCAAAGCAACTTGCAGCAAATTAACGCCCATATCGCCTATCTCTCCCCTCTCTTTTCACTTTCCTGTTTGGAGGCACAGGCTGTGACAGTTGACGGAACTAGAGAGAGCGCAAATAAAAGAGAAAGCATTTATTTACAGTGTGATGCTAGTTAAGGATGCGGTTTTACACAGGATGTGCCCCCCTGCTTCGGTCTGATGGGGGCAGGCTGGAGTTCGGGCTGGTGGCCTGTATTGTGGAGCTGGTCTAGATTCTGGGCTGGACCCACCAGTACACCCTCAGCGCTGTTTCCTGTATGGGCACAGAGAGATGAGAACAGGTTAGCGCAGGTCACTGGGAAAGAGAGCGGAGGTTGAAGGACAGTCGAGGGTGTGTGAGCGTGGGGGGCGTTTAATTGTCTCAGATATATAGAAAGGTCATGTGTTGGGTTTTTTGGGCCCTTTACCTTTCTCGTCACCACAGTGAACCAAACGCAGTCCCACAAGAAGAATCAATCATCCTACCGCTGCTGCATTGAATCAGCAATTAGCATGTGACACTAGTCATTTGAGACAAACCCTAGAAACTATCAACTGGCCTATGTAAATCAGATACACACAGATAAAATTTCCTTCATCATTCCTGTTTAAGGGACCATTTTCAACTTTTTTGTCATCTTACATCAGAGATATCAGTGGGGTTTTTTTTTCTTAAAAAAGGAGAATAGTGTAATTTTGTTTTTTGTTTTTTATTAAAGAGAAAGACTCTGGAATCTATTTGTGAAAAAATGCAATAGGAGACCAAGTGACTTGTTCTTTGACATTAAAATTCTCCATCTAATCATATAAGGTTAATGGCCTTAATGAGGCCTAAAAACGCAATGAGACATCGGATCTACTTTTTATTCACGGATCGCTTGTCTAAATGGGAGAAGTGGCGCACTGACCGTTTAGCCTTGCGCTAATGACGAATGCTGAGAAGTTTGAGCTGAGAGAGCAGACTTTGGGTAATGATGAATACATTGAACATCATGAAAGCTTTTTTAAGGTGATATGGTATTTTGATTCAAGGTGTTATGATTTGTCCTTGTTAAACTACTTTTCTGTAGTGGATGATGTTCACTGTTTTATGTAACTCCTAATGTGCCATATTTTTTGTGGATTTAATTGGATGCAGTATTTCCTACCGAGTACTTTTCCCCCCTATACATACAAATTCTAAAGTTTGTGGTCAGTAAGATTTTCTTTGTGACCAAAAATAGTAATAATTTTTTTTTCTAATTTTTTTTCTTCTATTTTCTATTCTATTTCTATTTCAATATGTGTGTGTGTGTGTGTGTGTGTGTGTGTGTGTGCGCGCGTGTGTGTATATATATTTATATTTATTTACTATTTTTACATACTAATACATCTATTCAGCAATAGGTGTATTCAGCTTGCAAAGTAAACCGGTTACTTTATTTTAAGCCAGACATCACTGAAAGTAATGCAGTTCAGCAAGTGAGTCAGATGTTGATTCACAAGAGCTCTGTCTGATTTAGTGAGTTCTTTCAGTGAAGGATTCGTCAGACTTATTCAAACCAGTAACTCCTTAGTCCACACTAGGCATACTGTACATTAAAGTAAAATATGATTTATAACCAGTTTTTTTGTATATACACTATCATTCAAAAGTTTGAGGTCAGCTATTTTTTTTAAAGAAATTAATTTATTCAGCAATGATGCATTAAACTGATCAAAAGTGACAGTAAAGACATTGTTAAATTATATTTCAAATACATTTTTTTTTTTAACTTTCTGTTCAAAGAATCCTTTAAAAAAATGTATCTGTAAAAAATGCAAAACACAATTTTCACAATTGATAATAATAAGAAATAACTATTGAGCAGCAAATCAGCATATTAGAATGATTTCTGAAGGATCATGTGAGACTGAAGACTGGAGTAATGATGCTGAAAATTCAGCTTTGTCAAATGTCATCACATAAATAAATTCAAATTTAAAACATATTCCCCTGGTTTCACAGACAAGGCTTAAGCTAGACTAAAATGCATGTTAGAGCTGTTTTAACTGAACTCAACTTGCACTGACATATCTTAAAATACCAGTAATGTTTTTTTTTTTAAATGCACGTTTATAAAAGCTACTTAAATGTCCTAATTGAACTAAGGCTTAATCCTGGATTAATCAAGCCCTGTATGTGAAACCAGGCCTTTAAAATAGAAAAAGTGTTATTTTTAATCATAATGATTTTTTTTGTTATATTTCAATATTTCTTTTTTTACTGTATTTTTGATAAAATACATCATGATGATGATCATACAAGACTTCTTTCAAAAACATTAAAATATTTAACTGACCCTTTAGTTTAACTCAAACTTTTGAATGGTAGTGTAATTCTATTCTATTAAAATGTATATAATTTATTTTAAAAGGTACACTAGGAAGTAATGTAAAGAACAGGGGCAACAGTGTGCAAAATTACACCAGCAAGGCTCAAACTTACAAAACCCAAAGTGTCAGAGCATGTGCACTAACCGCTAGGCTACGGCTCGACTAGAGCTTCATGTAGCTGACGTGTTTGTGCCTGTCCCCTGGAGAGCAGGTTCAGGAATCTGTCCATTAAAGCAGTCTCTGAGAACACTAGTGTACACTAGGCCAGAGGGGACAGGAGCAGTAAATCTGTGAAAGTGGATCTAGACCTGACAAACATGTGCAGAGCTGAGAAATACAAACAAACAACAGGCCTGTTTATCTCCCGGTTGGGTTAGACACACACACAACACTACAGCTTATGCTTCCTGAGTAGAGTTGTAGCATTTCTGTCCTGTGGCTCTTTAGTTTCATCTCTTGTAAACACAATTCACATCTTTGTTTTTGAGTCCATTATCTAACAGACCCAATAGTCAATACAGTCTTGCGGACCGCACCATTCTGCATTGATGTAGGATTTTATGTGCTATATGCAGAAAAGAGCGGCTCTTTTGTGAACATGGTGTAAACAGCCATGTCAATAAACCCATAGACCGTATCAAGCTACAGTAGCTATTAAAAAAAGGCTAATATCTGCAGCTGAATTTTTTTCCCTCACTCTTTTTTTTTTTTTAAATAATGTTAACGTGGCATTGTAAAAGAGACAGATGATCTATATGGCAGATTGATCAGCGGGTAGAGACCCCATTATCTCTTTCCGTGTTAATTACAGTGTGCTCAGCTTGCGTGTCAAAAGACGGATAACTGACGAAGGTAAAAGACCTTATTTATGCTTTCGTACTCAGCTGGCGGCAGCTTTCCTCTCTTTTTCTTTTTTTTTCGCCTCCTCAGCGCTGTATATTTATCGTCCAGTAATATTACACTGTCAAAAACGATCATCTCTGCGGAGATATTATTCTCTATCGTCACCTTCACAGGCATCCATTTGGACCAGCTCGATCTCAAATTACCGACTCTTCCCCTGCCTGCGGAGTGGCTGAGCAAATTTGCGCAGAGATTTTTGGTTGTCCCCCGGGACGACAGAAAGGTAATTCAGGTTGCGTAAATCAATATGTGGGCAGCCCAGTCATACCACAACGAAGAGACATGGCACCGATCTTGGAATGCCCTGACGTCTTGTGGCTTTTAGTGGGGTCACATTTTGCTAACGGAAAAACAAAAGCAGAAAGACGCAGGGGGAAATTTCAGTCGCAGACACCCAGATGCAGTCGATGCTCACCTGAATGGTTTTAAACTCGACTAAACTTGCATTTTGAACTACGACTCTACTTAAAATGAATCATCTTCTGTTTTTGTCAGACAAAACATCTGTACATAAACATATTGGGCCTCAGTTACGAAACAAAAGCAGAATGTGTAAATTGTTGTGATTTGAATTGGATGAATCAATTTAAGCAAGATCGTTCTGCTCAAGTTTCTTCACTTTCTGTAAAAATGGCTTTTTATTTTTTTACAAAGACTGTAAGAATGCTACAGTAAAAACCTGTTTATAGGATAACCGCATGTTACCTTGCCATATATGTTGAAAAACTGTAAATTGTAAAGACAAAATTCTGTCATCATTTACTCACCCTCAAGTTGTTCCACACCTGTATGAGTTTCTTTCTTCTGCTGAACACAAAAGAAGATATTTTGAAGAACCAAACAGTTGATAGTCCCCTTTGACTTACATAGTATTTTTTTTTTTTCATACTATGGTAGTCAATGGGGTCCATCAACTTGTCTGTAATACCTGAAACATTGTTGCCATATTTATGTTGAATTTATGGCAAACACAGTTCCCAGTTTTTTACCGTAAATGCAACAGGATATTTTTTTCAGTGCTTTTTATTGTTCTTTGAAATTTGCCCAGGTACATCAAAACAAACTTTAAAGTCACAAAACCTATGAAAAAAACCCCCTGGAACTGTGGATTTTGTTTAGCTAGCGTTTAATATGCTAACTAAAGTTTGTAGCTTATATTTAGCATGCTAGGTTTTAACTAGTACATTAGATGTCAACACACACAAACAAGATGTTTTATGTGTGAGAGTTTATGAAGAGAGACTGAAAACAGTCACGTATGGTAGACCTTACACCAAGACCAACATGTTTATTGTTTGCGCTGTGTGCCGACGGGCCCCTGCTTCTGAAACATGCAGCAGTGAAACCCCCATGAAGGGACTTTTCAACTCTGTGTTACAGATCTTTTTTCCTTTTTTCTTTCTTCTTATCACAGAGCGTGTGGTGTGAGAGGTAACATCAAAACAGTCTTTCCTGTGGTTTTTGTAAGGGTGTCTGTCAGACCTGCACCTCTCACCAGAAACAACACACTTATGAACCCTCACATACACAAAATTCTTTTGCTCTCCCTTTCAAAACCATTTATGCTTTTCATCACTTCCTGTCTGCTGACCAGACCGAAACTGTTTTCTAAAAGAAGGCTGTCTGGAGTCAAACTTGAGAAATAGAATTGTGTAAACAACAACAACGAAAAACAAAACAAAACAAAACAGTAGATTAGTTTGGTTTTCTTTGCACAAAACGGACTGTCCTGGCCAGGACTGTTTGAATTCAACATTGTGCAAGGTGAATGTCATTGTTTTGCAATTCCTGCGATGATAGCATTATCGTCTATTATGGCACCACATCGGTATGGTAGATATTTTGGTATTTCGTGTGCAATACAAAGGATTTTATTTGGTTTTATGTCTGTTGAAATATTTGTTTCTCTGTGATGTGTGGGTGTTATCATGGCTATCACGTCAGGCGTCAAGACGTTACGGTGAGATGTCAGAGCATCACCTGGTGGACTAGCACAGAACATAGGCCCTTGTTCAAATGGCAAACACTAACGCACTGTAACTATGAGAAATCATTTCACTTCACATATGGACAGTCTCTAAATTGATTTCAACTTGATGTCTGATGATTAACCTTTTTTATTTCCAGATGATTTGAGTTGAATCATATAGAAGCTTGTTTCTGCCTCAGAGTAAAAAGAAATTGTGACTTTATTTCTAGTAATTGTGACTTTATGTATCTCTGTTGTGACATTTAAATATCAATGTTGTTTATAATTTTTAATAATTTTTTTTAATTTCTCTTTTTCATTCTTAATTTCTTATTATAAAGGTACACTATGTAACTTATTTTTGGTTGAAACTAAACTAAGTCAATACATCATCAATCCTTCTTCCAAAACGTCTTACCCTGATTCACTATTATAAGCCAGCCTATTATAAGTGTTTATATTATAGACCTAGCGGGATGGTCTGAAATTGCGCACATATATCACCCATGTCTCATCATATCTATAAGATATATAGAGAAAAGTTGCTCCCGCTTAGGGTTGTGGCCAATAGATGCCATCGACAGACATCACGACGTTGAGCCAGGATCGTGATTCCTCCCCTTTTTGGGGGGGTCCGCGTCCGGACCCCGGCATGTTTCCATCCGGACCGTGAGACCAAACAGTAGCACCATTTTCCTGTTTCTAGTTGAAGTGAGCTGAGCGTGAAAACAGCAGTGCAGATCACACCACAAGCACTCCAGGATAGTTTGTGTAATGATATTTCAGCGCTATATCCTCTAGTAGTTTTATCTAGTTTTAGCTTATCCGTGCGGGTTCTTGCTTTCTCCAGACGCACGCCACATTAACAGAGCTTAGCGCTCAAACGCAACTCCCCGATGTCATCGTCCACCGCAATGTTTCACTGTAGACATCGTCTGATGCCAATTTGGTAGACGTCGCCCAACCCTACTCCGGCTACTTTGACGCATGTGGGAGTGGCATGGGTTAGTTGTCACAAAGAGCGAGAAAGGCTGACATGGAGCGCGCTAAATCTTGAACCTTCGAGGAATCCCCCATTTAAAAAAAAAAAAAACAGAATAGAGGAGAGTCAGCTGGTAAAAAGAGAATGCAACAGAGCTCATAATAAAACAAGAATCAACATTGGCTTAGCTTTTCGGAGACTGTAAGAACTGAGGGATTTGAAATTTTGTAAAAGCGGCACGGAGATGACATTTGTTTTATTACCGAACAGGTGAGTAAGGTATTTTTATTGAACCGATAAATCACCATATGTAGCTCTCTATCAGATTGTATTGTAAAGCATCTACTGTGAAAGGTCATTTCATTATAGTTGTTGTAGCACTCTGCTGGAACTTATTTTCAAGAAAGTACCATTTCCATTAACTCTTTCCCCGCCATTATACGGTAGGGGGGCGCTATTAGGCATCTTCTGAAAGAGTAGAGAATCTCTGGATCAAAACACAGGAAAAGAGCAGAAACAAGCAATAAAAGCATTGCTTATGCACGACACGTAATCTTTGAAGAAAAAAAAACTTGATTTTCTTATCTTTTTGTTCAATTTTTTTTTTTAATGAAACTTACCCACATTCAAGTGTTGATAGAAAATAATGCATGAAGCTAGAATAAAACTTTTTTATTCTAGCTTTTATTTTATTATTTTTTTTGCTTAAAAGCAGAGGCTCTGTTCTTTCTTTTGATATATTGCATGTTCAGATATTCATACAATAAAATATTGTAATGAGTTGTGGGGGGTTAATGAGTATAGATGCAGTAATGTCTTCAGATAGTCAGCTTGAGATCCTTTCCATCTAAATTGGTTATGTCTCTTAAGCCTAGTAGTGAATGTTTTATGAGCAGTAGGTTAACCATATTCATCCGCACGGACACAGACACGCAGTTTTTTTTTTTTTTTTACGCTAGAGAGCCAAAACTTGCATAGTGTACCTTTTTAAATGTTATCTTGCAATTGGCCTTTTTATTTTATTAGGCAGAAATAGTTTCTGTAAATTTACATAAAACTGCTGTGTGTAATTTCCATGTCACTATAGCGGCACCAAATTGTAACTTCAAAAATGGGCTTGGTGGGGCCAAGAAGGGTCATAATCTTAACAGATGCCACCTCACGTGTCACTTCACCATCCACACGGCTCCCACAAAGCACCGTTCCAGTGCATTCAAATGCAGCATGTATTAAAAACACTCACACTCACCTCTTATCAGATTACCATGCCTTATGATTGGCCTTCCATTGGCCTCTTTATTTAATAGAAGGTTCCTTTCTTCTTTGAGATGCCATAGAGTGTTACATCACTGCGCTTGAGCACTGTTATCTATGTTGAGGCCTGTTCTTGTAATGGGGTTTATTGATCTAAACAACATCAGGCTGGCCGTGATGTTATTAAGGTGAAGATAACTTCACTGTAACTTCCACTCAAACAATGTATTAGTGTTTTATTGGGTTTAAATAACTTTGGCTTTTAGACGCTAATGCAGCCGGTTAGTCACCCCGCTCTTTTATGGCTGTAGGATCTTAATAAAGCTTTCCTCTTTACATCCTGCTGTGTGTGAGTGTGTTTGTGTGTGTGAGAGAGGACAGGAGATGCCAAGTGCTTGCTGGGAAGTTTCTACGCCTTCAGTAAACAGCAGGAACTCTAAATAATCGGAGTAATTATACGTTGGCGGTATCCGCATTAAGCACCCCGTTATCAAACCTTGGATTGTGCCGACCCGGACCTTTAAACTCAATTCACTTTGCTGCTTTTTTTTCTCCTTTTGTCAAATTAGCATATGTGGTAAGAATTATTTGTGGTTTCAGAGTCATTTATTAACTGCGTTTTGCAGTGAACTTTTTAAATTGATGTTCGGATGTGTTTTTTTTTGGTCTTCCAAGGGCACACTGAATCCAATATTTATGAAATAACGATCCCATTCATCTACAGGCATATTTTCTGTGGGAAATTTAATTTGCAGCTATTTAAAGCCATGCTTTTGGTAATGAATTATTTTGTCATCCTGCTTCTGATGAGATTCATCTTTAATAACTGTAACAATTATTTTATTAAAAAAGAAGAGCCATGCATTATGGCTATCTCAGCGAGGTCTACAGCACGGAGGATTCTCATTAGGTAACCCTGCTGGGCTTTCATTCACACTACCCAACTTAAATTACATTATGTGTCAACAATGTTTGCATTAAATTTAAGCAGTCATATTTACCAATTGTTCCCTCTCTCTCGCTCCCTACTACTGACATATTTAGATGTATTAAAAAGATAAAACACAGTTCTCGATCTGATAGGATGGCTTATTGAACGTTTACCTCAGTGCTGACTTTTAATAACACAATAATATTGAATTTGTATGCCAGTTGTTTTATATTAAAATGTTTTTGAAGGCTGTAGCCAGCCATATTGTGGTCTGAGAAGTTGCAAACTTCTCAGACACAGAGAAAAGATGGAGGCATGCAAAGAAATGATCTTTTGACCTAGCAATGCAATAGCAACTGCTCAGAACATCTTAGCAGCCACTTAAAGAGATGGCCATTTTAATGACCCTCATGTTGTTCCAAACTTGCATGACTTGCTTTCTTCTGCAGAACACAAAGAAGCTGTTTTCAAAACAACATGGGTCCCAACTGACTTTTATTATTTGGACAAAAACACATTTCACAATATATTCTTTTGAGATTCACTGAAGAAAGAAATGCATACAGATTAATAAAAACAAAAGAATTCACTTAGAAATTGCTAGTAAACGACATTGAATTAAATGTGAATTTTTGAGCAAAAAAGACTGAAGTATTATTTTCTTATAAAACGTATTTTATTTGCAACTTTGAAAAATATTTTTTTACAGGGCATAAGTAAATGACAGAATTTTCTTTTTAAAAAGATTTTCCTTTTACCAGTGGCCTGACAATCACTCAAACACTTGTTTTGTGTATTGTGGCGAGATTTGCATGGATAATTACATCCATTTTATTCAGAAAATCATACATTTCTATTTTGGAGAATATAGTTTTGTCTAGCAGGTTTATTTAGTAACAAATTGTGGTCTGTAAGCACATCACACCAATGCAACATCACCTTTTTTAAGAAAATATCTGATGTTGTACTAAAAAGGGGATTTTTGATGGAAACTGATCTAAAGGTGCATTACAAAAATCACAGCTGTGCACAAAAAAAAGCCAGACTATTTGCATATTAAAGACACGACCAGCATTACTGTATGACAAATGTTGCAAATTTTGTTCTCCAGTCCCTCAAGGAAGTTGGAACGTTCCAATCGGAAACAAATAATGTGTAATGCCTATTTTAATGCTTCCCAGTTTTTTAGCTGATGCCTCTAAAAGGTTCCACTTCACATGGAACCATCTGCGAACATGGAAACCAAACATCGTAGGCTCCGTTCCGCATTTTACCACGCTGCACTGTACACAAACAAAATGTTTATGGCTCACTGAGCTGAACCTATCCTGGCCTGAGACAGAAGCGAAATTGCTGAATGTGAGGTAATCGGTTATTTCAGTTTGACCACTTCCTTAAACTCCTGCTATTACTCACAGTGATATGTTTCCAAAGAAAACCTCTGACTCTCCTGTAGGTATAATGGCTTGGTTGATTTATGTAAATCAAATATTTAGCTGGACTTAAAAAGTAAAGTGGAGTCTATGATTATCTGTACCCGGAAATTGCAGTGTTGGGGAGAGGGCACCGTGATGTAGTGGCAGGACAGTTTGGCTTTAAAGTCAGCCATTCTTCTGTGCCTTTTTGGTCCTTTTGCAACATCTAGAGACATATATTAAAGAAGGTGGGCTTTTTTGACCTGGGACAGGTTGCAAGTTGCAACCACCCGTATAATGTACTGTACAACCATATAGCAATGATGCAAAGGTAATTTTGCTTCTGTTAATATAATGATACATTGTATATCACAGTGATTTTAATATGAGGTTGTTTGACCATTACATTTCTTAAAAAAACCTAAAGAGACTGATTTTGAAATGATGTTTCTCTTGTGGCTGTAGATTATAAGAGCAATAAGACGGAGATATTTTAACACCTGTTTTAACAAACTTGGCTTTATCTGTTAGTGTTAAATTTGTTGATATGAAGGAAAATGATTAAATGCCATTCGTGGAAAACAATCTAGATATATACCTTGATTATTTTTTTAGCTTAACTTTATTGTACCATTAAATTGCATTAACCATTAAATCTACTTGTCTGTGCTTTATGGTCAGGGCTATAATTTAATGTTCTCCAGGAGAAAAAATGTAAAAAAAATCAAAAACAAAATGTAGCTGTTTTTGAGTAAATACATATTGAGAATATTGAATACCAGCAAAAGGCTTGTAGCTATAATGCCTGGTTAAAACAAGGTTACAAGGTTAATTTTTTTTTTTTTAAAACCTATATCGACACTTGTACACAGTTTGACCCTGTTCATCCTTTCAATTGTCACATGATCTTCATTATCGCCACTCCATCAGAGTTATGGTAATCTTCTAAATGTAGCCACCTCTCCCAGCATATTACTTGGATGTTTAACCCTTTTCTCCGTTCTTCAAGGACAAACAGTGTACGTGACGGGAGATCTCCGTGCGAAAATCCCCGAGCTCTCTTGAAGCAGCAGATCCCTTTTCAGCGCCAGCTGTTCTTCCAGATAAACTCTGCGGCGTGCTCGCAGATTCTCTTAATATGATTCCGCAGGGCCGGGCTCAGGAGAATAGACGCAAAACAAGCGTGCCAGGAGAAAGAGAGCGTTGAATTTTTCATCAGCAGGCCCTCGTAATGCCGCAGCACTTTTTTAGTAGGCGGCCGGCTCATTCATGAGCAGATGTTCAGCGCAGGTCCAAGCTGCAGTTAGCATGAACTCCGCTGCCCTCTCAGCCGTTGGCTGCAAGGACGTTGGCAGCGACCCCGGCATCTGAGAATTCATTCCCGGCAAAAAGCGTCGAGCGCCGCTTCGTCCAGACCCCTTTTTTTAGCCGCATTGCCCAGCCCAGGAGCCGGCCAGAAATGGAGGAGGGCTTTTCTTTTGACAGGCCATCAGTCTTCGCTCTGACACTGATGAAAGACTCGCCCGGGTCAACTCAGGGGACCGGCCCCAAAAATTTCTGAAGACAATTTTGCTCAAGTTTATCATTAATTTTTTATGACGTCCTCTGTATGAAATTAAGCCACCTGGCACGAAAACCAAAACAGCCCCTTTTTGAAAACAAAAGCAGCCTTTTTTGCGTCATTTGCATGAAGGTACCCTTGAAGCGGGGAATTGCTATATCAGATTAATGCAGGTGGTTTAGGGGAACGCGTTGGTCAGGCTGGTCGCTACACTAAAGCCCAGCTGCTGCTGTGGTTAGCCAGGTGGTTCGGTTAGTGTGGTGACCTCAATACACCCCAAGAGGCTTGAATAACAACCAATACAGATGAAGCATTATCGTGTTTCATTTACATAACACCATTATGTTGCGTACGTCCGTGTTGCCTTTTCCAAACCTGCATATGTTCCACACTGAAAGTGTGAAATGTTTTTCTTCTTCTTCGTTGCGATGCATGTGAAGCTGTAATTGAAGGATGATGAGGTTTTTAGTCGTCTTTTTTTCCTCCCTTCAAGCACTTGTTTCTTCAGCACGTCTCCTACTTCACACCATCTAATTGGCCATTTTCAGGTTGGGTTTATGAGAGCAAAACTAATTAGTGTTTCTATATTCAGAGAGCAAGAAAAAGGGAGGAAAAAAAGGAAAACATGGTTGAATGGATTGTTCTGGTTTCCTCTCTGGTGTCAGGCTCATAACAATGAAATAAAGAGTCTAATCACTTTTAACTGCTGTTTTTTTTTTTACCAACACCGAATGTCACTTTCTCTCCTGGCATTTTGTTTGGCACAATCACAGGCCTGGGAAAAAAGCGAGTGCTTGCCCTCTTTACAAACTTTTTCCTTTGTAATTCGTGGGAAGGCATTGCAGGGAAAAAAACAATGCTTGTGTTTTTAGGTGGGGTCGTTTCTTCTTTTGATACGGAACGTCCTGGTGAAAGACGGGGGAGGGTGGAGAGTTTACAGTAGCGTTGACTTTTCGCCCGTTACCTTTATTCAGAGAGCTCCAGCTGCAGCGCGCCCTCAGGAAGGCCACTGCGGGCCCCAGTGTGAAAGAAAGCCCTGTTTGAGTTGGCACGCGCAACTTTTGCTGCCTCTGCAAGACAGACACCAGCGGCGGCCACGCTGGCCAGGCGGGCCGCCGTTCTTCTAATCAGGATGTGCCTTTTCCACCTCTCTCAGGAAACACATTTCTGCCTCTCCCTCCCCTCAGTGGTAAAAAAGCGAGGGACAGACTTGAGGGAGAAAGTCGGCGAAGATGAGTGACAGGATTCCGGAGGGGATTGGGCTAATCTGAGTTTAGTAGCACTCCCTCAACACCTCACCCTCCCAGCCTCCACTGGGCCTTCATTTATATTGAATAAAAAAAGTTTATAGGTCAGTTTAACAATGTGCCGTAAAACTCGCACTATTTTTATTTTTCCACCTTGCTGCCGGAGGGATTTGCATGTAGAGGGCCAGTAATTAAGAAGCTGTGAATCCAGGGTTAGGGAGGAAGAGTGTTTAAATGCAATTAGAGCATCTGCGCGAATCAATTTGAACCCAATTACAGTTTTCTTAAATGTGCTATTATTTGTTTAATCAAGGGAATTTTGCCCTTTTTAGATGCTAAAAATGTATCGCGATATTATTTAAACACGGAGCGAAAATAAACTCGACGGAAGCGGTTAATGAACAATTTCAAAGTGACCTCTCTCCGTGTGCCCTCCCTCGTTACCTTGTTCTTCTCCGCAAAGAAAACTCCATTTGATTTGTCTGGAGATAAAGCTATCACAATATCGCTGGATAATTAGCACAAAATCCACATCAGTGTTTTTTTGGGAACTGGATGTGGAGCACCAGTCTCTAATGATTCAAAGTTTCAGTAGATTTCCTCATTTCTCACTGATGTTTTTCCTGTATGTCCTTCTCTCAACTCTGTCTGCTCTCTCTTCCACCAGTCTTTCTACCTGCTGTCTGTTCTGCAGGCAGGAGCATGCACTAGTCCAGCCCTTTGGATGCTGAACGGTATGTCTTATGGTTTTAGCGGCGTATTTGTGTGCCTGAAAACGCATTTGGACACACTAGCCACACTTCAGAATTAATTTCATTGCAATAGATAACTAAATATTTAACCAAGTGGCATTTGGACGCAAAAGATGCTACTCTAAACTGCGCTTTTTATTAGCCATTCTTGTAATTACTTTAAACCAATTGATCCCAAAGTCATTTTAGTGAATGTATAAAGTCAGTTACCCTTAAGCCCCTCCCATTCACTTCAATTTATAAATGTGCATATTTAGGATGTGTAGAAGTTTAGTCTTTGCTGAACAGCAATTCTGTTCTATGTAATTTAAATGTTTTTTTTTAAATGAAATGTTATTATCATTTATGTATTAAATTAAAATAAATGCCACTTGTTACCTAATGCAATTTTTTTTAAATAAATGGCACTTGCCAAATGTCAATATTTATTTCCAGTCGAAATGCATTTATGTATTTTTTTTTTTAAATAAATGCTGCTTGATTTATTTAGCTATTTGATTTTTATGTTTCTTTCCTATCTAATGCATTTATTATATATTTATTTGCAAATTGATTTAATAGTTATTTATTTAAATTGGCACTTGCTTTAATATTTAATTCCTATTTAATGGATTTTTTAAATATATTTATTTGCCAATTGGATAAATAAATAGATTGATAAATAAATAAAGAATTGGAACCTCAGAATTGGAGTTTATATCACGCAATTCTGACTTTATAACCTGCAATTGCAAGTTTATATCTCGCAATTCTGAGAAAAAAGTCTCAATTATCTTTTAAAATGTTTTATTCTGTGGCGGAAAGTGTGAATTAATTGTCTAGGCAAAACACATCTGTTGGAAAGGGCTCACAGTTTAGATCAGCATGTGCGCAAGGTCAGTTCTAGCAAATCTGAATTCTAAGACTGTATAGAGTTTAACTAGCGTACCACCACAGTTGTTTTTGATCCATGTCTCTCACGGCCTTCACTTCCTGTGTGATGTGTAAACAAACACAAACCATGACACTGCCCACGTCACAGTGCCAGTCTATGTTCAAATCCTGTTATTTACAGTAAACGTTCATATATATTCATGACCTTCAGTCACAAAAAGCATCCGTTTGTGGCGCATGGCATGCCGTATTAGTGCTCATTACCATATTGTCTCTGAAACAAGTGCTCAACAAACATTAACCCACATACTGTATATTTGGAGTGCATCTAAATGTCTAAATTCTGTCATCAGTGTTTGATGAAAAATGCATGTTTTAGTCAGTTTGTTGCATGCATTGTGAGTTTAATGGAGCTTCTGCAAAGTCTATTCCTACTAGCTCGGCCGGACAACGTTTTAGAGAAGTGCGTCTATCAGTTTCGCCCGCTTGTAAAACTGTATATGTTACTGATTGATAGTAAATGGAAAACATGAATGTAAATTGTGTCATTTGATAATGTAAATGGAGAGCCAAGCTATTTTCCCCCACCCCCATAAAGAAATCAGCCCTATTTACATAGTCAGTTGTGCTTATGAGACTTATGGAAATCAATCTCTTGTCATTTTCCAACTACACAATTTCACGTTAGTTCAGAGATCACCAATTTGAAAGTCAATATGGTGACATTGGCTCGTCTCCATGTTGCTAACATGAATTAAACATAATAAACAAAACAACATGCTCTTCCGACAAACTTTTAGATGAGTTATTATGCATTAATCCCTAACATTGCATGCGAGTGAACCCAAAATGTATGATCATTTCCTCTTGAATACAGATTTTTTTCATGGCATTTTACGGAAATTTAGCTCTTATGAAAGTCCAAACTTTTGGCGATCTGAGTTAAAAAGCACTCCAAATATGTTTAAGTGCAGGTTAATATTTAGTTATTCAGATTTATGACCATAACAGAAAGCGAAAGCAGGTGGATTCGAGCTTGTCCATTAAAGTGTACTTTGCAGGGTCCAGTTTTAAAGTGGCCAGCAAGGCAGCTGTGACAAAGAGTTATTGAAGAGGGTTTTCGCTTAAACGTCTTGCACATGGTTTTCCACTTTCTTTAAAAGCACTTTTAGGACTCATAATTGCTACTTACATGTTGCAGATGAGTTATGACTAATGAGGGAACTACATTTATGTCTACACATGAGGACATGAAAGCTCTTCTTGCTGTTGAATTTAACCTTTTCATTATTGACTAATTATTTAGGTTAGGAAAGATCTTAAAGCACACCACGGTACTTTAATACATTCCATTAGTTACATTAGTCGACACCTTTCAGAGCTTTTCTACCTCGTTTTTGTAATATCTTTATTGAGACGCATTTGACTGTAGCCTCACACGCTTGTGCAGAATATGACATTTAATGATGGAACTGTACAGGTCGGTTGACTGTTTAATAGGACCTTTGAGCAGTGATCACACCTTGGCTGAATATGGCCCAATTTTATTTAATTTTTTGAAGGTTTGAACAGTCTGGTCAGAATTGTGCCATTTGCGATACTTGTTCCCTGACTAGTGTTTGATATAGACAGTGTTTTTTTTTTTTAAATTAATGTTTTCTAAATGCTAAGTATCTATATGCTTTTAAAAGGTCTATTGGCTATTTTAAAAAAGGACCCTTTCGTTATGTTCCGCCCCAACTTCCTGTGTAAATAGGAAATAACTCACACAGGAAAGAAAACTGTGCTTGTCAAACCATTTCTTTAAAAGATCATGCGAACAACCTTACAAAAAAGAAACTGAGCAGAAAATTGGACTTGCACACTGTGGTTTGTGCTGTGAACTTGGGTTTCACATATACAGAGTATTTTTTTTTTTTTTTTTAATTCAAAAGTTTGGGGTCAGCAAGTTTATTTTTATTTTTTTAAATGAGTCTCTTGTGCTCGCCAATGCTGCATTTATTTGGTCAAAAATACAGTAATATTGTGAAATATTATTGCAATTTAAAATATCTGTTTTCTATTTTAATGTAATTTAAAATGTATTTTATTCCTGTGATGGCAAAGCTGAATTTTCAGCATCATTACTCATTACATCATTAGTGTCACATGATCCTTCAGAAATCATTCTAATATGCTGATTTAATGCTCAAGAAATATTTATTATTATAATTGTTGCTTTACATTTTTGTTGAAACCGTGATACATTCTTTTAATAGAAATAGAAATGGAAAAAGAATAGATGATTCTAAAGAACAGCATTTATTATAAATCTTTTGTAACGATAAATGTCTTTACTGGCACTTTTGATAAATGTAATTTCCTTCTTGCTGCTGCTTTCAAAAAAAAATAAAATAAAAAAAAAAATAATAATAATAATAATAATAATAATAATAATTACTGACCCCACACTTTTGAATGGTTATATATCTATATGTATATATGTGTGTTTAAGCAAAATAATTAAGTCATTAGCAAAACGGTTAATTTTATTCACTCCAGCTGAAATATCATTTCTATATTTTCCTCCTTAACAATTTTTGGGTTCACATCTTGCATTTAATTAACAGTAACTCATTTAATTTAATTTTTATCGCATTGTCTCATCTTCAGTAGTTTTGAGATTAAAACTCCAGATGCAGTCTGTTTTTTTATACACACACACTTGGCAATGTCATATTGTCCAGAATGGTGACATAAGGGTCAATCCCATCTGTCCTCCCCCTCTCTCCCTCTGCTCGGTGGTGTTATACGCCCCTGCTTCACGCAGCTCTGCCAGAGCGACTCACCCCAGCCTGTTTGTGCCCTGTCTCCGTTTGTAAATACACAGATGGAGGACACGGGTGCCGCCCGGGGTCATGGCTGCCTCGCGGACGCTCGAAACCCAATGTGACAAGCAACAGATGAGTCACAGCACCCCGAATCTAAAGAAGCAGACAGTTTCTCTCTCTGTCTCGCGCTCTCTCTCTCTTTCTCCCCTTGGGTCACGTAAAGATTAGTGACACCTTCGCTGGCATCCTATAGGCCTCTGCCAAATCCTGCCATATCATCCTGCCTCAGTGCCATTTCCCTCCCCCTTCCCTTTTTCTGTGTATCCTTCTTTCTTTTCTCGCCCAGTCATATTCAGAGTTTTGTTCTCGTTTAAAGATCAGGCATGCCAATTAAACATGAGCCATTGAATTATTTGATAAATGTGATTTCTTCAGTTTGGGATTTATTTATTTTTTAATGTTAAAATATATGTAGGTATGTGTGTGTTAAAATATATAATATTTTTTATTTTAATTAAATGTATGTATAATATAACACAATACAATACAATACAATACAATACAATATAATATATTAAATCATTAGCGAAAAAAAAGTTGTATGTATAGCCAAATTTCCACTCAGGTTTTCTTTTTTTCTTTTTAATTTAAAAAAAAAAAACTTGAGTGGAAATTTGGCTCTGTACAAGATGTTTTTTTTTTTAAATTGTCATTTAAAATACACATTATGGCAATACATCTTTCTGTCTCTTATTATATCAAATTTGGAGGACCATATCTTTTCCCAAAAAAAATATATTCATCATCTTCACACCCTTATTCCTGACATTTTTTGCAAGATATTCAGTCATATTTTTTTTCCCTTAGAGACAGATAGACAGCACCGAGTCAGTATCTCCCTCTCAAAGTCAAAAGATCAAAGCATCTCTCATCTTGTCCTTCTCAAAATCTGAAAATCCAGCGTGCCTTTTTTTCGCCGGCCGCACAAAGTAACAAACGCTAGCCGGCACGCTCAGGCCCAGGATTACGATCCTTCCAGCATAATCTGTCCATCTTTTTAAGCAAATAGCTTGGCCTTGCATAACCGAGGAGAACAACGGGCGTGCATCGTTCTTGTTGACCCGAAGAGGGTGTTTAAATGCTAAGCTGGATGGGATGATGGTCCCTGAATCTATTTGCCAACTTCAACTGCTAGTTTGACCTTGCAGTGTTGACCCATATTGGAGTTTTTTTCCCCAGGTGCTCTTGTAAGCAACCTGTGTTAAATTCATGTGTGTCTCTAGGCTGGTTTTCGACAATAATCACCCAGAGCTTGTAGTTATGCTATATGTAAATGTAATATTATCAACACATCCAATTTGGTTAAATGGCGTAGTGTAGGCGGCTGTTTTGATCCTTGTACCCACAACACTTGCTTCAGACTTTGGGCACTTATTGTGTTAGTTTGGTGACCCTGTGTTTCTAAAAAAACGTCACAGTGATAGGAATGTTTCTGTTTGGTATGTATCTGATTGATCTTTGTCAGGCAGGGAAAAAATGACAAACCGCTATCATGTAGTGTGTGTACCTGCTTCATACTCGTATGGAAATTGCTGCCATATATCTAGATCTAAAGTGAAGCATTTAAATATTCAAATATGGATCCAAAACAATTTGCAGGCATTACTTTGCATAGAGTGTTATTTGTTGGTGTGGAGTGTGTTGGAACAAAGAGCGAACGCTGGCCGATGGGAAGCAGAAACGGATACGGCCATTTCTCAGAAAAGCGGGAGATAAAGGTATTGAAGTGTTGAGGCTACATATAAATACTGGTAAGTTCTTTAATGGAAACTAGTTAAAGTATTAGCTTGTGTTTTAAAACAATGGCTAGTGTGCAGTTTTTGTATACATATTTGTTTTTTCTTAAGACAAAAAAGAAAATTGTCATAATTTACTGACCCGCATGTCGTTCCAAACCTGTATGATTTGCATTCTTCCTGAGAAAATATTTTCTAGACTGTTTTTTTTCATGCTCTTTTCCATGCAACTACAGTGTAGTGTTTAAGAGTGAAAAATGATGCAAAATCACCATAAAATGTCAACATTTCAATCGTTATGCATTGAAAATGTTGACATCCTGCCCAGCTTTTCTTGATGCATACACAAGAGAATTAGCAATATTCAATTCATGAATGCTTCATTTAGATCTTTTAAATTAATCTATTAATGATTTGTTCTAGCGTTCATCTCAATGACTCTATTCAGTTCCCATGATTAACAGTGTATGAGCAGCGCTGACAACACATTTCTGTGCGAGTGTGTGTCTGTACTGTATGCGTGTACGTTTGAGTGGGAGCGGGAGAAAGAGAGTATATGCTTTCCGCATGTACATAAAATGTAATTTTGTGGCAAAAAACATGAAAATATTTTTTACTGTATTTATTTCCTTGGTCCGTGTCATTGTGGGTTTTGGTTCTTTTGCAGTTGTAGTCCGAAATAACTGAAATCATTTGGCGAGGTGATATATGGAAATGTAATGCGGTCAAGACCTGCCTGGAACTTCTTTAGCCGTACATTTTCCTGTAATTTAAGGGATAGTTCACCCAAAAATTTAAATTACCATGATTTACTCACCCTCAAGCCATCCTACGTGTATATGGTGTATACAATTGAAGTTATATTCAAATCTCCTGGCTTCCAAGCTTTATAATGGCAGCCCAAAAAAGTGCATCCATTCATTATAAAAGTAATCCACACGGCTCCGGGGGGGTTAATAAAGAAGCGAAGCGAATCAATTGGTTTTTGTAAGAGAAATGTCCATATTTAACACATTATAAAGTAAAATATCTAGTTTCCGGCGGACCACCTTCTAGGGGTGTGCCATATCATACTGTCCACGATAACACCGGTATAAATTTTTACATGATAAAAAAGTGTCATATCGCAATATCAATGATATAGCGTATTTGCGTTCCCTAGCGCGCACAACAACAACACCGATGAGTAAGAGCAGCATCCAAGAGTCAGCCTCCGATGACGATTTAGTACCTGCGTGACTTGAGATTCATACCTGCATGACTGCGTCTGTTCAGCGTCTGTCAATGAAGATGTGCGTTTATTACTTAAAAATAATGATGTAACCCCATTGTTGCTGAGAAACATAATGTAGTGATCCAGTAGCTTAGCTATTTTATTGCTAAAAGTCGCAGGGTGGCGTTGATAACACGTTTCTGTGCTCCTGAATGCGCAGCGCGATCTCCGCTCTGTATGCGAGTGACGTGTATGTGTGTGTGTGCGCGCGCTTCAATGAAAACAGAGCATTAATATAGAACTGTGATTCAACTGTCTTGGAAGGAACTACCTGTGCATTAAACGATTTTATTGCACACCTTCCAGCCAATCAGAATCGAGTATTTAGACAGACCACGTCATAATATACTTTAGTTATTGTTAAACTAAAATGTTAAGGAGTGATGTTATACTTTTACTTAAGATTTCCAGTGAAAACACTACCAACTTGTACCAAGTCTACTTTATTACTTTGCTTACATTTGACTGTGTGACTGTCACTACTATTGCACTATAATGCTGCTGCTGCTGCCACCGTATGACAATTTACACTTCCAATGAAGTATTCTGTCATCAATGACAGTAGCTCATTGGAAAACGATGGAAAATGCCCTTCATTTTGTTTGCACTAATAAATGCTGCAATCACCAATACAACTTTGTTCCATATATTTTTTTCTCTATCGTCATAAATATCATTATCGCAAATATTCTTGAAATATCGTAATATAATTTTGAGGCGATATCGCCCACCCCTACTTCCATATTCAACTTACGGAAAAAGCGTAACTGGCGCGATGATGATGTCGGAAGTAGCGTAAGCGTTTTGAACTGTGCAAGGCATTACACTTACAGTTGAATATGGAAGGCGGTCCGCCAGAAGCCAACCAATCGGATTCAACTGCCTTGTAGTATAAATTTTCTTAAACGTTTCTCACACGAAGAATATCACATTAGTCATACTGTATGGATAACTTTTGTGATACTTATGGAGATTTTTTGTTCTTTTTCAAAGCTTGAAAGTCCTTTATTGTAATTGTGGGCAGGTCTGACCAGCACATACTTTAGAATTTCTCCTATTGTGCTCCACGGAGGACAGAGCGTCATATACAGGTTTGAAACGACATGATGGTGAGTAAATGATGACAGAATTATCATTTTTGAGTTGTCCACATTGCTGTGGAGCTGAAAATGGCCCTCAAAACATCATCATTTCTCTCCACATTTCAACACAAAAGACTCTATTGTGGCCATGCTGTGCTGATGTTTATTTAAAGTCTCCTCTCTCACACAGTAACGTACGTTTCACCCAAAGAAAACACACCACCCCTCTCTTCGCCGTGTATGTGAGAGTGTGTGTCCGTGAGTGGGAGGGAAAGAGAGAGGGAGAAAGAGTGGAATAAATTAAGAAACATCAAGTGGTGATTTAGTGGGAGAGATAGAGACAAGACAGAATGTGCTGGGGATGGGACAGATAGACAGGAGAAATAGAGGGGGTTAAGAGATGGAGAAAGCCTGGAAAAAAATAGACCGGCTGAATGTTTGACAGGGTTAAACACAGTGAAAGATTACTAGAGAAATCTAAGACATCTGTAGCGAGTATCAGCGAGAGCATTAATTAGGAGGAATCAGCGGTTTTTAATTCTTTTCTAGGTGCTTGGCAATAATGTAGAGATGAATAATTGAAGGGAAAGAGTTGCCTTAGAATACTGTATTTAAAGCTGATGGCATAGTCCAGCCACTTGATTTAATCATTTATCTTATCTACATAATTTCAATGAAATTTTTGTAGTCATGTTATGCTGCAGAAGGAATTTCTTGTAGGAATAAAGCAATTTTCTAGAAATGAAAAGAAAATGAAAATTAGGTAGGGTGTTTTCGGTGGTTGCGAGGGTATTGTAGGTTTTTAAAATCAATGGTATTTTGATGGTCCCTTTTGAACATTATGTTGACTATAAATAAATTTGCAACTACATGTCAACTAACTCTCATTAGATTATTCGTAGACTGTCTGCTAACTCTTTATTGTGATGGTCCTCCAACAGACATTCTACTGACTATAAGTAACTTTGCAAGTACATGTCAACTTATTCTAACCCTAACCCTACCAGTCTACTAAAACTCTACTAACACTCTAATGAGAGTTGGTAGACATGTAGGTGCAATGTTATTTATAGTCAACAGAATGTGTTAAAGGGACCATCAAAATAAAGTGAGACCAAATCAATTTTATTGTAAAAGTCTGATCATTTTGTAATGTAAGCTGCTAATTTGAGGTACCATTCATGCCAATAACACAATCAGTCAGGACTAGTTACACATCGAAGGTGTAGAACATCCCCTAACCCACAAGATGAGCAATAATCATAGCGATTTAGCCTGCTATGGACTGTGGAAGGAGATCTACCCTAGCCTAAGGGGGAATCTACCCTAAGGGGGTGTACAGTAGGTCTTTTTACTTGAATGGTGTGAACCAGTAAGACGGTGTCCAGTGGGATGGAGATTGGCATTCAAATTAGGTTGTAATTTATTCATGTAATCCATGATATTCCCCAGTAGAGGTGCTGCACGTCACAGTGAGTCAAGTAATAGCAGTTGATTGTGCTGATCTTGTGACCTTAGTGTAAATTAACCAGTTTTACAATCATTTCTGTGATGTTTACAGTATGATTTATGCTTTAAGCACACTTTTGTTGTTGTTTTTTAACCGTATAAACCAATTCGGCGTGGATCTCGATTGCTCTTTTTAAAGCTGCTTTAAAAATCTCCCATCAGCTCCACTGATCATTCCTTTTGTTGAATAATTGATTTTTACTCGCTTTTTGAGTAAAATTAATATCTGATCAAATTAATATTAACACTGCCTGAAATATTTATGATGAATGATAAAACTATGAACTATCTGCAAGATGATAAATGGCAAGAAAATTCCAAATTAAGATAGAGCCATTAGTCTGTTTTTCATCTTGAGTTTAAGAAATAAATGAGAGAATTATTTTTCCAGCTACATGCAAATTAGACCAATTGGGCTGTATGTTGGACAGTAAAAGACCTAAATGAAGTTTGTAAGGAGGGGGAGAGGACTTCACAAATGTGTGTTTTTAAATTGTGAGCTGTTTGTAGCAACTAGGTGTTTATAATAGAGATTGACATGATGTGACAAAATTAGACTCTTTTTGACAGGGTTTTTCACTCTGGTTGTGGTTTTGTTCAAGGTTTATAATTTTGGCTATGTCCATCATATGATTCATCTTTTTGACATGACTTCAGCCACAAATCATTTGATAGCTTAATTTATACCTAATGGCAACCAAGAGAGTTAACAGAATTTTCTTTAAATACCAAGGTTAGATGACGTCATGTCACCCATATGATACATAGCGGGGTATATAGATAACAAAACTGATAATGTCCTGGGGAGGCGTATTCAAAGCAAGAAGTCAACATAAAGCAATGCACAGTTAATGTCTGAGTTGTTTTGAGATCTAGTTTGTTTTAGACAGTGAGTATAGGATATTGCCATTTGAAGGTTTTGCCTTTTTATAGTGAGCATAGTAAGCATATTAAATGTGAACAGAAGAGATTTTTATATCACAATTCAGTTATTGTACAAATCTAAATGTACAAAACGTCCTTTTTCTATGACTGTTTGGATGGAATTTATTCATTTATGGTGCAGCAGCTCTCATTGTGGATATTTTTGCATAACAATGTCTTGTCAGAATTAAATATTCATAGTTATCTGAAAACAATCCATGGTTTGGACTGAAATGATAGTTGCTGTAATAAATATAGTCACTTGTAATGATAGTTCTGAATTTTAATGCTGGTTTATGAACATAATAAAGGCTACATGAAAGACTTGCCATTCAATATCAGATAGCCAAGGAGAAGCAAATGATTTCAAATATTTGATATTTAAATTATTTTCACATGAACAGAGAAGTGAGCAGAGAGCAGGGCGAGGAGTTTCCCTGGTGGTCCTTCGGGGGCTTTGTTTCTGTGGCGTGGCTCATTAGCGAAGCGAGCCCATAGAACCGGCACGCACACACCGACCAGAGGCCCTGAGCGTGCTGTCGACATGCGCACGCTCTCTCTCTTTGCAGGAAGGCTGACCGAGAAGCTGTCCTGATTAAAATGACAATAGTCTAATTAACTCGACCTCTGTGTCAGTGCACAAAACAGTCGCTTGGCCTGCCAATTTCCTTTTTTCGCACTATTTCTTTTGTCTCCGTCTAGAAGTAAGAGATTTTCTCCTCCTGCCGTTGCGTGGTGCGCCAAACCATTTCAGAGTTGCGCTAATGGCAATTATTTTCATAAGCTAATTAAATCCAGGGCCTGCTCTGTGTTTCTGGTTGCGAATCCTTGAGGGACTTATCTTAGGGCTAGTGCTACAAGCACCTTTTAAGTAGCAGTCTGTTAGTAATTGAGAAAAAGGATATACTTATATAAAATGTTTGCGTTTTATCTGATTCTAATCTCAGATTTGTGAAATTGCTCATTTTAGGCAGAGCCAGGGCGACTTAGTGGGCTAACCTCCCTCACCCCGTTTTTCCTCCACCCCTTTCCAAAGTCAGCGAGAGAGAGATAAAGAGGAACAGAGATGCCAGACGAAAGGAAAGGAAACCATTTCTCTGACAAGTAGAAGAACCCTAAGCCAGATAACAGCGGATCTTTAAAGCTCTCAAACAGACACCATTCTGAAAGTTGTATTTTCCTCTTGCCCCCGCAATCTGTTGCCATTATTCGATTGGTTAATCTCATCTGAGGGCGGAGAAGAAAAAACAAGTGGAAAAAAAAGAGAGAGAAGAAAAGAACCGCTTAGATGAGTGGAGTGGAAAGTGCTTTCAGTTCTATTATCCTTCTTTTGGTGATTGCGGCCCATAGGGAGATAATTACGCTTTAGTCTTGAGTTAATGAAACGAAAACTTTCTTTCTTTTCTCTCGGCTGAAAAGGAACGGTTGATCTTTTGTGCCACTATCTGAAGACATCTCCCACCCTTGACAGGGGCACATTGAGGATGCGTTTTGTTTTAGGCTGAAAAAGCCCCCCCCCCCCAATCCCCCCCCCCCCCCTCCCCGTACGCACACACTTGGGCTGTCAGTTGAGCAGCAATATGACGCATCCTTCAGCATATTGAGTTGCCCGTTCCTCTCGCTTCAGAGGCTCTTCCCTGTAGCTCTGCTGCTAATAAAATACACCAAAAAAAACTAAACAAAACAGAGAAATACTCTCCACATAACACATAGCCTTTACACAGTAGCTCAAAGCAAAAGCAACTTTTTGATGCAATACAATAATGCAATTTTGATTCAATAAAATAACTTGAATCTCATCAACAAATTAGTTTTTTTTTTTTTTTTTTTGTTAAATGAAAAACTAAAGCTTGTAGGAGAAATTGAAACTATTAAGATGTAATCAGGCTTAAAACATTTATTTGTAACAATTTACAAAATTAAAAACTGAAGCTTGTTGGAGAAACTGGAACGATCAGATGTAACTGTTTCTAAATAAATGTGTCAATTATTACAAGTTAATGCAGGATTTTTTCCGAAGAGAACTGGAATGAGGAATGAGAATTTAGATTTTTTTTTTTAAATCAAAATTTAATGGAATTATGGGTGATTGTACTATGTAAAACATAAACGTACAAATGTAAAATTCAGCTTCTGTTTCTATGACTGTTCAACATCAGTTTGGTTTGTGTAGCAAATCAGAGTTAGTGTAATGCGAAGAATATCTATTTCAAACCGAAGCTGTGGCCTACTAGTTATAATAATAATAATAATAATAATAATAATAATAATAATAATAATAATAATAATATTTGTGGTCGTCATTGTTGTTGCTTGCACAGTTAGTTCACCCAAAAACGGAAATGTTGTCATTATTTACTCACCCACAGTTGACTGCACCCATTGACTTCTATAGTAGGAATACTATGGAATACAATGGGTGCCATCTTGTTACCAACATTCTTTAAAAATATCATCTTTTTAAAAAATTGTATTTAATATTTTAAGACAGTTAGTTGACAGGAAGCGAAGTTGGAGAGAGAGAGAGGGGGACGGGATCGGGAAAGATCCACAGGCTGGGATTCGAACTCGGGACACCCGAAGCACAAATGTGCTATATGTCAGTGTCCCAAACAAAATATCAACTTTTCTATTCAGCAAAAGAAAGAAACACATACAGGCTTGGAACTGCTTGAGGGGTGAGTAAATTATGACAGAATTGAACTTTTTGGGTGAACTATCCCTTTAATACTTTTAGCTTCATCATCTCATTGTCATATTTATGGGACAGTTTTGTTTATTTGTGTCGGCGTTTATTGGAGTTTATGTGGAAAATGCAGGTTTGAATCCTGATCATGTCCCTATTGCATTCTTGCCCTCTGTTTTCTCTGAAGCGAAAAAAACATCTAGCAATAATCATTGAATCATTAAATAATAAAATAGAATAATACTTGTCTTTGAGATTTTCACTAGACATTCAAATCAACAGCAGAGTCGTGGTGGGAGTTTGTGTTTGTGCACCGTCCCCGTCCCCGTCCACATCTGGTGTGTGGGGCTTTAGGACCGAGGTAGTCTGACCCCTCCTCCTCCTTCTCCTCCTCCTCCTCCTCCTCTCTCACATTTCATCATCTGCTCTGCAGCTCTCCACTTCTCACTCACTCGTTCTTTGGCCTCGCTGGATCCATCTGCTGTTATTATTTGCCTCCGATAATTGGCTTGAACAATGGAATGCCTGTGTGTCCCCCTCGCCTTTGAAACAAGACACCCTGTTTATTTTCTGGAGGTCCTGTCTGTGCTCCCTCTTTATTTTTTTTCCTTTCTCACTCACTTCATCCGTCAATCCCGTTCCCTTACCCTTTCCTCTTCCCATCTCTCCTCCTAAGTTTTTTGCTCTCTGCTCTTTTTTTTAAGCGAGTTGTTAAAGTCACACATGTGAGTGCGTTTATGAATGAGTGTCGGGCTTGGGATTCTTTGCAGGAATGAGTCGTGATTGCTCAGCTTACCATCGATCATGTGACATTGCATCTCTCAACAGCCACTTTAAGGTTGAGAGAGAGTGAGAGAAAGAGGGAGAATTGCAAGAAGCAAAGCACAACATTATTGAACTGCACTGTCCTTTTCAACCCCACCTTTGTCAAAAGTTAAACAAATAACACAAAGAAATCAGATGCAAACAAAGTAGTATTTTTTATTAAGAACTGAAGCTTGTCAATCTTAGAAGAAAAGGTTCCATATTGAATCTTAAAGGGTTCTGTCAGTTGCATATATAACCTTTTAGGGGTTCCCGGATTTAGTTTTAATTTAATTTATGTTCATTTTTATGAACTGATCAGCAACATGAGAGGATTATGCAATTATCACATTTTCTCCATATATAGAACCTTTTTTGGCATAAAGTGTTCTTTAAAATCGAGTCAAAAACACTGGGAGTGGAGAAATTGATGTAATCAGACTTTTCAGATCATTTTGTTTAAGAATTTACAAAAAGAACTGAAGTTTGTTAGAGAGACTAGAATATTCAGATATAATTGATTCAAAATGTATAAGTTGTTTCAATTTAATGCAGAACTTTTTGTTGAAGATCTAGAATTAACAATACGATATAGTTGAGAAACGTTTCCCAATAAAGTAAAAATTATATGGGTAACACTTTAGTTTAGGGTCCAATTGTCACTATTAACTAGTTGCTTATTAGCTTGCATATTAGGATATTGGCTGATTATTAGTACTTATAAAGCGCTTATTAATGCCTTATTCTGCATGACTATATTCTACATTGCAACCCAATACCTAAACATAAAAACTACCTTACTAACTATTAGTAAGCAGTAATTAGGAGTTTATTGAGGCAAAAGTCATAGTTAATAGTTAGTTAATAGTGAAAATTGGACCCCCATCTAAAGTGTGACCTAATAATGCACTTACTCCTTTGGGAATCATCAAACCAAACAGTTCGAGTTTACCTTCACTGTAGTCCATTTCTTCTCTGCTGTTTTTTTTTTTATTAAAGTAGTCCAGGGCCAGGACGGGACAGGTATGCGTTTCCCAGCAGGCACTGGTGCGATCGGTGCCAGCCCTTCATTTGCTGAGTGTTTGTGTTTATGCAAACTGAGGCCCTCTTCCTGCATATTCAATCTTTTCGACTCTGGCTTTTGTTGTGTTTAGACCACATACCTCCAACCCCCGAGACGAGAGTGCATGTGTGTGCGAGCCAGAGAGCGTTAACGGGGGAAAGCTTGCCGGTTGCATACTGCTCACACCTCACTTACAACTTGATAAAGAGGCAGCTGGTGAAGAGAGGACTTTTGTTATAGTGTGGATCAAAGTGTGGGACGCTGGAATTGTTTGGATTTGGCTTGCGGAGCACTGGGTTATGTTCATGGGTGAGTGTTCACAGACTTTAAGCGATGCATTTATTCTCCCTCTTTAGCTAAAAATACTGATTAAAACTCTTACGTTTCTGACTGTGCATTTCGGATCCCCCTCATTGTCACTCTCTCGTTCTCTCTTTCTGACCAAACCACCCGGTATCTGCCTCCACTCTCTCCTGTCCAATTAGATATTTCTCACAAAAAGAGAAGTGAATCTGTATTGGGAGATTTTGCTCTTTCCTCAGTCACTACGCTCACTCTCACTCTCACTCTTTCTCTGCACAGGGAAATGGAATTTGTGGGTTATTGATATTAATAGTACACCGGATCTGTGGTCAAAGGAGAGAAGAGAACGGATGAGAAAAAGAGAGAGCAAGAGAAAGAGAAGGGGATTGGTGGGGAGAAAGAGGAAACATGATGTCAGAGGGGACGTCAAAGCATGGTTGAGATCAAAGAAATGAATCTTAAAAATGTGTGACTTGATAAAAAAGAAGTGGTGTTTTGTTAGTGTAAAAGTAGTATACAAAAAGTTTTGTATTTAGATAATATTGTAAAATATGAGCAGTCATTCATATAATGTGCTACTTAATGGGCCCTATCATACACCCGGCATAATGCGTGTTTTTTGCTAGTTTCAGCTCGACGCAGTTATCAAGTCCAGCGCCACGTTGTTTAAATAGCAAATGCACTCGTGCCCATCTGTTCGCCCATGGGCGTGCTGGTCTGAAAACCAGGTGTGTTCAGGCGCATTGTTGGCGCGTTTCAATTTTGAGGCAACTGAAATAGACTGTACCATTGACCAACAGTATTTTTTGTGTTATTTGAAGGGCGCGTTAGTAATATGCGCCTATAGGCGGGTGCACAACGCGCGTAAACTCTGCTTATTATACACACAGGGACGCGCAGCAGCACACAAATATTTTTAAATATTAACAATATAAGGATTCCTCTCTGGAGAAGCGTTCAGTCTTTCTGCTCGCAAATTCCGACATGTAAATAGCGAATCCAGCATGGTGCAAGCACAACTGGCTTTTAAAAGGAATGGGAGATGAGACTCTGATTGGTTTATTGCACATTATGCCTAAAACACACCCATGACTCATTAAGAGACCAGGTACAACCCTTTTGGACCATGCGCCTGGCGCTCAGACCATGCGCTCAGAACGTTAAAATAGGGCCCAATATTTTTCACACATTTTATTTTTCAGAATTTTTTGATAAATAGAAAAGTATCAATTAAATGATTAATGAAAAAAGTGCTAATGAAAGTTATTGTGTAAAATAAATATATATATTTGTTAAAATTCAGCAATTTTGTGTATATATTATTTTGCTATATATACTGTAATATTGATCAGCAATATGTAGGCAACCCTGATAGCAGCATTGGCAGCAGCCATTTAAAAAATGGATGATGCTTGTTTTCAAATAGACATTGAATAAATGTCATGGAGCATAAGTACAGTTTTTGTACATAATATTTGTGATTTAGATTGTACTGCTGATCCTAATCTCTAGATATCCGTATTGGCATTGGTCTTTAATAAAACTAATATTTCACTGCTTAAAAAGATAACATTGCATAACTGGGTTAAAACCCACATTGACCAGTGTTAACCCTTGTATCCTTTGGTCTTCGCTGTATAAATGTCATCGGGGGAGAGGAATGAGAAATCTCTACAGTAGTTCAATGCTCTCATGGCGCTGGTCCGTACTCAAAAAAAAAAAAAAAAGTATGCATGTATGTATGCATGTATGTATGTGTGTGTGTGTATATATATAAATAATCCAATTACAAAAGAGAAAAAGAAAGAAGAGGGGAAGGTGAGTTCAGAGAAGAAAACAAGTGCAGCTTTTTATTTATCTTTTGGATGATTTCATTAGAATGTGTTTTGAATGTCTGGCTGGGCCGTTTCTGGTATCCAGAGTGAAAGAATGCTCTATTCAGCCTGCGCTCTTGCCTGTTAACATTTAAATAGTGTAAAGAAATGCACTGCCTTGTTTGTTTTGGGATAGGAACGAAATACCGCTGCCTTGGTATTAAGACTGTGAAAGCTGTGTGTGTGTGTGTGTGCTCTGTGTACTTTGTTCTTAGCTCAGCAAAACGTGAGGGCAGGTCCGAAAAAATGTCTAGACTCAGACAGCCTGACAGTCAGCAGACTATGTACCGACTCGCTCGGCCCCAGAAGCTCAAGTGACCCATGTACAAGCCAAGATAAATTAGGTTTCTCGTCTGTTTGCATGTCGGAAACCACAGTTGTTTACACAAACGTGGACGTGCAAAACAATGGGCGAAGTCTGCTTGTAAGCGAATTATAAAAATGACTTTCAGGTTTTTGGGAATAGTTGAAATGAATCAGGCTCTGGTGAGAGAGTGAGTGGGAGAGAAAGAGAGGGAGACCTCGGTTCAGTCACCTTTTTGTCAGGCTTTTGTAAACAGCTGCATTTGTCTCAAAGTGAGTCATGCAATTTTCCTGTATTTCAGAGCACAGACAGTGACTTGGAAAATCATGTGCACACACCCTAAAAACAAACACAAATGGACTCAATATAGATATCACAGCCTGTCCTCTGCTCAGTCTCTTTTTTTGCGGTTTCTCTCTCTCTCTCTCTCTCTCTCTCTCTCTCTCCATTTTCTCCTTTTCTGATATGATTGTATTTCTGTATCAGGTTTAAGGGGTTTTCTTCTAAATTTTAACGTTCTAATAAGTAGTCCACATGACTTTCTATATCTGAAGTCATACGTTAGCTTTGTACAGTAGGTGTAAATTACTGAAATTTCACTGTAAAATCTTTTAGCTCTAGAATCTCATTCGTCCTTTTAGCATATTCAAACTTTGACTGTTAAGAACATGTGAGAACCAAAAGCATTTGATGTCATTGACATCAAACCTGAGTTTGAATATGTGTATACACAAATGAGATTTAAGAACAACATATGATTGGAAGGATATCAGTAAATAATTTTAGTCTGTTCCTAACACAAAGCTATAAAATACATAAGGGCCTGGTTTCATTGACGGCTTAGATTAAGCCAGGATTATGCCTTAGTTCAATTAGGGCATTTAAGTAGCTTTTATAAACGTTCCTTAGAAAGAAACATTACTGGTGTGCATCTTGAGACAAAACAATGGCCCTGACATATTTTAAGATATGTCAGTGCAAGTTGCTTTCAGTTAAAACAGCTCTAACATGCATTTTAATCTGGGACTAGACCTTGTCTGTTAAACCAGGAGCAGGTTTATTAATAAAGAGTATATCAATCATTTGATACAGTGTAAATTAGGTTTATTGCAGAAACCTGGTTAAAAATTGAATCATATTAGATTTATTAATATTAATACATAATCTTGATTATTCTGATTTTAAATCAAACTGGATATATTGTTATTAGATGAATCTCATTTCATTTATGTATTATTGAATAATATGTGTCACATCAAGTTTATTGTTTGATTTGTTAAAACTGTGTAATCCAAATGGATGTAAATTCTATATACAATCAAAATACATAAATCTTAAAAATTAGACCTGAAAAGTGTATTGAATACCTTGGAATATTGCATATAAGCATTTTGTAATTTTTATGATTTTACACCGAATAGAACCATGAGTGTTATTTGAAATTTCTTTTTTGTTGTTGTTGCTGTATGGAATGAGGGTGAGTAAATGATGACATTTTTGGGTGAACTGTTCTTTTAATGGTTTTTACACACACTTTTGCCACTTTACCAAAGATATAACACCCTTCTACAATATTTTTGAGCACGCCAAGCCTGCTTGTTAGAGGACACTGGATAAATTTGCTTCCTTGACCAATAGGGGAGGAGAGGAGCTGGGCACAGCCTATGAGCTGCACTCAATTGCTGCATAAATTAATATGCTAATAAGCAGGAATGTTCATTTATGACCCCACTGCAGAAGTAGCCACAGATATGCTATTTAAGCGTTTGCAAACCGATTAATGGAATGGCTTTGCTTGGTGCTAAATATTCATGTGCTCTTGTGTTTTTGGTGAAGTGAGGAAAGAGATGGTCCATTAGATGGACTGAAGAGGCGTTCATAATGACCACCAGGGCCTTTTCCGTTAGGATTGGCTTGGTTTTAGCCAGGAATTGGCTGGAGTGTGTGATTCAACAGCCTGTACGATGTAAATGTGGTTGAATAAGAACAACATTTTGTAGAAGTCCTCTTCAGGTCTGGATTTCCAAATGAGATTGTTGATATTCATGTGCATGCTATCATTTTTAACCATTGTTGTCATGCATGACCAAAGTTTTTACTGGCCATATAAATGTTTGCGACTCTAGGTCAAGTCAGAATCTATAAATTATCCTGCTCTGGATGCGCTCTTTTCTTAACAGCTTTACTACCACGTTAATTCTTAACCAAATGCATCCTATATGAGATAAAACAAGCATATACACAAAATAAACATAATATTACAATTTACAATTGCATAAAAAAAGGATTCGAATGCACATGCAAACTTGTATGAAGGTGTAAGCAAATCAGCATATTAGAAAACAGTTATTTTAAATTGTAATAATATTTCACAATATTAATGTGTTTACTGTTCTTTTTATTATTTAGCCTTGGTGAGTATGAGATATACAGTGCATCTGGAAAGTATTCACAGCGCTTCACTTTTTCCACATTTTGTTATGTTACAGACTTATTCCAAAAATTGATTAAATTCATTATTTTCCTCAAAATTCTACAAACAATACCCCATAATGACAACGTGAAAGAAGTTTGTTTAAAATATTTGCAAATGTATTAAAAATAAAAAGAAGGTATTCACAGCCTTTGCCATGACATTCAAACTTGAGCTCAGGTGCATTCTGTTTCCACTGTTCATCCTTGAGATGTTTCTACAACTTGATTTGAGTCCACCTGTGGTAAATTCAGTTGATTTGGACCTGATTTGGAAAGGCACACACCTCTCTATATAAGGTCCCACAGTTAACAGTGCATGTCAGAGCACAAACCAACCCATATAGTCCAAGGAGTCTGTAGACCGCTGAGACAGGATTGTATCGAGGCACAGATCTGGGGAAGGGTACAGAAAAAATTCTGCAGCATTGAAGTTTCCAGTGAGCACAGGCCTGTATGGTAGAGTGGCCAGACAGAAGCCACTCCTCAGTAAAAGGCACATGACAGCCTACCTGGAGTTTGCCAAAGGGCACCTGAAGGACTCTCAGACCATGAGAAACAAAATTCTCTGGTCTGATGAAACAAAGATTGAACTCTTTGGCCTGAATTTCAAGCATCATGTCTGGAGGAACCAAGGCACTGCTCATCACCTGGCCAATACCCTCCCTACAGTGAGTGGCTATGGGACAACTCTGTGAATGTCCTTGAGTGGCCCAGCCAGAGCCCAGACTTGAACCCGATTGAACATCTCTGGAGAGATCTGAAAACGGCTGTGCATAGACGCTCCCCATCCAACCTAATGGAGCTTGAGAGGTCCTGCAAAGAAGAATGTGAGAAACTGCCCAAAAATATGTGTGCCAAGCTTGTAGCATCATACTCAAAAAGACTTAGCTGTAATTGGTGCCAAAGGTGCTTCAACAAAATATTGGCTGTGAATACTTCTGTACATTTTTTTAAAAATTATTATTCTTTTTTTTTTATTTTTATAAATTTGCAAAGATTACCAACAAACTTTTCTGACGTTGTCATTATGGGGTATTGTTTGTTGAATTTTGAGGAAAATAATGAATTTAATCCATTTTGAAATAAGGTTGTAACATAACAAAATGTGGAAAAAGTGAAGCGCTGTGAATACTTTCCGGATGCACTGTACATTAAAACATTTTACTGACCCAAACTTTTGAGCAGTATTGTAAATGATGTGTTAAGAAAACAATGAATAATTAAGGTAAATATCACTTTTGTGCAATTACGCATATTAATATGATGTAATTGCCTATTTAGGGTGCATAAAATGCTAGATATTACATTAGCCTTAGAAACAGCAATTTTATTTTAGTAAATGTAATGTCATTTCCACCACAGATTAAATGGTGATTTATAAGATGTGATGGAAATTTCATGACTGTTTAGAACTTTTGGACATTGTTAGACAAACTGGTCCACAGTCCACAGGGCAAAAATTGCCCATACTTGAAGAAACACCTTTACACAAGAACTTAAAGTTGTTGTTTTTCCTGTCTGTCTCTTCGCTATCATCTTCAGACAGTATTTAGTCCATGTGCTCATTTAGTTGTCTCTCTCGCCGTGTTTCCTCCATAACACACCCATGAAGCCGATCATCTCAGCAAGTTCCCCGAGCACCAAAGTGCTGGTTCTTTTCCTTCTCCAGCTGGGTCTAACGGTATGAGTGTATTTATTCACTCCCCAGGCCTCCTCCACCCCGCTGCTCAAAACACCAGCATTATCTCCAGCTTCATGCATTCAGTCTGGACTGTTATCGATTTAGTAACACATTACGGCTCTAAAAACTAAAAGGTAACTGCTGTTGCGCGCCTCTCTTTTCCCCCACCCGTTCTCAATGCAAAACGTTCTCATCATTAGGATGAGAGAACATTTGTCTAAATGAGTGTTAGGCATTTCTGTAAACTCATTAAGCACCTGAGACCTTAGCAGGTGATTTGAATAAATGATGTTTAGCTTTTTAAGCTGAAAAATTCATCACCTGTCACCACGAGCTATTGATTCATAACAGCAGGGATGACGTGTTAATTGAAGTCTAATGAATTACAATGAGAGAGAATGGAATCAGCACAAGATATGCGGAAAAGTCATATGGTCCTGGTGGTGACTGGTGTTTTTAGTCGCTAAGTAAATGCTGACCACCCACCTTAACAAGGGTGTTTAGCAGATAATTGATGCAGAGACATGTATGTACCTATGTGTTTTATCTGCGCTTACTTTACCTGAGATAAACAGAATCACTCTGTTCAAACGGCCAGCCACTGTTTTGACTGGCAAATGTAAACTGCATTTTTTTTCACGTTCGGCTAAGCTTTCATGCTTTTATTCAAATGCCTAAGGGATGTTGGCCTACAGTATCTTTCTCAGTAGTGTAGTATGAGAATATGCTCTTAGAGTATATGTTTGAGTCATGACCATAAATGCGAGCTTGTGAACTTTTTGTCTTTTGGGAGTTGGTGCCTTGTAAAAAGTCAAACGGTGATGGCATCAGATGGTAATACTATTATACTTTGGAACTGGCACATGACTAAAATATAATGGTTGGTTGTTACCATAACCACATTTTTTTTACTTTTTTTGTTGATGAAGATCAGTGATTTTATCAAAACTATAGTGCTGTGATATATAGGCCTACTATGGTACTGAATTGTTACAATAATTATTAAAGTGCGGTATGTAGGCTACTTGGTGTTCCAGGGTGGTACAAACCATTCAAAAGTTGGGGGTCAGTAAGGTTTTCTTTAAATTCTTTTATTCAGCAATGATGCAATAAATTGAACAAAAGCGCTAGTTTATAATGTTACAAAAGTTTCTATTTCAATTAGAGATGCACTGATGTATCGGCCAATTATCGTTATCTAAGCTATTATTTTTACTATCGATTGTTTAAAAAAAACCCAGATGATCAGGGCCGATGGTATCCTGTCAATCAAAAGGGTGCGGAAAAACGTGTCTGACTGCAGCTCATACTGTGTGTGTGTGTGTGTGTGTGAAGAAAATGTCTCTCGTTTGATTTAGGGTTAAATTAACGCAACAATAGCGCATTAACAGTTAAAAAATAGCTACATAAAAGCAGGCTCTATTTGACCCTATAAATCACCCGTAGTTCAAGCCAGGGTTGCCAGGTCTGCAGTTTTCCCTACACTAAGCATTATTTGTAGCGCCCCTCTCATCCCGTAATCGCAAATAGGACTGTGCTTTGTTACTTCTAATAAGAAACAAAATGTCACCTTTCAAATTTTGTCCATTTTTTTACGAAATTGAAACAATAAATAACGTTTTGACGCTCCTAAATGTAACGTGACAAATCACTGTAGTGCCTCAGTTCAAGCGGCAGCGCGGAGCGCGAGTCATCTCTTCCACTTTAACACAAAACATATCGAAAAACCAGTGTGTGGAATGTTTACTTAAGTAGAATCCATAGTGCATACTTTTGACTTTTACTTCGTTACATTTTGCAGCAATTATTATACTTTCTACTCCACTACATTTCTACAACGTTCCGTTACATTTTCTGATCAGTTTTTCCCCCTGCCAAAACGTCTTCCTGACCGTCCGTCAAACGTTTGTCTCACCAGTGCCTGCACAGCGACAGGAAATAAAAATGAACGCAAAAAACCTGCCTACCTTACCAAAGCATGTGAGTGGAGCTCCACTCATGAACCGCTCACCGGTAAAACGACGTGCGCTCAAATCCCGCTCCGACATGAAATTTCAATAAAGAACAGCTTAATATAATACCTTTGTTGTTAATTGCAACCCAAATCATTGTGTACCAAACGAGAGGGCTCTCTGTATAGTTTGCAGCATTATTTGGGAGAGGTTTCTTTTCCATAAGAAAAATCAAACTATCTGTATCGGCCGATATCCTTCTGAATAATCAGCTATTGGTATATCAGCTGAGAAATTTAGTATCTGTGCATCTTTATTTTAAATTAAATGCCTAATTTAACTTTCTATTCATCAAAGAATCCTATATATATATATGGGTTTCCGCAAAATATTATAAATCACAACTCTTTTTAACATAGATGATAATAAGAAATGTTTCTTGAGCATTAAATCAGCATGTTAGAATAATTTCTCAAGGACCATGTGACACTGACAACTGGAGTAATGATGCTGAAAATTCAGCTTTGCATCACAGGAATAAATTATATTTTAAAATATATTAAAATTATAAAAAGTTATTTTAAGTTATTTTAAATTGTAATAATACTTCATAATATTCCTGTTTTTAAAGTGGAGCCTTAGTGATCATAAAGGACTTACCAACCCAAAACTTTTGTACGATAGTGTTTATGTCCAAAAAATATATTACTATGGTATGTTTTGTTACTTGTTTTGGTACCTAATCCGTTTTTTGCAACAGATTATAGTACTATAGTACAACTGTCGCTTGATATAAAGGTAAAGTTTAACCCTTTATGGTTCGATAAGGATGATCAATCTCTCATTTCCATATTGTATCTTATGGTTTAGTAATGCTGTGGATATAAGTGAGTTTTTCTGCTTCTCACAAGTTTCCTTTAGTAGATGATGTACTTCTGTATGTCCATGGTTGAGTCCTCATTAGTTTATCTGCACCATCGCAACTCCAAAATAGCTTACTTTAATGTCATTTTGTACGCACAGAGATGACAGATGGTTTGTGACAGCTGCAGTAATTTTACAGCTACAGCTTTTTCTGTGTGTTTGTTGTCTCTGCAGGGCAGGGAGGTTAAACGCAGCGCTGGAACTGAAGACGGCCGCAAATAAGCAAGTCCTTGGAGAAGGTAAACAAATGATTAGTTATTAGACTCCAATGGAGCTGTATGTGTGTGTGTGTGTGTGTGTGCGTGCTTGTTGACAGACTAGAAAGGGCATTTTTCTATATCTAGTTTAATGAATCACTTGATTTGTTGCAGCTCTTGTGTTCGTATACTTTTCTCAAGGTTAGGAGAAAAAGAGGTTGTTTATTTTTGTCAAAGTTTACCGCTAAACAGGACTGCTTATTTTCCTGACTGCACTGGTCTTTTATTCTCTTTGTTTCTTGTATGTTTCTCATTTTGAGACAGGATTTGGCTTTTATTAATCCCTGTCAACTTGCTGAGTAAACATATTTTAAATGTCCATTGTCAATAATTAATAGGACTTTTTAAATTATCCAGGTACTACAATAAGGAAAACTTAGCCATTAGCAGCAACAAACGGTATTTGAACTGATATTTGGTTTCCAAACAGGTTTCCCAACCTGTCTGATTCAGAATGGAACAGCCCTAAGCAGCTGACATGGGAGACCAGAGCAAACCATAGAAGTGAAGTAGGGGTGTTCATGTAGAGTATTAAAGCACAGGGTGTGAGATGGGCTGTGTTCGTGTGTCTGTTCTCTGTCTCTGACAGTATGGTGGACAAGGAAGGGACTTCCCATCCTTTCCCATGAGCTCATGCTTGCAGACACTGTCACATACACACACCCAAATACGCAAACCTATGAAAAAAATCCATGACATCCCTGTTTTTACTGGAAAATAGGACAAACATACTAGTAATTTATTTATTTACTTAATTATTAGTTTTCTTAAAGGGTTAGTTCATCCAAAAAAAAAAAAATTGTCATCAGCCTACGCAACTACCACTTTGACACTTTCAAGTTCATAAAGAGATCGTAAAACTAATCCCTAACTAAAACTAATTGAGCGGTTTAGTTCAAATTTTATGAAAAGATACGATCGCTTTATATGATGAACAGATTTAATTTAGGCTTTTATTCACATATAAACATTGATCAGCGAACATAAACAAAAACTCAAATGAACCTGCTTGACTCACGAGAAACAAACCTCTTTGGTTCCAAGCAAGCATGCTTGAGGTCCGTTTTCCAAGTCTGTGTATGTTAATGAATGTTTGTTTGTGTATATATATATATATATATATATATAGAGAGAATAAATAAATTTTGGATTTTTATAATTTCACATACTTTCAAACTTTTATTTATCATACACTTTGGTAAAACACAAAATGACTTACCTATACATTCAGTTCTGTCCACTTTCCAACAGAAACGTACGCTTACTTTACTTTACTGTACTGTATGGGATGCCTGGTATAATCTTATCCCCACTCAACCACACTTCCATAAATTAAAGTAAGTGTATATCCACTTAAACTCTGAGTTAGTTTTCAGAGAGCTAAACAGCAGGGGAAAATATGATATTTGCATGCTGTGTGGTGCCTGCCAAGGGCTAAATTGGAATGCCTCTGAAGATCATACACTTGATTATTTACTTTATTTGCCTCATCCTCTCGTTTTACGGAAACCACAAAGATGGAAATTCTGAGGTAACACCAAATGAAAAGTTGTATATTGATGCATGTTAGGGCACAGAGGTGGATTAGGGTCCATGTAATAGCTCTTCCGAGTACATTTTATTGCTTACTACAAAAAAATATAATTCTGTGTATCAGCATCAGGTTGAAAATTGCTTTGTATTAGCATTAGCATTTGGTAAGCCCCTAATTCCCCTGTTTCTACAGCTGAGTGTGTTTCTATGCATTTACAAGTGCTTCCGATTTGTAGGAGTTCACTTAAATCTCTTTTTCTGCCAAAGCTATGAACATAATAAACAAGCCAGCATGGCTAAAGCGCCACACAGGGGAGATTGCTAACGAGAAAGTTAAATGCTTACACTAGTCACACAGTTGTTTATGCGCCCGTGTGCATAACTCCAGAGAGGATTTTAACTATGCTGTAATAAAGCGTGTTTTGAGCGGTAACATCCTAAACGAAAAAGAATTAGCTTTTTCTGTTCATCATGAAATTGTCAGCATTTTCTTACAAAGAAGTACTGTGGAAGTGTCAGATGAGAATACCATATAAACATTGTATGGATGATTAACATGGTTATACACTCACCTAAAGGATTATTAGGAACACCATACTAATACTGTGTTTGACCCCCTTTCGCCTTCAGAACTGCCTTAATTCTACGTGGCATTGATTCAACAAGGTGCTGAAAGCATTCTTTAGAAATGTTGGCCCATATTGATAGGATAGCATCTTGCAGTTGATGGAGATTTGTGGGATGCACATCCAGGGCACGAAGCTCCCGTTCCACCACATCCCAAAGATGCTCTATTGGGTTGAGATCTGGTGACTGTGGGGGCCATTTTAGTACAGTGAACTCATTGTCATGTTCAAGAAACCAATTTGAAATGATTCGAGCTTTGTGACATGGTGCATTATCCTGCTGGAAGTAGCCATCAGAGGATGGGTACTTGGTGGTCATAAAGGGATGGACATGGTCAGAAACAATGCTCAGGTAGGCCGTGGCATTTAAACGATGCCCAATTGGCACTAAGGGGCCTAAAGTGTGCCAAGAAAACATCCCCCACACCATTACACCACCACCACCAGCCTGCACAGTGGTAACAAGGCATGATGGATCCATGTTCTCATTCTGTTTACGCCAAATTCTGACTCTACCATCTGAATGGCTCAACAGAAATCGAGACTCATCAGACCAGGCAACATTTTTCCAGTCTTCAACTGTCCAATTTGCAATTTTGGTGCAAATTGTAGCCTCTTTTTCCTATTTGTAGTGGAGATGAGTGGTACCCGGTGGGGTCTTCTGCTGTTGTAGCCCATCCGCCTCAAGGTTGTGCGTGTTGTGGCTTCACAAATGCTTTGCTGCATACCTCGGTTGTAACGAGTGGTTATTTCAGTCAAAGTTGCTCTTCTATCAGCTTGAATCAGTCGGCCCATTCTCCTCTGACCTCTAGCATCAACAAGGCATTTTCGCCCACAGGACTGCCGCATACTGGATGTTTTTCCCTTTTCACACCATTCTTTGTAAACTCTAGAAATGGTTGTGCGTGAAAATCCCAGTAACTGAGCAGATTGTGAAATACTCAGACCGGCCCGTCTGGCACCAACAACCATGCCACGCTCAAAATTGCTTAAATCACCTTTCTTTCAGGAGATTGTCTTGACCAGGACCACACCCCTAAATGCATTGAAGCAACTGCCATGTGATTGGTTGATTAGGTAATTGCATTAATGAGAAATTGAACAGGTGTTCCTAATAATCCTTTAGGTGAGTGTATATCACAGTATTACCATGGTACAATGGTGTCCAAAACATACTTTTTTGTATTTTTTATAGTATTTTCACTGCAAAAAAGGCTTTTCTTAGTCCAAATATCTAAATTCTTAAATCTAGATGTATTTACTAAAGTAGTAAAATGCCATGTCTTGTTTTCTGGGAAAATTAAGTGATTTTTTGCTTAAAACAAGCAAAATGATCCTGCCAATGGGGTAAGAAAAATAATCTTGTCTCTTTTTGAATTAAGATTATTTTTCTTACCCCATTGGCAGATAATTTTGCTTTACTTCCCCACTTAAAGCTGGGGTAAGTGATATTTCAAAAATGCATTAGAAAAGTGTCTCGGGCCGAGTACCAAAACAAACTTGTAGCCAATCAGCAGTAAAGGCCGTGTCTACTAATGATGGGGAGAAGAGAGCGCTCAGTGCACGTCATTATTCAAAAGACACGACACACAGGACCGACATTAGCTGAGCGATGACAGAAAAAGAGAAATGAAAGAGAGCGTTGGCAGAAAGAGAGAGATGGCAGATAAAAAACTAAAGTGGAAGATGTCTGTGGAACAAAAGAAGGCTTACGATCAGGCAAGAAGTATCAGCTTCCCAGCGCTGGAGAGAACTCAAGGAACGGGAAGGCCGAGGTTGCTTTATTTCTTCTCGATAGGCGAGTAACATTGGTTTTGTTTTGTTTCACAGAACTAATTATATGCTGGCTTTTGCTTGAAAATGCTCATGTGTCATGTTCAATTGTTTGTCCACTTGTGATCTTATTGTCGTTCACTTCAGCTATGATAAAGACCCATTCATTTCCACACCCGATAAGCCTGGAGCGTCTAAACCTCCTTGCTGTCTGTTTCAAGCGTCAGCTTGCCAAAGTGTGTCCGAAAAGTACGATTATATACTCCTAATATATGTTTGTTTCCTTTGGTTCCTCTTTTTATGATCAATATAACCCTCTAATCTTGTCACAATTGTAATATATCCGTTAGTTGGACTGTCGTGCTCGTGCTATCGAGTTGTTCATGAGAACTGTTTGTGTTTTTGGAATGGAAGGGATTTTTTTTTTTATTGAACATTTGACCTGGATAACCATAGTAACACACAGATTCTGCAATAGTCGTTGCCTGGGTTACATATATGTGGGGCGGAGCTATCAAAATAGGGGCGTGTTTGTTTTGGTGATTTGAAATATCAACATTGGTTACCAGAAAGCACTTACCCCACCTTTAAATTCCCCACTTAACTTGCTTAATTTTGATTTATTTCCCCAGAAAATAAGACATCTACATCTACTCATCTAGTAAATGTATCATGATTTAAGAATATTTAGATTTTTGGACTGGAAACAAGACAAAAATACTAAGAATACTGTATAGAACTTGAATATAAATTGTCAAAATGATTATGTTGTATAATTTTGATTATTGGAAACTGTGGAGAAGGTCAAAACAGAGGTGGAACGGATGCATTTAAAACTTGCTACTTTTCCTTCTAGGTTATTTATTTTATTTTTAGATCATATTTTCTCTAACATATCTAACAGTTTTGTGCCGCCGTGCTTTTAAACAAGTTACATGTTTTTTTTATTTACTTGATGAAAGTGCACTTCTCTGAATGCATATTAGAAAATCACAATTACAAATCCATTATACTTTTCATGGTATTGATAACTTAATGAATTCTGCTCACTTAGAGGTGGAAAGGCTTTGATATAGTTGGTCTGCCACTGCGTCGGAGCGAGTCTTTGTGACAGAATCTTTGTACTGAATGGAAGTGATGGCAGTCAGGCAGGCAGCAGTCTCGGCTTCTGTCAGAGGAGTTGTCTTCAGAGAGATGAAAGGGAAATCTGTCCACAAAAACGCTCTGTGAGGAGTGTGTGCAAGAGTGTTTGTCACGTATATCACAAAGCTCAGTTTGTCTTCTTTTCATCTAAAGACATTCGCTGTTTTTCCTTTCTTTCTTTTTTTTTTGCATCACTTTTGAATTTCTTCATCCAGCTGAAAGGAGATGACCGTATTTTAAATGGGTCAAATTGAATGATCGAATGATTAGAGGCGGTGCTTCCAACATCAAATATATGCATTTGCTTCTTTTTTTCTTAAGTGAGGTTGTCTGTTCTTTCCTCCAGTCGTTTTGGTTTCTTTGTACTAGCAATGCAAATACACCACACGATTGAACTCATTTTGGTAAGGCGAAAGTGAAATTATTAGCACATTGTTGAACACAAGAAGGTAAGCCATACACTATGGTTGCCTTCCTTAAAAATACACCAGGTCAAGTTCATAAATCATCATAAACTCCAAACTTTCACTGAAATTTAAAGTATATGTCCTTAATGACTTACACAGGTTGATGTTTATTGTTCTCTATATGACATTCGCTATATTCATGGTCAATATCATTTTGGCAGTGCCTCGCTGCTGTATTTATTTGAGGAAGCAAAATCCCTTTTAGGGATGAAGCACCTGGGCCTGGCTGCTTAATGAAATAGCTTTAAAATTAAGTAAATAAACAGCTTGCATTTGAAAGGTGTGTGTGTGTATGAGAGACAAAGAGAGAGGGGGGAGTGTATTTGTGCTGTGGGTAGGAAAGGAGATACGCCTACACTGGTTAGCTGAAGTTTTGTTGTGGCTTTTAAACTGTAATAAGAGTTTAACTTTGGACTTTGTGAAAGGTGAAGTGTGTGATTTCTTTCAGTTAGGGTGTGTTCACACTTGGCATGTTTTGGTTTGATTAAAAAGAACCCTAGTGCGATTTGTCTTTTAATGCGGTTTATTTGAATAAGTGTGAACGCTGCCTTCCCAACCCTGGTGTGCACCAAACAAGCGGACCGAGACCGCTGAAAAGATTAAAACAAACTCTGGTGCGGTTCAAATGAAATATGAACGCAACATGGACCAAAGACATGTTAACGAACCAAAAATGGGACATGATGTCACAAGATGCTTAAGCATACCTGTTTTTTCTCGTCATAGTCGCGATCACAGTTCGGTACAGGCATCAGAACCGCGTCTCCTTGCAGCAGATCTTTGCTTGTGTGTGTGACGGAGGGATTCCTGCCTCTGTTTTGACTCCTTTACACATTTTATAAGCTCTTCACGAGTTCTCAGCAGGTCAAAATACCATCATATGTAGGCTACGCACATACAACAAGCACATTTAGTCCAGCAAACAGCATTGTTTTGTATATTCGGTAAGTTCAGTCGCGAAATACACGTAATAAAAACCGACCAATCAGGTTGTTAACATATCCCTTTATGCCTTTAGATTAACCCATTTGTGCCCAAATTTTTCTGAATGGTTTCATACATATAGTCATGTTAATAGTGTCCTATGTGAACATGTTCTGCATTTATTTTCCCCAGGTTTTTTTTTTTCTTCTTGAAAATCATATTTGAATGTGTGGCAACTACAGTTGCCGGTGGGCAAATATGTTGTAAGCACCCCTTCAATGTCAAATTTGAATAGGAGGAGAACATTTGGCATCTAACTCAAAATAACTGCTTGTATAAAAGTCGAAGAACATTCGATGCAAACTCAAAGAAGCTGCATCTATCTTATAATCTTTTAAATATGAAAACACAACAAATACATTTGTCTTAAAGCGGTGGAACATAGTGCAGAACAAAGTGCAGCCATTAAGTTGCCCCAACAGGGCATTGTGTATCAAAAAGTTAAATGAAAATAAATAAAAATAAATAGAATGAAGAAAAAAATACATCTATATAACAAAAAAACAAATAACAAAATAGTCCCATAGTATTCAATGGTTGACTGTAGGTGATTTCATAAAATAATTTAAATGTAAACTCATTACTTGTCTGAATTTCCACATTATAATGGAATCATAAGCTACTAGTCATAAAATGAATTAGGGTCCTTGACCGATTAGAATGAAACGCATCCAAACTGGATGAAGGGCCCTCAATATTTTGGCCCTTACAAGACATAATATCATAAAATATTATATTTTTCCCTATCGAATTAAGGTCTACTGTACAGTAGAGATGTCAGTTAAAGGGTTAAGTTATGTTTTAGGTGGGATATTATGAAAGCAAAAAGCACTAAACAAGACCAAAAATCTTGATTTATTAACCTATTAACACAGTATACCCCATTTCCCCATGATATATGTACTTAGAAGTCATTTGCCCACCGGCAACTATAGTTGCCGCTTGGACGTTTGACTAAGTATACAAAAAACTATGGATCTCTTGTAAGATTTGTTTTGTTTGGATGATTCTAGAGACCTTCATGATTATGTAGATATATGTCAACAAAAAATACTTATTAGTAACATGAAAATTACCTTTCTTTGGGAGGTTTTGCCTTTGCCATGCTTCCTGGAAGTAGGGAGTTAGCAGGCTCATGTGACAGGAAGGAAGTGAATACCTTTTTTTTCTTCTTGAAATCATTTATTTGGTTGTTTGCTTGCATGTCATTGAGACATACAACATGGATAACATCTAGAAAAATACTTGCAAAGGGAAAATAACAACTTATACACTGTGGGTTGCCGGTGGGCTTAAATGGGTTAAAATGCCAATGTGAACGCTAAGCGGACCTGGACTAAATTTAAAAAAAAAAAATTTTGGTCCGGACCATATGAACCAAGCGAACTGAACTACAAATGTGAACACACCCTTAAAGTGCCCCTATTATGCTATTTTAAAGTTTCCTAATTTAGTTTTGGAGGTCTCCAACAACAGGTTTACATGCATCAAAGGTCAAAAAACAGTTTAATTTTCTCATAATATACATTGCACATCACCACAATGTTCAATTATTCTCAAACGACTCGATGGATGAATCAGTCTCTCTAAATCCCTCCTTTCCGTGAGCCTACTCTGCTCTGATTGGTCAGATGGCCCAGTCTGTTGTGATTGGTCTATCGCGTACAGCGCGTATTTCGGAAGCTAAACTCCCATTACCATAACTGAACTCCAGCTCCACCAGGAGGCTTCCTAAAGCTCAGAGATTGTACACACTGTACAGACAGTAACAATGACGTCGATTTTACACCAATCCCAGCGTGACTCCAACTCAATAATGAAACATTGAAAAAACTAGTGTGTATGTGTGTGTTTGAAATTTCAGAACTGATTCAAAATAGTACACTGAAACTATTAGAAAAAGGCAAAGGTGCCAGACTATATGAACAAGCATTCATATAGTCAAATATGGAAATAATGCTGCAAAATTAAACTGTTTGTTGGGTATAAAGTATAAAATGCAATATATTAGAATATTCTCTTATTGAGAATTTGGGATTGTGTATTGAGATTGTAGGGAGATTTTGATTGTCATTTGCTTTATGAGAATCTGGTACAAACTGTTTGTGGTTAAAAAAAAGTCAAAGAAACCTTACTTTGAAAGTAAAATGTATTTTTTATGGACGAGTTATCACTTTAAATTACTCTCTTTGCACTTGGGCTGTAATATGCAATCTGTTGGGCTAAAATACTGTATAATATTAAAATTAATGTTATTGCATGGACAAAGTGGCATGCATTTTACTTGTCACTTCACTGGTTGAAGTCTTCTTCCCCATAGACTGAAAGCTAATTCAACATATCAAACAAAAAAAAAGTGAACAGGCACATTAAAAGCAGATCTGTTTACTGTGTGTTTTGCAGCAAGTCGAGGACTGGCCGCTTTAGTTGTTATTCATAAACACAGTCCTCCCAAGCTCGGGGGAGGGAGAGAAAAAAGAAAGAAGACGTGGAAAAAAAGAGAAGGAAGCAAAGAGCTTAAGTCCAGGACTGAAAACAGGAATGACAAACACCATTAGCTGAAAAATCTCCATCTCATTGCAACTATGTTATTGTTTACTTTAGCATACACGTCCTAATATGGTTTCATCTCTGTTAAAACAGTGCAGAAGGAAGGCCAGGGGCCCGGCCCTGGGTAGAGGCCTTTAAACTGCCACTTAGACAATAAGAAACAAATGTCACCAGCCTTGCCTAATTATTGCATTATTCAACCTTACCTACGTCTTGCCGCATGATCGCTAAAGATATTTCGACTTTTTCCCTGGCTGGGTTCTCTTTCTCTCTGTCCACAGCCATTCATATTTCATATTTCATCTTTTCCTCATGAGCTTGCTTAACACTGGTTTGTTTACTGATTTCCTATTGAACAGGAAGTTGGAGCAGGGCATATCAAAATAGCCAATAGCCTTTAGTTGACATTAGTTACAAGTTGACAAGTCATGACTTGTGGACACAAATGAGTATAGGATGAATCTTAATAAATATTTTTGATTTTATTTTTGATTTTTATCATTTTGTTTTGTTTTGGCATAGTGATAATTGGGAAGAAAATGGAAACAGAATTGGAAAGATTTTCTTAATTGTCATGAAAATATGATTATAAATTTGGTCATTTATAAAAATGGTCTAAAATTGTTTGACCAAATTTATAATCATTATTTTCATGACAATTAAGAAAATCTTTCCAAATCAATTTAATGTTATTTAATTGTATTAAATTAATGATTTTTTCTATTTTAAATTTAATTTAAATGGAAAGATTTTAATTGTCTTAATTGTCGTAAAAATATGATTATAAATTTGGTCATTTATAATCAAAATAATTTAAAATAAATAAATAAAATTGATGTAATTTTTTATGGTTATTTTTATCTTTAGTTTTTGGGTGAATTAATTTTTTTTTTTTGTTTTGTACTTTTTTTTTTTTTTTTTTACTAAATTCATTAGTGTTTCCCTCTCTGTTCTTTCGTCTTGTATCTCTCTCTCTCTCTCTCTCTCTCTCTCTCTCTCTCTCTCTCTCTCTCTCTCTCTCTTTCAGTCTTTCACTCTTTTGTTTGTTGTGGTTGCCTGTTCACTGGTTGCCTGTGTTTGTCTTGTTTAGGTATATATCAGCAGGGGATAAGGGTTGGTGTGTTTCAGAACAGATTAGTGCAGTCACAGGTTGTGTCCCTCCTGTCACCGCTGCGCCCTCATACACGAGACTCTTCAAGCTCTATATGACCAATCAAGATCTTTTATTCTCTTCTCTGATTGGTGAGTAACTTTAGGACCTTTATTCTGCTCGTGTCTGTAACATGTTTAAGAATCCTGTTGATTTAATGCAGGTTTACAGAACACAAGGCTTATGTGATTAGTCAAAGGAGCCTTCATCAAAGGGACGATGAAAACATTAATGCCAAGAGAAATGACAGGACATGGATATGGCTTCTTTTTTTGTGTTTTTACAGCAGATCCTTCAGGAAATGGCCCTTAAAGGGTAGATTTCTTTTCGCCCTCTTCCTTGTAGGTTAAGGATGTGGCCGGCCTCACCTCAATCCTAAAATCCTCATGCTTATGATATTTACTCAGCCTTATCTGCAGCTGTAGATGAATGGCATTCTGGGACATTGAGGAATGTTGAAGGTCAGCCACTGTAACCTCATATCTGAATCAGGCAGACGCTTCAGTACAGGCTACACCTTATCTATGCGTATATTGTCACAACATGGATTTAAATGGAGATTAGAATTGGTGTTTCCCCCTGCATTTGTCTTTTTTTACTTTTGCGAGATAGAAATGTGCACTTTTTCAATCACTAGAACATTTTTTTTCAGTTTCATATTTTGATCTGTCAGTCTGTCAATCGATCATCTTTCATCTGTCTGTGTAGATCTATCTACCTATCTACCTATCTACCTATCTACCTATCTACCTATCTACCTATCTACCTATCTATCTATCTATCTATCTATCTATCTATCTATCTATCCTATCTGACAGTAGTAAATCAGGCACTATATTTTGCTGTGAAGTATTTTGCTACTTTCTGGCTGGAATACATTTCTTTCATTAGGTTTGGTTGTGTGAGTAATGCCATATGAATGGAGACGCATAGATTGAGATTTGGTTCTTTTTTTCAAACGCTGTCTGGCTCAATCCTGCCTAATAAGTGCACAGACAGATAAACTATCACCTCACGGAATGGAGGCGGATAGGACATAAGTAATCCGTATTGATTTTGACATTACAATGTTGTAAGTGATAACTACGTTAACAGGCGCTATAAAACCAAAGCCCTAATTAGGCCGTATTTCATACTAACCATTAGGTAGGCTTTTTAATTCAACGATGATACCAAAGTGATCAATTTTCCCTGTGTTTTGTGTTTTAGAAAAAGCAATGTACAAAGCCAACGTTGTCTTTGAGGCAAAAGGGAACAGCATTGTTTTTACCTCCTCTTAATGAACTTTGTGTGGCAGTTGTTTGCAGACTTCAAGGTCGAATTCGTAGAATGGCTGCACATTTTTTGTAAACATGTTTACATGCAGACATGTGTCAATACAGTAAATGTGTACAGGCTCAGAGAGGCCATACCGGTTAACTCAGTGTTGTTTTTTCTGATAGTTTTAGCACCTTATATGCACACGAGTCTGTTTGTGCAAACGTCTGTGTGGCCAGGCGCTCATGCACCTGCAAAAAACTATAGTTTCACAACCCCATAATGATGCTTCTGCTCACAATGAGCATCTGTTTGTAATCGTGGGCCACAAATGTTTAAAAAAAGGAAAGAAAGAAATAAAGGCAATGAAAGCAAAAAAGAGAAGAATGCTTGAGCAGCAGTGGTATTAAATATGAATTAATGGAATGAAGCCTAGACAGGGCTGTAGCGACGAAAAAAACATTAATAAAATTTATGTTACTGGCACATAGGTACATTTGGACTTAGTATCCTTTAATTAGAAGTGAGATATTAGCATTTCATAGGGATTTACACAGGGAAGACACTGCCACAGACAGGAGCACTTTCATTCCGCTCTGTTCTGCATGTAATGAGCGGTGTCATTAGTTGATGGAGAGGATTCTGCCCCGACTCTACCTTGAAAGGCACGTCATTTACATACTTCTTAGGAATACAGCCTATAATGGATTCCTCAATGAATAAAATAAAATAGCACTTCTTTAAAATTTCAAGAGTAATGTGCACAGGCTCTGATTCGTTTGTTGGTGCGGTTTGGCTAAGTCAATCGAGATGAAGTCCTGGGGGGTTGGTGAGGAGAGATTGACTTATGTCTGAGAGTTAAGACCTCAGATTTTGCTCTGGGAATGGAGAAGTGCGTCATAAATTCGGAATGAGATCAATAATGTGGTGACATGAAAGTCTTAAAGCTACGGATCAAAAACGGGGAACGTATGACACAAACTAGGTTTGTGTGATCCATCGAAACCGGGTTTGATGGTTTTTGTGGGATGATTTGTGTTGCAATGCTGTCATTTCTGATGCAGTTGGCAATAGTTAAATGTCATTATTCATGATAATTCGACTGGAAAGTGGAGGTGTTTTCCTTCCCCTTTCAAATGTAAGTTTATAAGCCCTCAGATGTCATCCCTCCCCCATCTGTCTCACGTATTACTTTCACTTTTACCCCCCTCTTCCACCCATCGGATCAGCAGTGAAGTGATTTTGTATTTTATTGATGAGTTCCAAAGTGGCAAGTGTAGGAAATGGTACCTTTGATCAGAGCGTCTCTAGGAAATGGAACTTGAGGGTGTGAAGTCCACCAGGTGAGACACATCCAGCCTCTGTAAGCCCCTCCCTCGTCACATTTGAGTGAGACAAGAACCCTTTCCCCATCTTCCTGCCCCCCGAAAACACATATTTGTTTTGGCTGTTTTCACTTCAAGTTACATGAGCGCCGATTACAGCTTTTCATTAGCGAAAATTGTGTATTTGTTTTAAACTTTAACCAATCACTTTGATATGCTAATTACGCTGTAATTTAATTTGAGTCCCGTAATGATGATGCCGTTATTATGGACATAAATGATGCAGTTAAGCAGAGAGTAATCTCATTTGCATACTGTACATGCCAGTAAATTAAAGCCTTTCCTGCTTGGCTTCAACTTTAATTTTCCACTTCTTTTCACACAGCCTCTCTCCCAGCCCTCCATCTAATAACAGGCCTTTGCTTGTTTGATGTGGAGAGCCGCTGTTACGCTCAGAGTCTAGTCACAATATGTAATACATAAAGGGGGCTCGTTAGCACACTGAGTGTGCCTCTAAGATGCTGCCATTAATAGGAAGAGGTGGGTCTCACTTCGGGCTTTTTTTCGCAGATACTTATCTTTTCTCCTGCCCGTCTTTTTGTATTTCCACTTTTTGTCACCTCAGAAAAGAAAAGAAAAAACATTAAAGAACTGAAGGTTAGCCGCTCTGTGGCAGGCGCCGTTGTTTTGATCATGGAGAAGACTGATTGGTTAAAAGGGCGATTTGTGTGCCCGTGCATGATTTATGGTCATGGGATGAGCAGGGTGCACGTGTTTATTAAATCCCTTTTTACCCTATCACGTTTATGTTGACGGCTCCTTAATGCACTCGCAGTAAATCCTACAGTGTCACAGTCTTAATTCTCATAATTGATTTTTCTCTGTTATTTATGTATATTTTTATGTTTTATATAGATACATAAAAGATAGATACAAGATCTATCTATCTATCTATCTATCTATCTATCTATCTATCTATCTATCTATCTATCTATCTATCTATCTATCTATCTATCTATCTATCTATCTATCTATCTATCTATCTATCTATGTGTAATTTGTTTTAATGGGTTAATGGTTTTATAGGTTGTTTTGAGTCTCAGGGTTAGTTGGTATATAGCCTTGTTGTAAAACTAACAAAACAAATTAATAAATAAATAAAGTGATAAGTAAAACACTTTTCCCTGCAAAAAAATATTTTATGAATGCGCTTCCTTTTTGTAATTTAAGAAAGATTGCCCGATAGTCTGTCTCTCTCTCTTTCACTGGGTGGAGGGGATATTTTATGGACTTAATGCTGACAATACAATTGCCCTTCAGCGCGAATGCTTTTCCATTTTGTACCATAAAGAATATTATTTTCCTGCCAGCCAATTTTCTCCGTTAGTCCCTAATTGGCTCCATAAATCTGGTGGCGTGGAGGGTGAGGAATGTTTCGGTGTCGCAGAGTGTAATCCTCACCCTTATTTACCAATTCATTAAGATTCATTGATGCAGGATAGGGTGAGAGGAAATGACAGCATAAATCAGGGTTCCAACATAATGACCCTAATCAGCTGGGAATTGCAGAAAATGGCATGATGAACTATGTCCTTGCGTTAGTGCCCACTGTACGTTGTCATTGCGCTTGCTTTATGGGTGGGACGCATCTCCCTGACACGGACTGTATTTAACACAAAAAAAGAGTTGTTAAAAAGCTGATTCCATTAAAGCGCTCGTCGGTTTCACGCGAGGTCTTTTGCCGTTTACCCCCAGCATGCCCTTTACCTTTGGTTTAACTGCTTAATGGAAGACGGGAGATTCAACTTTCTTTTTTTTAACCCTTTCAGTATACTGAATTAATATGCTTCATCTTAATACGCAAACCTCTATAGGAAGAGGTGCATGACACCAATATGGCAGAACGGATGCCATTTGTCTGCTCGTTTTTCAACATGCATTTTCTAGTAAACATTCAGAAAGATCTTTCACTTCTGACCACTTCAAGTCTTCAATTTGGCTCTGGCACCTCACAGCTGTGCAATATGCCTTTCTCGATATTGGCTAAGTATGCAGGATGGAAAGTATACCAAACGATGTTGTGGTTTGATGTCTGTGGTGAAGAATCTTGTATAAAACTTTAGAGAGGTCATGTGATTCCTAAATGCTGCAAAGTAGACTTTCGGGGTTCCCCTATGGTTTTTGCTTTTGTTCACAAGACGCAAGCTGTGACGTCAAATGTTTTTGTGCAGACATTAGGTTTGGTGCATGCAAGCTCTGAAAATTGCTGAGATAATACAGCATGTTTATACCCGATAAAACCAAACGACTAGTCGATCAGCATGATTTATGCTTATTGTGTATTCTGTAATCAGCGTAAAAAAAGTGTTTATAGAATGATTGTGTGAACATTTTCTTGTCATGTATTGACAAATCAGAGGGTAATTATGGTTGTTATTAGATCGTTTGATAACGATTTCTCATGTAAAAACATAACAAACTGCAACATAGACCTGATCTCTCATTTGCACAATCACAGATGACCAGTTCTGAGTAGAACTTGCTTATCTCAAATGAACTTTTGCTTTCTTTCTCCCTTATGTTTGAGTGTTCTTTAACTTCAAGCACTTTTATGTCCCAGGGGTTGATTTTTATTTATTTATTTATTTTACAATAAGGTCACAGTAAACCTTTTTTTTATACAATTTTATGCATGCCTTTATTTATTTTATTTATTTTTGCTGCTTTTCAGATGCCTTTTTAGACTTTTTTCATTGTTATAATTTTTTTTTTTTTTTTTAAAGAGTATTTTTTTTTAAAATTCATAATAATGATTCATATCCATTACAGAATGCTGCCAAACACGATACATTGTTTGAAATGTGATAGAAATGACAACAACAAAAAAATCAGGTTTGTTTAGTCAAAATTATTAGCTATTTTATTAACTTTTTAATAAATTTAATATCATATCAAGAATTTAAATGATGCTTTGACAATCACATATATTTGCCATAATTTTTTAGCAAGCAATATGATGTTCATATGCTACTGGGCTTGCAAATTGGATAGTGAGTATTCAGGTTTCTCTGCTTGGCTGTAGTTATGTTGTTGCCTTTTTCCATTAATGCCAATTGACACTATGGCAGTGCAACTGGGTAATTTACCCCCAAGATAATGTTTCTAATAATACAGGCCCTCTCATGGTTTAGACTGGAAATATTAATTAGACAAAGTTCGTGGAGGCTAAACTCCCCGTCCCACAAATACGCGGTTGACACATTTCCTCTGAGCAAAAGTCCACGTTCGCTCCACCCTCGGGACTGCTCGTTGCACGAATTTCAAGTAACAATGATTAAAAATATATGACACACTTTTAAATAATATTAAAACAATATGCACTTTGGCCAGTCCCAGAGGATGCGGGAGATTGAATGCCTTGTTTTCTTTGCCGAGTGCGTGCGGGTGTTTGACAGTTGTAATTTGTCGGTTGTGCTGTGGGGCCTTTTGAGTGAAGGCCTCCTTCCCCACGGCTCGATGCCTCACATGCACACGATGAGACCCGGCTCACGGTTACTGACTCTTCGCTACCGTGCTAATCATCACAAGCTGTCTGTGAATGAATCCTTCAATGTCGCTTGAAGGAGAGTCGCTTAGGAGTTTGTCGTAAACCGCTCATGACTGTAGTTCCACATCCCAAAATTGGCCTTTCTATCCTGGTAGCAGCTGCATTAAAACTCATTAGACTTTTTCTTATTTACTTTGGTCTCTATTGGCTGTTTCGCTAAAAATACCGTGGCCTGCCTTACTTTTGTGCGTTCCATCATAGTCTTGGCACAGCAGGGCCTTAAACGCAGCGCAGACTTTATTGTAAATTCATTGAGGAGACAAACTGTTTTGTGTACCTCTTGAAATTATACATCTATTTAGCCTCTCCGCTGGAGTTGTCTTCCGGTTGACGGCATCCTGATTGTTCATTTCTTGTTCATTTCTCAAGCTTGTAGTGTGATAATGGGTTCATATTTATTTGAATCATTGTGCGCAGCACTACAGAGCGCCTGCACCGGCTTGCGGTGATGGTCTGGTGAAATGTTCCAATCTGGATTTCACGCGCACGGATCTTATTACGTTTCTCTCGATGTGTAATAAATATGTGTTTAGACCCCTGTATCACTCGTTTTTGTAGCTCTTCAGAGTGGGGATAAATCGATTTGGAGAGTTTAAATGAAATGAATGTGAGAGAGGTTGGACTGAGAAGACAGGAAGTTGAAAAAGCAACAGTTAAGGTTAAAAAGGATTTTTTTCAATAATTAAAAGAACACATCTACTCACCCACTTGGTGCTTAAATTAATTCAATTATTAATACACACTATTATTACAATTTAACCATTTGGTGTCTGAGGTGTTTTTTGGGCCCTGGAGGTATTTTGACATGCCCTGGCATGTGCTTATTTCAGTTACTTGACAATTTTCAGGGTTAAAATCATATTACACAAACTGTGCTACAGTAATCTCATTTATTCCTGTGATGGCAAAACTAAACTTTCAGCATCATTACTCCAGTCTTCAGAGTCACATGATCCTTCAGAAATCATTCTAATATGCTGATTTGGTACTCAAGTAACATTTCTTATTATTATCAATGTTGAAAGCAGTTGTGCTGTTTAATATTGTTTTAGGATTATTTGAAGAATAGAAAGTTCAAAAGATATTTTTGCATCAAAGTCTTTACTGTCACTTTTGACTTTCAGTTTAATGCATCCTTGCTGAATAAAAGTATTGATTATTTGAAATGTATTATATTATGCACCTATTCTTGTAGATATAATGAAGCATATCCAAGGAAAGAGTTTTGTGCAGTCAACAAAAGCACCATAAGAATGGTCCATATGACTCCACTGTTATATTCCAATTCTTCTGAAGCCATGCATTTTGATTTATTTGTGGGCAAGTAATTTTTAGTTGAACTATCCCTTTAAGAGAATACTTGTTTATGGTTTATGTATTCACCACCTATCAAATACTTGTTTTTTACAGACTTAGTCAATACCATTGTGAATGTTTACAGTACAATCAAACTCGATGCTTTGTCATTGTAAATAGACAAGAACCCACAGCCATAATTGATATTTTCCGAGCACTAGTTACAGAGTAATTGACTGTGGTAATGTTTAACTGGTTTTACAAGTTCCTTGCTGCTGTTTTCGTAGATGCAATAAGGATGATGCTGTGTGTCTGTTTGTTCCGCAGTCCGAGCCGGACATATAGGAGGAACGTAAGGTCCGTGAGACCCCACCCAGTTGAGTGACACATTCCCAACCCCCATCTAGTTCGCATTCACGTTGGCCATTAGCAGCTGTAGCCCACCCGTCCTAATGCTTCTATAAATGTCAGGAGAACGACTGTTTGTTTGTCTTGAGTTTCTCCTCCAACTGTTTATTCAAGACTGCATTTGCATTGACCTTGCTATCCATACATGCTTGTCCGCCTTCTTCCATTCTTTTCGTCCCCTCGCACACTCTTTCTCTGAAGAATGTTTACACTTCGGCTCGCCCTCTGGGTAACCTATGGGATCTGTTGATCATTCCACCTGGTTAATGTTAAATTGCTCTTTGCGAGAAGATGTGTTTGTTCATAAACAGAAAGAAAAGGCCCTGTTCTCCTTCTTGTTTACCGTAGTCATGGCAGCAATCAGTTATTAAACAAATAGCAAGCTTTGTTTGTAGGAGCTGCCGGACCGGCATTAGCCCTACAAGGTCTGGAAGCAAATTGAAGAAAGCACAAAAGAAAAGCCGAAACCCGTCTGTCCAAACGTGGTGGGGTTTTGTTCTCAGAATGCTGCCACAGTAGTGTCGAGATATGTTTCTGGCCTGGAGAGGTCCGCTGAGATTAGAGGGGCTGTTTGGTCTCGCAGTGAGAGCTCCTTTTGGCAGAATGTCATTGCTGCTGTCATTTCCTCTTTGAGAGAGTGACGAGCAATTTTTTTTTTCATGAGGGCGAGTTGCTAGCCCTGATTGTGCCAACAAGTGTGAATGATGCAAAGGTGGCCTTGAGACGGAAGACCCAAACCAAAGGTAACACAATGCTTGATATCTAGCATAGATATGTTATAGACAGACTTTTGAGGAGGCTTGATCGTGGCCATAAGTAAACTTGCATTACACTTTAGAGCTGGGTGGTATGACCGCCAAGAATTTTTTTCTTAAATCCCCAGAGATTTTTACATTTTCCCCTAGGATTTATTTACTTTATGTATATATATATATATATATATATATATATATATATATATATATATATATGTATATATATGTATATATATATATATATATATATATATATATGTATGTATGTATGTATGTATGTATGTATGTAATGTGTATATATATATATATATATATATATATGTATATATATATGTATATATATATATATATATATATATATATATATATATATATATATATATATATATATATATATATATATATATATATATATATACACTCACCTAAAGGATTATTAGGAACACCATACTAATACTGTGTTTGACCCCCTTTCGCCTTCAGAACTGCCTTAATTCTATGTGGCATTGATTCAACAAGGTGCTGAAAGCATTCTTTAGAAATGTTGGCCCATATTGATAGGATAGCATCTTGCAGTTGATGGAGATTTGTGGGATGCACATCCAGGGCACGAAGCTCCCGTTCCACCACATCCCAAAGATGCTCTATTGGGTTGAGATCTGGTGACTGTGGGGCCATTTTAGTACAGTGAACTTATTGTCATGTTCAAGAAACCAATTTGAAATGATTCGAGCTTTGTGACATGGTGCATTATCCTGCTGGAAGTAGCCATCAGAGGATGGGTACATGGTGGTCATAAAGGGATGGACATGGTCAGAAACAATGCTCAGGTAGGCCGTGGCATTTAAACGATGCCCAATTGGCACTAAGGGGCCTAAAGTGTGCCAAGAAAACATCCCCCACACCATTACACCACCACCACCAGCCTGCACAGTGGTAACAAGGCATGATGGATCCATGTTCTCATTCTGTTTACGCCAAATTCTGACTCTACCATCTGAATGTCTCAACAGAAATCGAGACTCATCAGACCAGGCAACATTTTTCCAGTCTTCAACTGTCCAATTTTGGTGAGCTTGTGCAAATTGTAGCCTCTTTTTCCTATTTGTAGTGGAGATGAGTGGTACCCGGTGGGGTCTTCTGCTGTTGTAGCCCATCCGCCTCAAGGTTGTGTGTGTTGTGGCTTCACAAATGCTTTGCTGCATACCTCGGTTGTAACGAGTGGTTATTTCAGTCAAAGTTGCTCTTCTATCAGCTTGAATCAGTCGGCCCATTCTCCTCTGACCTCTAGCATCAACAAGGCATTTTCGCCCACAGGACTGCCGCATACTGGATGTTTTTCCCTTTTCACACCATTCTTTGTAAACTCTAGAAATGGTTGTGCGTGAAAATCCCAGTAACTGAGCAGATTGTGAAATACTCAGACCGGCCCGTCTGGCACCAACAACCATGCCACGTTCAAAATTGCTTAAATCACCTTTCTTTCCCATTCTGACATTCAGTTTGGAGTTCAGGAGATTGTCTTGACCAGGACCACACCCCTAAATGCATTGAAGCAACTGCCATGTGATTGGTTGATTAGATAATTGCATTAATGAGAAATTGAACAGGTGTTCCTAATAATCCTTTAGGTGAGTGTATATACATACATACATACATACATACATACATACATACATATACATACATATACATATACATTTTAAGATTTTTATATTTTTTATTTATTGTTTTGTTTTGTCCAAATAGTATTATAGTCCATTCATTGATTATTTATCACATGAAAATCAAAAATCATAACTTATCAATATTGGCCAGAATCTTTATATCAGTACTCTAAAGGAATACATTTCTAAATAATACTACATGGTTTTGTAATATATAAATTATTTTGGGGTTGAATTTCATGCAAAACTATATTGCCATATAATCTTTTACTGTGGTATAAAAATGTCACATACTGTACTGTAATATTAGGCCATAATTTTGCTTATACCACCCATCCCTAGCCAAAATACAACTGTCTGTGTTACTCATCAAGAATCCTCGAGAAAAAGGAGAAAAGACAAACCTCAAGATGCTCTCACACCTTTTCCGTCATACAGATCATTGTGTTGTCTAGACAAGCAACAACGTTGAACCTAAACAACAGTGTGATCATGGGGTTTTGTCGACCTTATTGTGACTACTTATCTGAAGCGTAAGAATGTTGTGCTTTTGTTGAGCGCTTGTGTAAACAGGGGTGGTGTGAGAACACAGACTTGTAAGAGCAGGTGGGCTTTCATAACTTACCGGAATGACAGCATCTTTTTAACGTTGATGATGTCTGCTTTCCGGCCTGGTGCACGGCACACACAAACAAACTCTCGGCATAAACACGCTCGAAGTCAAATCCTGGGAAATAATAAATAAGGGAGTAAGCTCTTGATATTCTGTATTTGCTTATGCTTTTATGTAGGCCAGGTGTGGTGCGCACATGATTTGGTGCGTGCTCGCAATATCAGATGAACCGAACAAAACGTCAACATACACAAATTCTGACCTTGTTGTATTATCTGTTGTTTGTTCCAAACACTTGTTGTATTTAGCAAGCAAGCATTTTGTGGGGAAACGGCGCAGACATCTGATGATGGAGGTTTTTTTGTTAAGTGGCGGGGGCTTAATCTCAGGGAATTTCCATTATTTTGAAGTTTTTGCCTTAAGTCTTTGTTTTCTTTTTATTTTAAGCCACGATAAACACTGTAAACAAACACATTTGTTTCTTGTGAACTCTTGCTGGTCATATACAGTACCGGTCAAAGGTTTGGAAACATTAAGGTTTTTAATTATTTTTGCAAATGCATTTATTTGATCAAAAATACAGTATTACTGTTTTTACTGTATTTTTGATCAAATAAATGCAGCCTTGGAGAGATTATGAGACTCCTTTCAAAACCATTAAAAAACCTTAATGTTTCCAAACTTTTGACCGGTAGTGTCTCTTATTCATGTTTATGTTGCATGCCCTTTTTGTACCAAATGCAAGAAATTCACAAGCAAAGAATTGCACTTTTATCATCAAAGTGGAGCGAAATCCAAAGCTGGAATCATAATGATGAGACACTAAAACAATAGCTTAATTCATAAAGCCGTTGACATTATTAATGTCCTTCCACAAGATTATTTTTTTCCTCCATCTATTTGATATTTGTGATGGATAACAGGCATTTTCTTTCATCCTTTTTTTTTTTTGATCGCGATATTGCAGCTTTTGAATTATTCCATGGCGAAATTTAATGAGAAACTAGATTTATGGGTTTCATTTGTTTGTCAATTCCGAAATTAATTGGGTGTTAATTTTAGCTAGCCCTCTTCAGACGTGGAATTGGGCGCGTGTACATTACTTTGCATTCGTTGCAGCTTCACGTCTTTATTGTGGGTCACTAGTTTCGCATACATTAAAATAGCCCCCCGGCGCATTCTCATGATTACTTTTAGAGATGCCACACATTCGCAAATTTACGCCCTTCCTTTATAATTATGAAAATTTAGTACGGAATGACAGTGCATGCATAATAGCCATTATCACCATCTTTTATGGAACACAATGAAAAAAGGAGAGAGAACAAATGAGACAGTAAAAACGTAAAAGAGACAGAAAGGGAGAGAAGCTTCAGCTTGTTTGTGGGAGTACCAGGTACTCAGTCCATTTATGTCTAATTGAAAGGATGATTTTGAGCATGGAGCAGTTTAGTTACACATGTAAATTATTTACATAGTCTACTCAGGGTGTTTTTTAAAGGTAAAATTAAAATATGGGATGAAGGGGGTTAAAAAGAAGACAGGGCTCCCACGGTCATGGAAAATCTGAAAATATCAGGTTTCTTCAATTGTGAATTGCAGGCTTTAAAAAAAATCTAAATTACTTCTTTCCATTTATTATATGGCAAAAGTGCATTGTGGGTAACTGCTACTGAATGTATATTTTTTAACTTAAGTAATTAAGTGGAAAAGAAAAAAACTTACAGATGTTGTTACTATTTTTGTTCTAGTTATTGATGTAGTTCAGTCTGTGTGTGTGTGTGTGTGTATATACTGTGTGTGTGTATGTGTGTGTGTATACACACCCCGGTCAGGCATAACATTATGACCTTCCTAATATTGTGTTGGTCCCCACTTTGCTGCCAAAACAGCCCTGACCCGTCGAGGCATGGACTCCACTAGACCCCTGAAGGTGTGCTGTGGTATCTGGCACCAAGATGTTAGCAGCAGATCCTTTAAGTCCTGTAAGTTGAGAGATGGGGCCTCCATGGATTGGACTTGTTTGTTCAGCACATCCCACAGATGCTCGATTGGATTGAGATCTGAGGAATTTGGAGGCCAAGGCAACACCTCAAACTAGTTGTTGTGCTCCTTTCGGCGGAGGACAGGGGTCAGCATGGGCATCCTGACTGGTCTGTTGCTATGCAGCCCCATACGCAACAAACCATGATGCACTGTGTATTCTGACACCTTTCTATCAGAACCAGCCTTAACTTCTTGAGCAATTTGAGCTACAGTAGCTCGTCTGTTTGATCGGACCACACGGGCCAGCCTTCGCTCCCCGCGTGCATAAATGAGCCTTGGCCACCCATGACCCTGTCGCCGGTTCACCACTGTTCCTTTCTTTGACCACTGATAGATTCTGACCACTGCAGACCAGGAACACCCCACAAGAGCTGCAGTTTTGGAGATGCTCTGAACCAGTCGTCTAGCCATCACAATTTGGCCCTTGTCAAACTCGCTCAAATGCTTTTGCCCATTTTTCCTGCTTCTAACACATCAACTTTGAGGACAAAATGTTCACTTGCTGCCTAATATATCCCACCCACTAACAGGTGCCGTGATGAAGAGATAATCAGAGATAATCAGTGTTATTCACTTTACCTGTCAGTGGTCATTAATGTTATGCCTGATCTATATATCAAAATGAAAATGTTACTATTATTTTACATATTTTTTGTCTAATGCCACACATTCTGTACCAAAAATATTTTTTGTCTAATAGTTGATGTGGTCCAATTGGTCCCAGTCTTCTTGTTTACATCAAAAACATACAATAGAAGAGCCGCAGCCCTTCGGTGGTCTAGATGGGTCAGTCCCCAATGTTTTCGCCTGCGTCTGTAACTGCCTCTCCCCTGCAAACCTGACTGAACAATTATCAGGTGCCTTATTACTATCTGAGAGGGGGCAGCATTATAAATTTGAATTATTTTCAATTTTCACCTGCCTATGTGATTAGCACCCACTGCTTTAAGGGCATTCATTCTGCCTCATATCAATAATTAATAAGCCAAGTTAATTTACTTCTGCCCGACTTGGTCAGCTTCATTAAGATGGTCTGAAACAGGGCTACAAGGCACTTGCCAACGAGGGCTGCGATGAATGCAAAAGATATAAATCTAAGTGTCTATCTCAGGATGACATGGATAGATCGGGATGTTGAAGGAGAAAAGGGGTCTTTTTAGTGTATTGCAGGGCTGGGCTGTTAGATGGGAAGCGTTAGAAGAACAAAAAGTATTTTTGTGAGTCTGAATAGGCATTATTAAAGTGTAACGTATTATTGGAAATACTCTGGAAGTACATCGGAATATTTTCAGGTTTGTTTATTTGTGTTCGGGCCCAGGACCGCGGCATTAACTCAACACCCAGGATGCGAACGTTTGCTGAGAAGTTTTGATTTTTGAGATTTGCAATCTGACCGACTCCCCTGCCCTGTTTCCCATTAAAAAGCCATCGGGCTGTGGTTCTTCTGGGAGCAATGCGAGTAAATATATCCATTTCACTTGAACAAGTTTTGTTTGTGAGCGAGTGTGTTTTCTTGGGCCTGTCTGCTGAGACGTGACCGAGGTTGGGTTCCCATTCCATTTTGCTTTTTGCTGTTTCTTCATTCTTTCAGGCCCAGCAGAAGTATGGAAAACAAACATAATATGATTGTTAGCTTCTTTTAAGGGAAAGATGGGAAAGGTGAAATTGAGCGGGACAAAAGGAAATTGACGTTTGCATGGAATTGTTTTAAAATGTTTTTTTTTTTGTTTTTTTTAACACTCTTTTTGCATCTCTGCTGCAGGTTTTTAAGTCATGATGCAAGAGTCTGGGACAGAGGTGACAAACGGAACAGCCAATCAGAACGGCGCCCCACCTTGTGTGGAGGGACACAGAGAAGTTCGATCCAAGAACGCCACACCTTCCTCTGACATCACAGCATCTGACCTCGTGAACTTCCAGCAACAGCAGGTCTTTCTTTCTTTTCCTCATTTTTTCATTCATTCCTTTTATCATCCATTAATTAATTCACCTTTTTTTATTTTTCCCCTTTATTCATTACTTCCATCTTTTGTTCATTCGTTAGTTTGTTTGTTCCTTCTTTCTTTTTCTTCCTTTGTTTGTTTGTTTCTTTTCTTTCTTTCATTTTTAAATCATTCCTTCCATCTTTTTGATAATTTGTTCATTACTTTGTTCCTCCCTTCCTTGTATTTCTTCCTTTCTTCATTCCTTCCATACTTTCTTAGTTTGTTCATTCCTCCCTGCGTTCCTACCTTTCTTTCTTTCATTCTTGCACCTGTCTGTTATTAACGCATGTCAACAGCATATTTCTCTCCCCTCTTTAAGTGCTTGTAAATATTTAATCGTTGCACCCCCTCCAACCAGAGTACATAAACACATTATTATGATTATTTATGTATATTGAGAGCGGTTTGAATTTTTAAATGCACTAAGTGCTCTTTCTGTGATTTGTGTTTTTGGTTGCCAGTGTGTTTATCCCGGCAACTCTGCATCTGCATTCAGGTGAAATATTTATCAGGCGTGTTGCAACAGACAAATGCATAGGTGCAATGGAATTTACGGACAGTGGTGTATGTGCTGTGTCCATCCAGGTGCCACAGATTTCACCTGTCGCATTGTAAACACCCCTAACACTCAGGTGGAAATTTTGGAGAGCTTCTATTCAAAGCACCGGAGCGTGGAGTGTTGCAGCCGTTTTTATTATATACCTAGAGCGGCCAAAAACATCCTCACTCAGACTAAAATAAACAGACAAGCTCTTTCTGTCTGTCACACGACAGCGTGTTGAGCCGGCCAGCATTGAAAAGATCAGCCAGTCGTGTGTTATCTGCACCCCACGGCATGATGGGAGATGTTGTCAAGGGTTGTTTGGTGGGGATGTGGAGCTTCTGAAGTAACTGTCTGTCGGAGTAACATAGTCGTCGTTGAACTGAGGAAAGCAATGCCTTGGCTTTAATGCCAAACAGGACAGGTCTGCATGACGGCTGTTTTGAAAGCAGAGAACAATCAAAAACTGATTTGTTTTGGTCTTATTTCATACATAGGATATTGATTTTGTATTGTGTTTAATTTAGTAATATGTCGGTTGCAAATTGGAATTATTATTTTGGATAACATAAACTCATTTGACATTTTGATTTTCCCTTCAGCCTTCTTGAGATCAATCTGTAACTAGAGTATATCGCCATCAATCAATAATCTAAAGCATGTGTGATTGGCTCTCGCCTTCCCCTGTCCTTTGAATTGCTTCAGTCTGTCGTGTGCTTCTCAGACTTAGCGTGATGTTGTCAGTTCGAAAATCACAGGCATACTGAATTCATTACCGCAGTCGTCACACAAAACCATGGATAAGATTTCAATAACTGCAGGCCACAGTTGAGTAAACAGTTGCACTGAAACTTAATTCCTGTTGACTTTGCCTTCATTCTGTGCCAGGGGCTCAATCTGATTCACTCGGCTGAGACAACAGGGGTTACTACTCTGACGAATGCAAGGAAATAGAGAGAGAAAGAAGGAAGAGGAGATAGAAAGAGCACTTGACCAGGGATGTGCACTTGACATTGTAACCAAAAAGAAAAAATTTAACATTTACTTCATAGGGTTACTGTGACTGTGATGAGTGAAGGAACTTTTGCTTAACTGCATTTTTTCAGTAACATACCGGTAGGTCAGCTGTTTTCAGAAGAGTCTAGTTTAAAACTACCATTTAAAAGCTAGTTTTTCCAACAAGTAGTCACATTTCGCATCTTCTAATTTATAGAAAAATATTTAGTTTAACGCTGCTTTATTATTATTTTGGAGTTGCTTATATTCTAGTTTTCGGTTACACATAATTTTACAGTGTCCTTGTTACATGTTACATGTAGTTACTGTAGTAATAACTATAAAGTATGCATAATTACATGTAACTAACCCTAAACCAAACCACTATTCCTAACCCTATAGTAAGTGCATGTAGTTAATTATTATTACTCCGTATTTAAATGTATAATTACACTTACACAGCCACCTCAAAATAAAGTGTAACCTACTTTTCTTTTGTAGTCTTTAATAAGGGTGTAACAATATATTGTCACAATATTTCCCAATACAAAAATGCAACAAGTATCATTGATAGTGACAATATGTATTGTGAATAGTGAACTATGTGAGGAAAAAATTCAAGTTTACGTGTCAAGTTTTAGTGTCAGTACTACATGTTGAATATAATGTATAATATTGCAATGGGGGAATATATGTGGGTCCTGATGCCAAATGTCTTATGTTGCCAGTAAAAAGTGACCTACATTATTTTAAATGTATCTAGTCAATGACAGAGTGCAAGCATAATTCTGTATTTTCAGCTTTAGAATCATGAATATTTTTATTCTGGTGTCACCATTGTCCTGTGCCTTGTGTTACCAGCACCCAATGTATGTATTTCCACCCCCAACGTAATACCAAATGTAGCATTTTAATCATCAGTAATTTTTTTTTTTTTTCAGTAAATCATTACAGGTTCTTTGTTTTTTCCCCTAAGAACAATGATTCAGTTATATAACTGACAGCTTTTTTTTTACAACACACCAGGCTCTTTGCTTGTGTTATGCACACAGTACATAAAGCGTAACCTTTTTAAACCTCCAAAAGCCCAGTTTCTCCTCTGACAAGCTGTAGAGTTTTATTAACTTTCAATTTATAAACTCCTACGACTCCTTAAATACGTGAAAAACAACAAACCTGGAGGCTGACATATCATCTATCCTGATTAGTCGACATAACTGTGAAAGACAGTGCTCATTAATAAAGACGAGGGATAAAATAATTGTAATCTGTTTGATCATCTCGACCTTGACAGGGGAATTTATCTTCTTGAACTAGTCAGATTTGGGGGGAAGTAGACCATAAGCTTCATTTAAACATCTCCATTAGGAAGTCAAATCCCCAGTGCTATTACCTTATATAAAAGAGATGTGTCCCTAAATGGGAGTTCTCTAGATAGAATAGAGCCTTTAGATTCAAATAAAGCCACCTCAAATGTCTTTCATCCTTGTACTAAAGAATTTAGGTCCACTCTTAAAATGGTTTATGCATATAATTCACCAAAATTAAAGGGACAGACCACCCCTGTCAGCATTTATGCAAAAAATTTCCATTATGGCACAAGCGCCATCTCCAATGAGCAATTCATTTCTCTGCGGTCTGTGGTCGACAAGATCAGGGGAAAAAAAACATGTCTGTGGACATCCTTATGATGTAGTTAGGATGTGATTCCAGGAAAAGCAGTGAAGGAAATGTAATTGTGCATGTATCAAGATGCTAGTTTAAGGAAAATATCAAAAGAAATTGTATAAAAACTATTCATTTAACATGTTTATTAAGCACTGTTAATTATATATGTATGTGTGTATATATATATATATATGTATATATGTATGTATGTATGTATATATATATAAAAATTAAAATAAAAAAAGTATTCATGACAAAATGAATTGATCTTGACTGCAATTAGACTTTTTTTTTAAATCAATTGAGAGTCCTTATAAAAACAGATCATTATTAATTATATTATTATATTACATTATATTATATATTATATTATATTTAGTGCTGTCAAACAATTAATCGCTATTAATCGCATCCAAATAAAAGTTGGTGTTTACATAATATGTGCATCTACTGTGTATAATTATGTATATTTGAATACACATACATACATTGTATATAGATTTTTTTAAAATTATACTGTATATAATATTTATATAATTTATATTGTATATAAATATAAATATTTTATATATAAATATAACACATTTTTCTTAAATATACAGTACTGTGCAAAAGTCTGAGGCACGTTGGTATTTTCACACGAAAAATGTTTTTAAGCCAGTTATTTATATCTTTTACTGTAGTGTGTCAGTAGGAAATATCAGTTTACATTTCCAAACATTCATTTTGCAATTAATTCATTTGCAAAGAATTTTTTTTTTTTTATGCACAAGAAGTCTGATAGCAGCCGGTCTGATCTCACCATTATCGAGTCTGTCTGTGATTACATGAAGAAACAGAAAAGACAGACTAAATCCAGAAAAACTAAAGCAACGTCTCCCAGACACTTGAGGAAACCTACCTGCAAAACTACAGTACTGTGAAAAGTTTAGGCACTTGTCAGAATGCTTTAAAGTGAGAATGCTGTCAAAAATAATAACATAAATAGCTTTTATTTATGAATTAACTTCTATTAACTAAATCAAATCGATATTTGGGGTGACCACCCTTTGCGTTTAAAACGGCTTTTGTCACCTGCATCTATTCCTACACCTATTCATGTAGTTTTGCAGGAAGGTTTCTTCAAATGTCTTGGAGACATTGCCTCAGTTCTTCTGGATTTAGTCTGTCTCAGTTTTTTCTGTTTCTTCATGTAATCACAGACACAGACTTGATGATGGTGAGATCAGACCGGCTGCTATCAGACTTCTTGTGCATAAAAAAAAAATAATAAATCTCACTGGATTATTACAATTAATTGCAAAATGAATGTTTGGAAATGTAAACTGATATTTCCTACTGACACACTACAGTAAAAGATATAAATAACTGGCTTAAAAACATTTTTCGTGTAAAAATACCAACGTGCCTAAGACTTTTGCACAGTACTGTATATTTAAGAAAAATGTGTTATATTTATATATAAAATATTTATATTTATATACAATATAAATTATATAAATATTATATACAGTATAATTTTTTAAAAATCGGTGTATTTATAAATACATAATAATTAAACAGTGCACACACATATATTATGTAAACACAAACTTTTATTTTGGATGCGATTAATCATTTAACAGCACTAATTATATTATATACAGTTTTGTGCAGCAAAGAATGGTTTAAATGTGTTTTTGTACACATATTCTGTATATGTGTTGTTTAGTTAGTTTTTTTTTTTTTTTTGCATGTCAGCCATCGCTCACTGCAGCAGCGACTGCACCCACAGGAATTTCCCCATTCACAATACAAACATCCTTCCACAGCCACTCAACCAAGACAGATAGATCGCATCTCTTATGTGCTTCCCGAGAAATATGACACAATTGTGGCCCAAACTGGCATCATACTGACCTATATCTGATCTCACAGAATGTACAGTACCCTCGGTACAACTTAAAGCAAGAACGCCGTCAATTCTGAACTGATTGCGTTCCGTCACAGGCTGTTATTTGGGGGCCTCTTCAAAAAGCGCACAAAGTCTTGTCTTGCACTCAGCTAGGCAGAAAGAGAAGTTGTGGTTTTCAGCAACATCTTTTGATGAGGAAGTGAAGATGATCTTAAGAGATAAAGATTTAAAGAAAATAAAGCCAGCCTGCACTTGTGCAAGCGCAAAACATTTTTTGGTGTTTTTAACTTTTTTTTTCTTTCTTTCTTTTTTTTGGGGCTGCTTCTGCAACAGGAAGTCAACCTGTGTGAAGAACACTGAAATAACTATAACAAGGATGTTGTCAGACTAATTTTGATCCAGGCTCTGTTTACAGGATCATCCTTCTGTTGTCCAAAAATTCATGGCAAAAGTGTAGCTCAGATAATTTGGCCAATGAAGAATCTGTCACTAATTTGGTCAGATAATTTAGTCAATGATGATAAATATTTAAGTTTATATTAAGATGCACTGTATGCATGTATGTATGCATGTACACTCACCTAAAGGATTATTAGGAACACCATACTAATACTGTGTTTGACCCCCTTTCGCCTTCAGAACTGCCTTAATTCTACGTGGCATTGATTCAACAAGGTGCTGAAAGCATTCTTTAGAAATGTTGGCCCATATTGATAGGATAGCATCTTGCAGTTGATGGAGATTTGTGGGATGCACATCCAGGGCACGAAGCTCCCGTTCCACCACATCCCAAAGATGCTCTATTGGGTTGAGATCTGGTGACTGTGGGGGCCATTTTAGTACAGTGAACTCATTGTCATGTTCAAGAAACCAATTTGAAATGATTCGAGCTTTGTGACATGGTGCATTATCCTGCTGGAAGTAGCCATCAGAGGATGGGTACATGGTGGTCATAAAGGGATGGACATGATCAGAAACAATGCTCAGGTAGGCCGTGGCATTTAAACGATGCCCAATTGGCACTAAGGGGCCTAAAGTGTGCCAAGAAAACATCCCCCACACCATTACACCACCACCACCAGCCTGCACAGTGGTAACAAGGCATGATGGATCCATGTTCTCATTCTGTTTACGCCAAATTCTGACTCTACCATCTGAATGTCTCAACAGAAATCGAGACTCATCAGACCAGGCAACATTTTTCCAGTCTTCAACTGTCCAATTTTGGTGAGCTTGTGCAAATTGTAGCCTCTTTTTCCTATTTGTAGTGGAGATGAGTGGTACCCGGTGGGGTCTTCTGCTGTTGTAGCCCATCCACCTCAAGGTTGTGTGTGTTGTGGCTTCACAAATGCTTTGCTGCATACCTCGGTTGTAACGAGTGGTTATTTCAGTCAAAGTTGCTCTTCTATCAGCTTGAATCAGTCGGCCCATTCTCCTCTGACCTCTAGCATCAACAAGGCATTTTCGCCCACAGGACTGCCGCATACTGGATGTTTTTCCCTTTTCACGCCATTCTTTGCAAACTCTAGAAATGGTTGTGCGTGAAAATCCCAGTAACTGAGCAGATTGTGAAATACTCAGACTGGCCCGTCTGGCACCAACAACCATGCCACGCTCAAAATTGCTTAAATCACCTTTCTTTCCCATTTTGACATTCAGTTTGGAGTTCAGGAGATTGTCTTGACCAGGACCACACCCCTAAATGCATTGAAGCAACTGCCATGTGATTGGTTGATTAGATAATTGCATTAATGAGAAATTGAACAGGTGTTCCTAATAATCCTTTAGGTGAGTGTATATCTACATATATACACATGTCAGACTAAATAAGACTAGCCATTTTTTTATTTTGCATTATTCAAAGTGTTGCAGTCCCCTTAGGGAATCCCTCAACTATACATTAGTTTGAAACAGACGTTGTAAAAACTGTTGAATATAGTTGCAGCTCATCTCTGATCTTGAATGCAGTGATGACACAGACAATAAATGTACCAGACTTTATCTCAATGCTGCCTAAAATGATATATATATATAATTTGAAATATATAGAATATTTGATATATAGAATATTAAAAATATTATATTCTATAATTTTCACTTACTTTTTTGTGCATCTAAGCCTCTATATGGCACAATTCCTGATGAGTTATTATGAGCGATTAAGTTGATGCATATATAAGCTCTTGCATGTTTAAGCAAGCAGCAATTGACTCAGACTTGCGGAGTGACTGCCAGGAATCCTGCTCAGCTGATACTGCTCTTAAATTTGAAATATTAATGCCCTGTCTCATGGCAGTCTTTTTTAATCACATTTGAGAGCGCCCTCACTCAAAGGCATACCAACATCATCTCAAAACCACAGAAAAGAAAGAAGACCAGACAGATAGACAGACAAGAAAAGCTACAGCATGAGTAAGCGCTGTCCTTTGATGGGAGGGCAAACGCATCTCAGTTCATTCTGACAGAATCATGCTTTGTTACAAATCATAAGATAAGGATGCAATTAGCAATGTTTTTTTCTTTCTTGTTTTCCTCTGGCCTTTAAGCAGGGTTAGGAGGCGTGAGGTGATGTCTTTGGGCTGGTCACAGACAGAACAGTCTGAGTAAGCACAGGTGCTTACATTATGCAACGTGTAGCAAACCCTGAGCCCACCGGGACAAGAAACAAACTCAGAAGAGTGACCGAAAGCATGTACAGTATGGCGATGAAGATACATAAACATGCTCATGCACACACACCCACATATGACGCCACCTCGCCCAGAGGCAGGGTTGTGCATCATTCAGAACTGAATTGAGAATGCATTTTTAAATTCCATTTCAATGTCTGAAATTTGAATAGAGGCATACAAAATACAGACATGTATTTGGATTGAATTTTAAAGAAATAGAATTAAAATGCGATATGCAAGAAAGTCATAAAACCAATTTTATTAATATATATTGATCTTGTTAATATTGTTTAATACAGAATATTATATTTTATATTAAAACTGTTTTAATATTTTTTTATTGTAAAAAAAATCTGACAATTATATGCTATGTTAATGTGTGTATATACTATTTAAAAAACTATATTTTCTATACACCATATTGTCAGATAGTTTTTCAAATATTATTTTAAAATGTACATGTATATATATATATATATATATATATATATATATATATATATATATATATATATATATATATATATATATATATATATATATATATATATATATATATATATATATATATATATATATATATATATATATATATATATATACACTCACCTAAAGGATTATTAGGAACACCTGTTCAATTTCTCATTAATGCAATTATCTAATCAACCAATCACATGGCAGTTGCTTCAATGCATTTAGGGGTGTGGTCCTGGTCAAGACAATCTCCTGAACTCCAAACTGAATGTCAGAATGGGAAAGAAAGGTGATTTAAGCTAGAGGTCAGAGGAGAATGGGCCGACTGATTCAAGCTGATAGAAGAGCAACATTGACTGAAATAACCACTCGTTACAACCGAGGTATGCAGCAAAGCATTTGTGAAGCCACAACATGCACAACCTTGAGGCGGATGGGCTACAACAGCAGAAGACCCCACCGGGTACCACTCATCTCCACTACAAATAGGAAAAAGAGGCTACAATTTGCACGAGCTCACCAAAATTGAACAGTTGAAGACCGGAAAAATGTTGCCTGGTCTGATGAGTCTCGATTTCTGTTGAGACATTCAGATGGTAGAGTCAGAATTTGGCGTAAACAGAATGAGAACATGGATCCATCATGCCTTGTTACCACTGTGCAGGCTGGTGGTGGTGGTGGTGTAATGGTGTGGGGGATGTTTTCTTGGCACACTTTAGGCCCCTTAGTGCCAATTGGGCATCGTTTAAATGCCACGGCCTACCTGAGCATTGTTTCTGACCATGTCCATCCCTTTATGACCACCATGTACCCATCCTCTGATGGCTACTTCCAGCAGGATAATGCACCATGTCACAAAGCTCGAATCATTTCAAATTGGTTTCTTGAACATGACAATGAGTTCACTGTACTAAAATGTCACCAAATCTCAACCCAATAGAGCATCTTTGGGATGTGGTGGAACGGGAGCTTCGTGCCCTGGATGTGCATCCCACAAATCTCCATCAACTGCAAGATGCTATCCTATCAATATGGGCCAACATTTCTAAAGAATGCTTTCAGCACCTTGTTGAATCAATGCCACGTAGAATTAAGGCAGTTCTGAAGGCGAAAGGGGGTCAAACACAGTATTAGTATGGTGTTCCTAATAATCCTTTAGGTGAGTGTATATATATATATATATATATATATAGAATTTTGAAAAAAAAAATCTGACTTAACTTTAAATAATTGTAGTTTTATATACATCTTTATATTTATATTTATTTATATATATATACGCATACCCTTTTAGCATCAATATCGATATTCGATTAGCATCTATATTCGCGATAGTCACATCACAGGTTCCGTACGGGCCAGCTGCCCCCTGGTTCGGAACACATGTGATCCACGGATTAATTGCAAAGTTAATCATCATAGAGTTTAAGTTTATAATTTGCATGTGTTTTTAAGTCCTGTCAGTTTAAACATCAAGCTCAAGAAGACTGGAACTTGTGCGCTGTTTTCTGAGCGCTCACACGGAGCCGTGCAGACAGCATGTGAACACCGAATTCAGTTCTGCTTTCTCGTCCTTTTGAGCTTGAACAGACACAAAAAATGCCCGTTTTGGCGAGTATCCTTGTAAATACAGTCGGTTATGTGTTGTAAACAATTGAGAAAGAAAACGGATGCACATTATATTGGATCCGTGCATTCAACTTAAAGTGACAGCAGCCTAATATACCAGCAGCTGTTTGTGTCACCAATGTTAAATCAAACAAAAAGAAAATCACTTTGTAGCTTTAACAAAGATAAATTGTATTAATTATAATTATAATTACAGTGTTATTTTACATTTGATCATTCAATTTCTGTACCTGAATACTGTTAGATTTACCTGAAAAACATAAAGCACTGCTTATTTCATTTGTATCTTTGTTCTATTGTATTTATGCTTGTAATTTGTTTATTATTTTCTATGCAGATTCACTCCCCACAAAATCAGCCCAATCGTCCCAGAATGATTAATTCTTTTTTGGTGAAATTATTTTTATATCGCAGAATAACTAAATATCTATATTTTTTTTTAAACTATGTTATTGTGTGTATTAATATTGTATATGTTATTGTATATATTAAATGTTAAAGGTGCACTATGTAACTTTTCCGTCCGCTAGAGGTCGCCTATTCAAAATAAAGGCGTAGCTTGATGACGTCAAGTTTGAGTGCAGAATCTTGGGACATGTGGTCTTCACCTCACAGCCTGCGGAAAAGAATCGGGATAGGACTCGGGCAGAAATCATGTTCATGGGTGCGATTATTAACGTTACTGTAGTATGAAGCAGAGCAAGACCGGGTGTTGTGGGAGCTGAGCAAGGCAGCTGGAGCGATTGCGCAACACACTCCTCGTGAGCAGCGGGACTTTTATTATGCCACAGTCGCCGGCCCTTTCCGCTTTTCCGGTCATGAGTATGAGGTAACGCAGCTCTGTTTATCATATTAGATACATTTGAGTGTGTTGAAAATGATGTTATGACGTTACGCTGTGCGTTCGCTCGGCGGCTGCTATGACACTTGTTGCACACTGCACTGAGAGTAAAGCGTTTCTGTTAAATAAAACTGGAAACCGAGGGTAACGCAGATATGACGCCATTGACTGGCGACTCCCTCACACGACCCGGTTCCTTGGTTAAAAAAGCAATTTTCTTTTGCTTGAAACATTTGAGATATTGTAAGTACTCAATTGAACAAAATATATAACACGGGCCTAGTGGTTTTTGGATATTTTACTGAAAAAATGTTACATAGTGCACCTTTAAGTAAATTCCTTTTTTTGGTCATTGCAATTCCAATTCAACATCCTGTAGGCCTCAGATTCTAACTAATGAATTGAAAAAGAACACATTCTTAAACTCACTCTTAAAAGCATTTTAGCAACCCTGCTCAGAGGAAAGATGTGAGATGGTGAAGAAAACACACATTTGTGCTCTTTTTCACTCTCTTTTCGCTTTAAGGTATCTGCTTGTAAACTGTTAATATTGTCAGATTGCACTAGAGAAAGGCAGAGCCTCCAACTTATTGCAAATCCTGAGCAGGAGATTGGTGTTATGACACCGCATATTGCCCCAAATTGCTTTATTGGTAAAACGCTAGTGCTTCCTTCAATTTTGATAATTTTATGGAATCCCTCGTTGAATGGTTTAATTATGTTATCACCCAACTGGCAACATCTGTCTTTATCCTGGAACAGGTGACAGTTTTATTACGGGACGAATCTCTCGGCTGGATCTGCCGATTGATGGCCGATCTGATTCATAATCATACAGATGGAGATTGAAATTGTACATTAATGTGCTTGTACGTAGAAGAGAGGAGAAATAATTATTTGCAAAGGGGGAGAAAAAACAGAAACATGCTCTGTGTGATTCTCCAAAGCCTGCTACAATTGAAGCATATTGCTTTTTGGGATTGTAACTAATTGTTGCAGGCAATATATCCCTCTGGCAGTGCACTTCTCACCCCCCGATACCCCCGATGCTTTAGTTCGCTCATTTACAGAAGTGACATTTACAGCAGGCTGTCTAGAATCTTCAGGACTTAGTCACGTCGTTGCAACAGCATCTCTGATCTCCTCTGCGGCAATGACATGCGATTCGCCCGCGATAAATGCATCTACGAGTAGTTTGCATTCTGTTTACAGGGTTTGATTGACGGCGAGGCGATGAGAGGCGCTTCTCCGCACTGGCGTGCGGCAGTCAGATCGGCCGGAGCGCTGTGGAGAGCCTCTACGTTAAAGTGCGTGCTGGAAACTGCTTTACTAATGGATATCAGGTCAGATGGTCAGCAATGGAGACAAGTAGTGGAGTGAGTGAATGTGTGTATGCATTTGAAGAGGCTGCCAAAGTGAGCCCAAATGTGTGCGTCCATATGTGTGAGTGGGTGGGTTTTGCATCACTGCATGTGTATAAAAAGGAACATCCTATTGTTCCACTTCCCATATACCCTTGCTTTAAAATGGGGGTCAATTTGTATGCGTGCATATGTACGTGTTTGCTATGCTGGTACCATTAGTGAGTATGAAGCAGTTCTTATTGTCTGCTAAGGCCGGATGGGCTTTGATGCCAGTGTGTGTGTGTGTGTGTGTGTGCGCCTTAAAGAGGGGAACTCTACACTCTGAGCAGGTGTTCCCAGCAGCTGTCAGACTGTGGCTACACTGGGAAATGCATCCGTGTTGTTTTAGTATTAGATGGCTTATTTGGAGTCCCGAAAGCAGTGAGGGAGGATTTCTTCTTAACGCACCGCTTGAGTTTTCTCATGAAAGAATAACCTCTGTCTCTCTATAATCCTTCACGCTTTTCAAACAATCAAACATTGCTGCATCGTGCATGCCTAAATAGAAATGCATGACGACATCTTTTCATACTTTTGATGTGCATATTCCCGTTTTCACACGATCTCGATGAGGTCGTCGTCATTGGATTGGAATGTTTACATACAAGCAAATGAAAAGACTATTTAGTGGAGGGCGTTTCTTTTTGTTTCGGCTAATATGACCCAATTTATTAAGGATAAAGTTAAAGATGCCACGATATCATGGGGATTGGTTTGAGTGTGGGGCTTGTGCAATTTTAATGAGTGTTTCTCTTTAAAAAACTTCACAGAATTAATATGTATCAAGAAAAGTATTTTTTTTACCAAGGACCAAAAACTTCTGGGTAATTAATATTCATAGACTGTGCTTGTTAACACCCCCAATGCAAATGCAGTGGAGATCCAATTAACATAGAATGGTCCCTGAGGAGTCGGGACGATGAGGGTTAAACGAGCTATTGAAATTGAAACCAGGCCTTTCGGCCCGTTTTTAAAACACTTATTTGTTTCAATAAAACGGTAATCCGTGTAGCTGTGCGTTTCTCAGATTAAGGCATCTCAGTTGGGCTCTGGAGGCTCAGAATGAAGGTACTGATGTGTGTGCAGTACATGCGCACGTTTGTGTGTGCGCTTGTGGTGCCCACCCGTCACTAATGCAGAAGTGCTGTAGCTGAGGTAGCTTTTATTTCTTATTCATAATCTGCTGGCGCTAGGCGGATAATAGACGTCAGTGTTCATTGAGAGAGCGGCGCGTCAGCCAGACCGCGGCTGACAGAGCAAAGTGCTGGGGTTCTGCGCGTCTCTAGCTAGCTACAGGCCCTTCCCGTATCGTTCCCCAGGGGGGACGGTGAGAAACGCACCCGCCTAAGCACTACAAGCGTCTTGAAGACTTAATAATGCCAATAAACGTGATTGTCGTGTGATTTGATGATGATGTGCTGCAGCTGTTTGTTTTGTTTATATTTGACATGCACTTATTGCCTCACAGAATCAAATCTTCATCAGTGGATTATTACTGTAGAGAGGGTTTAAAATGTGGGAAGGACATTATAAAAACGTTTATGGCACACATAAAGATGCTAGAATGCATTATTTGTAATTATAAGCATCACAGGACAGCTTTTTTGCACCTGTTTAGTAATTGCTTTGAGGAGGTAAAGAAATTACCCTTGACATTCAGAAGCTAAAACAAAAATTAGCTGTGGTATCCATAAAATATCATATTTACTACGGTTTTTATAACTTTAAAACTGTGGTAACGTGATATGAAAATGTCTTAGGTCTGATAGGTGTCTTGTGTTAGGATCTGATATGTATTCATCGTATTTTATTTTATATTCATATTAATTAATATTTAATTATATTATTAATTTTCATGTAAAGTAACTAAATTTACTATACTTGCACACTAGTATTACTGTTTGACAGGTTTTTTTATGTACACTACCATTCAAAAGTCTTGTCTTCATCAAGGCTGAATATACCAACAATCAAAAATACAGTAAAAACAGTAATACTGTGAAATATTATTACAATTTAAAATAACTAAATTACAATATACATTTTCTTCAGCCATTACTCCAGTCTTCAGTGTCACATGATCCTTCAGAAATCATTCTAATATGATGATTTGGCTGCTCAAGAAACATTTTTAATTATTATCAATGTTGAAAACAATTCCGCTGCTTTTTTTCAAGATTCTTTTGATAAATAGAAACTTCAAAAGAACAGCGTCTATTTGAATCATATATTTTGTAACATTGTAAAAGTTATTACTGCCGCTTTTGGTCAATTTAATGCATGGTTGCTGACAAAAGTATAAAAAAAAAATATTATGTGTGTGTATATACGTATATTATGATATATATCAGAGTACCATACCCAAGTTAAGTGGCGTTCTTGGGCACAATGGGAAAATGATTCAAATAGTTGTTTGAATGTGTTATTAGGGGAGGGACATCCTCATTCAATAGAACATTTGATCTGACAGAAATTGTGCAGTGCAAGATGAATATGTATTTTCCGTATTCCGAGAAGAGAAATACTGTGCATTTTAAATGTGCATAGCTGCTGCTTTACAGTCAAAAAAGAATTTGTGATTTTGATTTCATGGAGTTTTAAAATATCAAATATCACATGATCCTGTGTAAAAAGATTAAAGGAAATAAAAAAGCGAAAATCTCATTCTGTTAGTCCAGAATGAACAAGTCTGACCCCTCTTCCTCCAGCAAACCCAGTTATGTTCATCACAGCCCTTTCATGCCATCACTCCTGCCAGTAATAACCACTTCCTAGTGATGTGGCCTCTATTCCAAAGAGAAATGGTGCTGGCCGCTGACTGCTTGTGTACCATTTGGAGAATGATATCCCCTGTCAGTGCCGTGATGTCTTCCCATAAATATCAGTGATGGCACCTTGCGTTCTAGGAATGACGCCCACCATAAATAGCTCCCCTTTTGCACACCGTACACATAAATCCTTCATCCTACCCTCCTTTCCTTTTTTTTTCTTCCATAAGAAAGGAAGGAGAGAAGGAAAAGGTGATGTATTATTTACATGGGCAATAAAGAAACAAATGTTTTGTAGCATGGAAGAACGCAAAGAGCAATTCCCCTCACTGTGGTGGCCTGCGGGACGCTCTGAGCGTCAGTGAGCTGTTGTTATTTGCTTGTTTACAACCTCTGACATGATGTAATGGGACGGGCCGTGAAAGCACTAGCCAGCAAATGGCACAGAAAATAAGACGAGGCCTTTATGTCTGCACACACTCACTGTCTATCTCGCTCTCTCACATTTGTTCTCCCAGTTTTTTTTTTTTTCTTCTTACCCACTGTATACTCAAATATGTGCTTTTGACTACAGAGACATGAACCCTGAATGTAAGTCACTGTTTTTTGCATTAAGATCTCCCAGAGGTGAATAGAGAGGGAACGAGAAAAATATCATGTCCAGCCGTGAAATGCAAAAGTGAAATCTAGCAGAAAGAAATATTTATGACCATTTTCTGCTTGATTAGATGTGGGCGTCATGAGCCGGGAAAGACAGAGATGCCGGACAAAGAGCTGTGCGTGGCTTCTGAATAAATGTTTAGAGAGAACACAAGAGCAAGAGTTTGATTGTTTTAATGATTGTACTGTAAATTGGAATTGGAGAGATTGAAACATCTATCAGTAGTCCTTGTTCTCAGACTGTTACCCACTACGCCACTACTATTTCTTGAAAATAGGTCTGGACGGAACGTCAGTAATATACTGTAGATCTGTCAACTTCTAGAGTTTCTGCTTTTTATACCTTGTTTAGTTTTATCTGTTTAAAATTTTTTGTGTTATTATCTTTAATGTGACCACACCCACGTGTGCAAAGCGATTCACATGCAAATCGTCCAGGTGAAGGAACGCGAAACTGTAAACGCCCCCCATCACCTCAAAACAAAGCATCATCTACATCATTCTTCTGATTTTCATCGAGTTTGGAAGACACGCTATGAGTTTACCTTGGATTTACCTCAGAAAGAAACAGAACGTGATTTTTAACATGAGAATTTTTAAGGTAAAACATTTCTTCTCACTTATTATACTAAAATGTGTGAAATCAATGGAAACATGTTGAAATATGAAATAAGTAGGCAACCTTTCAATGCTAAATAAAGATACACGCACGACATGAGGGTATTTATAATATATGCTCTATAATATTAAACAGAGTAAGTATGTAGGGTTGCCAAGTGTGGCCCATACGTGACCTTCCTTGTCCCGTTTATTGACTGCTACGCTGATCTAACCACCGCCTAAGGGGCTGTACACATATGTTGCGTCTTTTGCGCGCTCAAGTTTGTTATTTTAAATGTAGATGCACGACAAGCGAGCTCAAATAGAGAGCAACGCCGTCGTGACGCTCAATGTGGTGCGGCACGCTCGTTTTTCCCAGGCACGTCTATGCACAGCGAGATGAAAAAGCAACAGCAGACGTGGCAGGAACATCTGTTTGTGTATGCATTTGTAGATTATATTGCAAACAAATCATCATGACATTCACGGTGATACTGTAATGAGAAATCCATGTTGAGAAAAAAAAAAAAAAAAAAAAAAAAAAAAAAAATATATATATATATATATATATATATATATATATATATATATATATATATATATATATATATATATATATATATATATATGTATATGTATATGTATATATATATATATATATATGTGTATATATATATGTGTATATATATATATATATATATATATATATATATATATATATATATATATATATATATATATATATATATATACATATACATATACATGTGTGTATATATATATATATATATATATATATGTATATGTATGTTTGTGTATATGGTATGTATGTATGTGTATGTGTGTGTGTGGGGGGGGACGGGGTTGGATGGGTCTTCAAGGGTTTGTGGGTAATTTCCCTGATGTCTTCTCCTATCAACAGAACTTCCTGTAATATAAGACTTCTTAGTGAAATGCTTATATTGTATTTGACTGTAATCTATCATCATAAACGCTTATTGTTATAGTATGATAAACATTTCTATTATCATTAGATCTTACAGCACAATAATTCAACTAGCATGCGTGATGATGAAAAGCAGCGCTAGTAAATAATCTCTTAATTGCAATATTAATGCAATTGTTTTGTGCACAAGCAGTCTGTTCAGCTCTCCGGATGGCATATTTGATCCGAAAGCAAGCATGTGACATTTCTCAAGGAACATAGCATGTGTAAAATGATGAGAGTATGATTAATTTTTCAATTTCTCTCTGCGGATATCTAATAATTGTGCCCACAGATAGCCAAAGGCTGCTATTAAACATTAAAATGCAGAAAAAAAAGAAACCGCAAACAAAACCGAAGGAAAGTTAGCACTTCCCTAGAGCAACAGATAAAATAAAGCAAACTAGTCCAGGTTTTTTCAAATCCTTTACACTTTATACTACTGTATGTAACTTACTATTAAAGGAATAGTTTACCCCAAAATTATCATCTTTTAATAATTATTTACTCTCTCATTTTTTCCAAAGACGTACTACTTTTTTTCTGTTGCACGTAAAAGGATAAAATTTGAAAAATATTCTCATTGCTCTTTTCCATATAATGAATTTAAAAGGGAACTTTAAAAATGGTGTCTGCAACAGGTTTGATGTACTGTAGCAGATTCCTTTAAGAGCACACTGTAGTGTATTTTGTGTGTCTATACATTATGTGCGGATGTTTGATTGTATTTGAGATGATAAAAAGATTCTATCTTTGCCCGTCTATCGTCATCATTCTCCTGGCCTCCTTCTTTCCTAAATCCCCAACCCCCTCCTGCTTAGCAGTCTTTATCACTTTGCTCTTTCCTCTTAATATCATCTTCATCTCGGATTGCCATGGCACAGGGGAGATGCGCTTGTTGATCAAATTTGACTCGCGTAACGCTCAGCGATCCGCTTGGCTGAAGTGTCCGCAATGTGTGCTGAATGCTGAGGACGAGCGCCGCGGTGGTGCGGTGATTGATTGATTCAGCCTGTCACAGGACAAGATAACAGCATCAGTAAATACTGATGAAGTAGCTCGCTCTACTCCTTCACAGCAGGCCACCATGGGGGCAACATGTGTTTCAATGTGCCCTGGCCCCCTCAGGAACTGGGTTATATCGAGGGCGAGGTGGGTATTTCGCTCCAATTGTATTTATTTAGAGTGTCGCTCTGTTAAAGGAACAGTTCAACCAATAATGAAAATCCTGCCATTATTTACTCCAGAGGTGTAAAGAGTACCTGAAAACCATACTTGAGTAAAAGTACAGATTCCTTACAGCGAAAATGACTCCATTACAAGTTACAAGTCACCAATTCCAATACGACTTGAGTAAAAGTCTTAGAGTATCTGATTTTAACAGTACTTAAGTATTTTACTCATACTAAATATAGGCTCAACGATGCACTAGTCCTCAACACCTGAGAGACATACCAGTGAAAATAAGAAACTATTGATTTGTAAGATGAGAAATCATGTTTATTTTCTAAAAATCTAAATAAAACGGAACACCTCAATGTTACAATAAATCAAGGTTGAAAGGTCAAAGTCTCATTTAAGCTCAAGTGCACAAAAAGGCCTTAAGTAAACCAATATCCTTCATAAAGGTCTCGTCAATATAGCGGATAAATAAAATCATGTTAAGTAAAATTAAATAGCCAAAGCCTTCTTGCACTGGATGTGCTGGTTTCAGCCTCATCACCGGCTGCGGTCATGTCCTCATCTCATAAATCAAACACTTGTGATTCATCAACTACCTGCTAATGCACTCGCATTCATGTAAAGTAGCCCTGTTGACATGTTTGGGTGAGTAAAGGCAAAACACATAAGATATAGTACCTTCAATGTCCTTAGATGGCGATATTGCATCTTTATAGCAGAAACAAACTGCTGCAGAAAAAGTTAGGTGCCATGCAAAATGTAATGTGTAATTGCATTAAGCCGGGTGCACACTGTGCGATTTTGGCCACGATTTGGCTGTCTGGGACAAATTTTGCAAATCCTAAAAGATTCCTCTGATCCTAGTCTAAAATCTGAAGTCTTTGATCGTTAGTTTGACATGTTCACCGGCAGCCGATTAATGAACGCTGGGATCAAATTTTACCTCAAACAAAATTCTGGCAGTGTCCGAAGATTTGGTGCACAGTCCTGCAGTATGACTTCTTCTACGACGACAGTCAAATTATCTTCGTTTTTCAAGACAAACTATGACCAAAATGAGCGCTAGAGATTTCTTTGTAGCCATCATTTCAATCCCGCGTGTAATGCAGCTCGCCGTCACCGAACGTGTCATTCATTGATGATATAAAACTCCGGGCGAGTTTTCTTGCATGCGTCCGTTTTTAGCGTGCCTTTGAATATTGTACAGTCTGACATTAATGACAACTTCGATCTTACAGTGTGACATGGCTTACAGCGAGGATCATGTTCGTACAGTCTGACAAGGAACAATCGGAAAGGACTATTATAAATCGCACAGTGTGCACCCGGCTTTACTCAACACAGATGTATTGGAGTAAAAAGTACATTTACTTGTTTAAAAATGTAGTCAAGTAGAGAGTAAAAGTTGCTAATATCTTTGATACTCAGTACAACTACAAAGTAGCCAAAAAGACACTTAAATACAGTAACTAATTACATTTACTTAAATACTTTACACCACTGCTCATGTCCTTATAAACCATTTTAAGTGCTTAATTTAATTTGTTTAGTTTCCACAAGAACTGAATTTGTTGAATAACCACTTAAATTTGTTTTTCCTCACCTTCTGAAGACTTTAAATTTAACTCTGTCGTATGAACTACTCTGCTATTTTGAGCATTCTTTTCATCAAAGAATCTTGACAAAAAATATTAAGAAGAACTGTTTTTAACATTGATAATAATAAGCAAATCATCATATCATAATGGTTTGTGAAGGATGAAGACTGAAGTTATGACTGGAGTAACAGTCATTTTAAATTGTAATATTTCACAGTATTCCTGTTTTTACTGTAATTTTGGGCAAACAAATGCAGCCTTGATGAACATAAGAGGCTTCTTTCAAACATTAAAGCATATTACCGACCCCAAACTTTTAAATGGTAGCTTGTACTTTTGTTGTACAGGAAAGAGCAGTGTGAACAGTTTGCTAAACATCTTATTTTGCGTCCACAGAGGACAGAAAGTCATACAGGCTTGAAACTACATGAAGGTTAGTAAATCCTGATCTTCATTTTTGGATGAACTATCTCCTTCCTCGATGTGGTCTTGTTGACAGGTCTTAATCTTGATAACACTACTTAAGTTAGTGTTAATCAAATGCTCTTTTGCTGGCTTCTCCCTCATTAATCAGCTGCTGATAAAGCCATGTTAGGATTTGCCAAAAAAAGAAAAAGAAATTGTGTACAATAAATGAGTTCTTTATCTTCTTAATAAAATCAAAGCGGACATGTGGAATGATTGAGGTTATTTATAGGCCATTGGGGAGATAGACAGAACTCTTGAGATGGTAGAGAAGGGAAAAGTGAAAGTTCTGGACAGGGAGGCTAGAATTGAAAATGACGTCCAAGTAGAATATCATCTCTCTTTTTTTCTCACTGTATCTTTCTCTCCTTCTCTCTTTATAATTCATACCCAGGCTCACCTTTTGTCCTTAAAGGGATAGTTAAAAAAAGTCTGTCATAATTTACTCACCCCCATGCTATTCCAAACCTTTATGACTTTTCCTTCTGTGGAACACAAATAAGGATAAAATATCTCTGTTGTTTTTGTCCATATGATGTAAGTCAATAGGGGCCAATGTTGTTGTTGACCTAGTCTCGCGTAGCCAAACTTTCAGACTGACGGCAGAAGGTCTGGACTCTATCGCAGCTTTCATTGGCCAAGGACCGCCCAGAGGCAGTCTGACTGATATGTAACTCAATCAATCACAGTTCATTTTGTTCCACATCATGTTTAGGGTCGTTGATGTCCCTGCAATAACAGACCGGCGTGCATTTATGAATTATTCATTCAAGAATGTTGTGCAAGTTTACTGCAACAATGAAGCCGCAATTTCCACATACTTTTGAAAATCCAGTGTTTAGTTGATCCTGGTAAGCGCTCATTGTCACAGTTGTAAACATTACTGCGTTCTTCTTCCACGAGAGGTTGGCGTCAAGGCATTTGTTTCCAGGCGGACCGTTAAAGAACGCAACACACACATGGGGTCCAGGACATCCTGTAGAATTCAGCCAATCAGGTGACGACTTCGAAACACCTGAAGTGTTTCCAAATAAGTGTGCCATATGCATCAGACATTCAGCCAGCGGTCCGTGGGCGTCACATGACATCTGAGGCTGAGACTATTGTTGACCCCAATGTTCTTCAAAATATCTTTTGTGTTCTGCAGAAGTTTAGTTTAGAACTTAAGCAGCACAGTTGAATGTGAGTAAATCAAGGCCTTAACCTATCCCATGGAACACTTTGGGATAGGCCTCAATCTATCCCACAGTCCTCAGCTCTCGAGTACAGCTCAGTATACCATTCCTACTAAGCATTTCAGCTGAGGCAATCTATAAACTACGGAAAGAAAGTGAGTTTCCACAGAGTGTGTATATGCTCTCTGTGTGTGTGTGTGTCATCTGTTTTTAGCCATCTTACTAAAGCCAGAAACACACACATATTTTAAACAGATGTTGAAGTTAGGAGGCGCACAAGATCCCGCAATCAAAATAATTATCCTTACAGCCCAATGTTTATAAAGTGTTTATGTGACACTAAGCATTGGGTCTCACTGAAGTAGCTATCATGTGTTAAACACGTTAAAGTGCTTGTCAATCTCTAAACACCTTTACACTGTGTGGCCTTATACAATTATTTATCATTATTTAAAAAAAGAATAATCTTGTACACTGCAAACTATTTACACAACATCATTTTTGTATTCATATTCATACCAAATTGTATTGTTCTATATCCATTTTAATTGCAAATAATTGCTAGTCACATTTTATTATTAAAATATATATTTTATTTATATATAATTGTATTATTAAAATATATATTTTATTATTATATAATTTAATTATTATTTATAAAAATATTTTATTTTTGGGGAGCGTATAAAAGAGTTATTTCACCCAAAAAATTCTGTCATCCTTTACTAACTCTTGTGTCCTTCCAAACCCGTTCGAGCTTCGGGAACACAAATTAACCAATGAGGTTTGTTGTCGTGCATCAAGCAAGTAGGGTTGATTCTCTGTTTATGTTCACTGATCAATGTTTATATGTGAATAAAAGCATACATTTATTCTGTTCATCATATAAAGCGAATGTGTCTCTTTAACGATCTTGTTAACCCTTTAACAAGAGACCAAGAAATGTTAAGAAGGGATGGTGTGAGCCAGATTTGAATTTGTATAGTCTGCATGAGCTCCACTGCTCAGTGGGTCAGTGCACTTACCACTAAGCCACAGCTCCAACATTTCTAATGCACATTTACACATTTTAATTCATGTGCAACTTTAAATTAATTTTTCTTTTGTACATTTTTACATATATTGTTTTTTACCTGCTTCTTTCATTTAATTGAATCCTCTCACTTGCAGAAAGAACTTCTCTCATCTGTTAATGAACACACAGCTTTTGTTGAGCAGAAAACCCAGAGAACTTCATATTTCACACCAGCAATGAAAGCGTGCAGCTTTTCACAGCCACTGAGATGATGCACAATATAAGAGCTCGCCATAATAAAGTCAATTAATTGCCGCCTGTGGCTATAATGTGGACATTGTGTATAGATGGAGATATTTAATTTAGGCCAACAGTCCCCGTGTTTGTTCCATGGGGATCGAGGGACAGTGGTGCGTCCCGAATGAATCAAGCAGTAAATGACGAGCAGAAAAATAGGTAATTATGTTAATCTCACAAATGAATGAGACGCTGACCTCTCGCATTAATTGATTTTATGCGCCTGAATCGTATTTATCTCTCTTTTGATATATTTTTCCATTAACATTTCTGATGTAATTAAAGAGGTTTTATTTTGAAGGAAATTAGCCCTGGATGCTGGCGACCATTAAAGGAAGAGAGTCACTTTTATGCTGCGTTAACGAGACAGCGGCGTGTTGGCGGTGTTTTAGCTGTGCCACGCTTGCCCGCACAAAGACCTTAAAGCTTAAATAGCCCCTATTCTTTAACCTTAATCACTGCGTTGGCTTGCCAGATACTCTGCCTGACCGCGTACGCGCACCCCATCGCGAACACCCCGTGTGCGCTTACGCCCTTTCCGGGTTCTCATTTTTGCACCTAATCAGCAAAAAATTAAACTCGTTGTGGGCTTTGCTCCATATTAAATGGGTGATTATTGGTAATAAATACTTTTTTTTTAATACTCACTTATTACATAGGCAGTTTTCTTGCTCAGTTAATGAGTGTAATTTGATTTGCTTGAGAGATTACAGTCCTCTCAGAATTAATGCGGCAATCCCATCCCCTGGATTTAAAGACATCTCGGATTCTTCACAGGTCGTGTGCTTCTGTGAAGCTTCCTCTCTCACATAGCAGCTAATGGAGTTGAACAGCAGTCTGTCACTTCACTATATAGCCCATGTGCCCTTGGTTCCTGCAGAGCTTGTTGTTTAGGGGCTTTGCTGTCGTTTAAGTTTTAAATGGGGTTTACCAAACTGGTTCAAGTGGATGCTTTGCCGTTTAAAGTTTTTTGAGCTGAGAAAAAGTATGCGTATAGACCGAATGAAGGTGCACAGCTTGGTGTTAATCATGCACAATCAAACCACAAACGTTACTTCCATCCCTCAGAGAGGTGGCACAAATTTCTTCCTTGATCTGACAGTTTCATATTTTTATCACACGTCTGCTGTAACGCTTTCAGTCCACCTCATAACTCGCCTTCAGCTCTAAAGGTGTGATCATCTGGTGCCGAGGGAGTTTTGACGTCAACCTGATGCTGACAAGCTTTTTGTTCGTTTTGTTTCTGATTAATGTTTTTTTCTGATTAAAGTATCGCCAAAACACTTCCAGTAATGTCTTTTGCCCTCAAAACATGCAGAAAAAATGTATTTATGGGAATATTTGTTTATTCAAGTATAAACCGCAATGTCAATTTACTGTCTTATACTGACTCAGCAAGCAATCTTAACATTGTCTTAAACTGTGCTTTGATTTGCAAAGATACTAAATACTATACTAGATACTATATCTGTATCAGTAGCAAAATAATTTAATAAACACTACCATTCAAAAGTTTGGGTCATTATGATTATTTTTTTTTTTTTAAGAATGCTTAATACTTTTAATACTTTTTATTCTGCATTAAATTGATCAAAAGTGACAGTAAAGACTTTTACATTGTTACAAAAGCTTTCTATTTCAAATAAATGCTGCTCTTTTGAACATTCTATCCATCAAAGAATCCTGAGAAAAAGTGTATCATGCTTTCCACAAAAATATAAAGCCACACCACTGTTTTCAACATTGTAATAATAAATTGTAATAATATTTCACAATATTACTGTTTTTCTGAATTGTTGATTAAATAAATGCAGCCTTTGTGAGCATAAGATACTTCTATTAAAAACATTTTAAAAAATTACTGACCCCAAACTTTTGATCGATAGTGTCAATTATTTCTGATCAAATTGTTCAAAGAGAAAGTTGTTAATTTCATAACAGTGTTTACTGTATGTCAACAACTCTCTCATTTGCAACTATTTTTATTTTGTTCTTAAGACTTTTTAGAAAAACATCTGAGACAAAATGAACACTTGAATAAAACAACAGGGAACTTCATTAATACGCTTGATTAATAAAAAAGTGCATCTTCTGAGCACAAAAAAAGTTTTTCCTTTTCATCTGAAAAATTGCACTTTTTATTGTAATTTCTTAAATTTTTAGACAATTCTGCGGTCCATCCCCATGCAGTAGACACCTTCAGCATCTCTTTTTTATGACAAAAGCAATCTCGTTCTTTTCCATCCATTCTCTCCCCCCTCTCTCTCCCTGGGATAACATTACCCAAGTTGGAATGACTTGAGCCGAGTCTGTAATTCCCATGAAGCTGCTCCCTCTCTCAGCAACTCAATCCCGGACCATGGCCAATCGCACTGTGATATATCAAGTGCTTTCTCTCCAGGCTCACTGCCTAATGACAGCAGGAGCTGACCCTTTGTGTCTTCTTCAACCAAGAGCAGCACATACACACACACACACACACATTGATAAAGCTGACTTCAGGTGAGATGAGTCTATGAAAACGAAACCACAGAGATTTTGCAGAGAGGCTTGTGCATTATAGTGCCTGTGTGTATCTTTGTCAGTTACAGAAATGGGCCTTTTGGACAGATAAGTACTTGACTTTAGGTTGGATATCCAGTGGGAAATTATGAAAAGTGAACCCTTTGCCAAGTCAGAAATTTGTGTTTTTCAAAATGTAATTTTCATGTTATTTTAATTTGATATTTGATATTTCAATTTTGACTTCCTTTTGACTTCAAGCTGGTTTGAAATCTGGTACTTTCGAACAATCTGCCTATTTTGCCACAAACTAGTTAATGCATTTGCATGCAGAATCAACTTATCAGCTTTTTCTAACATCAGCCCACCACTTTCACTTTGACACACTACTGTAATGACAACAAGACTGACCATGCTTAATATAAAACCCCTAACCCCTTTTTTGATACAAAATCAAGACAAAAATCAAAGCACTAAAATCTAAATACTAATCTAAGTCAGCCATCGCTGTGTTTGTAAGCACCTCTCGCACCCGCTTATTCAATCTGATGCAACATCGCAAGCATAAATGCAATAACAGAAAATAATAAGTTCCTATATTCAACATTCTCTCTAAATCCCCAGCACTGTTTGCATGTTCTGGCCGTTTTCCATGCTGACAAATGGATTATTGGAGCAAGCAGTGGCAGGTTTACCTGAGCATTACATCCTCAAGGAGAAAATTGTCAGATGGCATTGTGTATGTGTTTGTTTGTGATGGAAATGTAATCTCAGGTTACTTCTTGAGGGGTAGTTCACCAAAAAATAAAAATTCTGTCATCATTTACTCACCCTCAAGTTGTTCCAAACCTGTATGACTTTTTCAGTTCTGCTGAACACAAAAGAAGATATTTTGAAGAATGTCGGTAACCAAACATTTGATGGACCCCATTGACTTCCATAGTCATTTTTTTTCTACTATGGAAGTCAATGGGGGTCCATCAACTGCTTAGTTCCCCATATTCTTCAAAATATCTTCTTTTGTGTTCAGCAGAAGAAAGAAAAACATACAGGTTTGGAACAACTTGAGGGTGAGTAAATGATGACAGAATTTTCAATTTTGGGTTACCTATCCCTTTAAAGGGTTAGTTCACCCAAAAATGAAAATTCTGTCATGAATTACTTACCCTCATGTCGTTCGACACCCGTAAGACCTTTGTTCATCTTCAGAACACAAATTAAGATATTTTTGTTGAAATCCCATGGCTCAGAAAGGCCTCCATTGGCAGCAATGTCATTTCCTCTCTCAAGACCCACAAAAGGTACTAAAGACATCGTTAAAAAGTCCATCTCACTAGAGTGGTTCTACAATAATTTTATGAAGCGACGAGAATAGTTTTTGTGCGCAAAATTTTTTTTATTCTTGTCTTCCGTCTGGACCTATGACGTAGAGCCGGCAGAAGTGAGGAACTTTGTTTACAAGCAGAGGAAGACGCGCCGTATCTAAGCTGTTGCATTCTACATTGATTGTGCTTTAGGTCTTGGCGTAGTGCTCAAAATGGTGCTAAAGTGTGCATTTCCTGGATGCCCGAACGCCGGCTCTGCGTCACTCTCGCGCATGCGTCGTGGTGCTTCGTAAATTCATGCCAGAGGCCTAGACGGAAGACAATAACTTGTTGAATAAAGTCGTTATTTAGATTTTTTTTTGCGCACAAAAACTATTCTCGTCGCTTCATAAAATTATTGTAGAACCACTCTAGTGAGATGGACTTTTTAACAACGTCTTTAGTACCTTTTATGGGTCTTGAGAGAGGAAATGTCATTGCTGCCAATGGAGGCCTTTCTGAGCCATGGGATTTCAACAAAAATATCTTAATTTGTGTTCCAAAGATGAACAAAGGTCTTACGGGTGATTAATGACAGAATTTTCATTTTTGGGTGAACTAACACTTTAAGGTCCCTTCCATCAACCCCTCACAACTGACATCCTCAGGGTTCCCACACTGATGGAAAACCTGGAAATATTAGTGAGTTTTCAAACTGTGATTGTTCGTGGTGTTAGTGTTAATTTCGTTAATGAAATCTGTGACAAAAATGTTTGCAGACAACCTTTTTTTTCGATGACTAAGATGAGATGATGACAAGACGACACCGACGTCATTAAACGACAACTGTGACAACTTTTTAAATCTCTGTGTTTCTGCTGAAATAAAAAGAGGGGCCAAAATATTACAGAATGTTTTTATCAAGTCTCTACTACGAGCTTTCATGCTTGCAGTTGCCAGATGTCAAGAGTTTAAATCCCCCCCAGCCAAGCAGTCCGTAACTTTTTTGGGTTAAAAGTTATCCAAAAACTATTTTGGAGCAAGTACACAACAAGCCAGTATTCAAAACTATCTCCTTACCGTAGCCCCATTCACAACGGTAAGCTTGTAATAATGTGTTATAATTACAGTGGTGTGGTGGATTTCCACAGGAAATCCGTATACATAAAGAAAGAGTCCGGCTTGTAGTGAGGAGTGGACCGCATGTTCTTCAGTGTTCTTCATTTATAGCCTTTTCTCACTGCAGCTGGAATAATAAAATTTATCATTTTGATGGCGGACTGTAATCCAGAAAGGCCCAAGTGACAATCATCAGTGACAACTGGAGATTCACCCGTAGTCAAAAGCAAAAGATTAGACTGTACAGAAATCGAAATCTACAGGTAACGCTAATAAACACTAAATACACGTAGTCACGCAATGCTAATGCTGTTAACATTAACAATTTAATAACAAAGTATAACAATAATAATAATTTGCACGATTTGATGTTATATGAGTGATCATTTGATTTAATAACTGTTGGTAGCGCGATTTATTGTAATGTTTTGTTCCCAAAAGTGGCAGACATGTTACTTACTTGTTCAGATGCCATTTTCTGGCGGAAATTATTTAGGTTATACCTCAAGACGTAGAATCTGTGATTCTGAAGTACAGTAGCCACACCGGTGCGGTGACTGATAGCAAGCCACACATACTCCTCAAAACATTAGATTAATCCACGCTGAGGAGCAGCGCAACTCACGTACAGACGATAACGCCGCAAATAACTGCAATTGCAGGTTTCAAACTGAGATGGCGACACAGAGGCAAAACTTACGGACTGCAGCTTTAATCTTTGCAATCTGGCAACCATCCGCACGCACTTGCTCTACAATGCAGATGTTTTTTTTATTTAGTTATAGTCTTTTGACTAAAATGCCATTTAGTTTTAGTCATATTTTAGTCATCTGAATAGTTTTTTTTTTGTTGTTGTTTTTTTGTTTTTTAAATCTAATCTTAGTTAAATTGTAATGCATCAATTAATAGGGGTCGAGATCTCGCGAGATTAAAATGTGACGAGATTTTTCGTCAAGGTGAAAAGCTGTCTTGCAGAGTGTGGGGGTGAAGTTAGGATAGAATATGCCTCCACTGTCATTTGCTTTTTATAAAAATAAAAACAATTGAATTCAGGTAGATAACGGTCACGTCAATTCCATCGGCTCATCCAAAACAAGCTGTTCGCAGCACTGATCACGTGACGAGAAGACTGATGGGACCCTGGCGGAGAATTCGTTGCGCAACAGAAGCATCAAACAAACGTCTTATCTTGTAAAATGCACGTTTAGCACCACCGCTCCCTATTCACAGAGTACACACGATCGCGAAACTGAAAGTAAACCCGAGCGCGCATTCAAATGCGATTTCAATACGTTACCTCTGTTTGAAAGCGACTCCCTGAGGCATGCAAATATCTCCCAATATGAAAACTATCTTAGGCTGGGCTGTGTAGTTGTATATCTTAGCTCTGTATCATGCTTGAAGAAAAATTTGGAAAAAAGTTTGCACTTTAAATATTGAGATAGTACTTTGATTATGGTTGCACCTAATATGATACATTTTTGGAAAGGAGTTCAGTTAGGAGGTCAAAAGCTGTAGAAGCTCATAAATCATGTGCAGTTCTAAGGTCTGAAGAGACAAACATACAGGAAAGAAGCCAGTCAGTTGAGTTTGTGAAAACCTTTTACAGTGCTTGAGTATTGTTGTCTTTTACTGCATATGATAATTCATACACCGAAAGTAGAGCTGAAATTAAATTAATTACAAGATGATGAGTTAAAACATTTCAAATGCACCTGCAAACTATTTTTCTAGTCATGTATTTCGTCATTGAGGATTTCTTGAAAATACTATGTAAAAATCTCGTCCCGCTCTCGTGAACCCAATCTCGTGTTTCGTCGCATCTCGTGAGCTAAGGGTCTCATCACACCCCTGTCAATTAAGCATTTCGCTAATAATTATTATACTCCTGGAGAAAACATCTATTAACCTGTTAATATGAACGATGTTAAGGTTTGATTATACAATACAGACACAGATTTAACTGCTTAATCTTACAATTAAATAAAACACTTCTCATAAAGAAAACAGAACATGGTCTTCACAATTAATGATAAATGCATTCTTTATAACAACTTGCATACAACATCCTTCATTCTTTCAAGCAGCCATATTTATTTGTGTAAATTAAATATAGATTTATCCTTATTAAAGTTATTAAAATGATTCAGTCAAGAAGATTGAGTGATTTTTGTTTGATTACTTTAATGACGGACAGCAGCAGATCCAATACACTGATACACATCTGATATTCTACAAACTGTTTACGTTCACTTAAGAAATACTCACCGAAACTGACATTTTGACATAAATTTGTGTGTATTTGTCCGTTCAAGTGCGAAAAGACACAAAAGAGAGCTCAGTTTAGTACTTGTTCACTGAGGCGGCTTTGCGCACAGAAAACCGAACTGAATTGTGCTCTTTCGCATAGTCACACTTTATCAGATCTATCCATATTTCTGCTCTTCTCTTTCTCCTAGACATTTACATTTTATGAGACATGCAGCTATCAAGTGTATATCAACTTACGTCCCAGGTAGATCAGCATGTTGCAATACAAATGTGAGCGTCTACCAAGCAGGACATCAGTTCTGACTGGATCTCTTCCTAAATGCCCCCCCCCCCCCCCCTTATTTTTTTGTCTGGTTTTTTTAGTTGACGAAAATGTCAATAGATTTTCATCATAGTTTTTGTCATTCATAGTTTTTTATTTAGTTATCGTATCGTTTTCATCAGTGCCATTCTAAATTAACACTGTTGTCTTCCATGGTTTCTGGAAGTTTTTGTTCAGTGGAAATGGTGTAATGATTTAATGTTTAGCCTCATTTTCTTTTATATAAAATTAAACATGCCATGTACCCTGCCTAAAACCATGACCTAGGTGTAAACACACATTGGCTGCGTCTGAAATCACATATTTCCTCACATAGTTGGCAAAAAACAGTATAAGACAAAAGAAGTATGTCCGAATTCACAGTACTCATAAAAGAGTAGGCAAAAGTACTTCCGGCAAGATTCTGAAGTGTGCAGACGATGTACACTTTACTATCCAGTAAATATAGCTTCACTACCATTCACAATTCCTCTCCCGTGGCCTGAGAGGAATTGTGAATGGTAGTGAAGCTATGCAACTGATGCTGTAGGTCACATGATAATGACAGCACGAGGAATGTAGTATGTCCAGATTACCTACTCAAGAGAGTATACGGTTTTGCACACAGCCATTATCTAGCACAATGAGCTGCATTGTTTGTGCAGCCACTACAAGTTTGAATCTGGCTTGTATCATATCCTGTTCTCCCAATTATGTCCTGCCCTCTTTCAGTCAATGGTGGCAAAAGACAGTGCCATACAGACACCTCACCACAAAGAAGGGGGCATCATCTTTCCTTGTGTTCAGCCGATAATGCGGATTACTGTAGTACCGAACTGCACTCTTAACAGCACATATTTCTATGTGGCAGGTTCCCCACGCCTCTCATTCCTTTCTCATTTTTTTCTACTTGTGGTTAATTCATCTATTCTTATGAGTCATTTAGTTCTTTAATTACCGTTAGCAGCAGATGCACAATGGAGTATTAATGTGAGTGGGTTTTACGGCCACTCCATCACCGCGAGCCTGTGAAGTCTAAAGACGTAATTGACGTGGAAGAGAGCTTGGAGACGAGGAGACAATATTTTGCAGATTACATTTTTTGTATGCTAGAAGGATGTTTATGCGTTTACATCACACTAAACGGGCAATAAACACAATCGTAATTCAATAACTGTCTTGATAGACGGAATCTGGCGTCGGATGCTGGATTGAGGTGTGTATTAAATGACATGGGGAATTTAAATGAAATGATAGGGAAGCATGTGTGTATGCGACTGTTTCAGTGCATGCTTGTGCTTTTGTTTTAGAGATGGATCAGGATGGTCAACTAGTCACCCAATAACCAACTAATGGGTTAGTGCACTTCAATGAGTGAATTTGCTGTTGTCTTTTTTTCCCACTTCTGTTTTTTAGCTTAATATCAGTTATTGGCTGATATTAGAGCTTTTTTTATTATTTGTATTATTTGTTTAATTATAAACATGTTAATTCTCCCTGTTTTTACATATAGATTTTCTGTTTTTAATGTTTTGGCCTTAACGTACAGTAACACTAGTTAGATTAATCTTAGACTAGTTTAGGTTAATCTTAAATAAAATTAGTAAAAAGTAAAATTTATATTTAAATTTTTTATTTTAATTGTATAATTTATTTTATAAGATAAAAAATTAAATTTAATACTGCAATAAAAAATAATACTAAAATTAAATAAATAAATAATAATAAAAATTCTATGAACCCCAGCAGCCTTTTGCATTCTCCTGGTGATCTCTGGACCCTAGTTTAAAAACCCTTGGTTCAGACAACCCATCGACTGCTCTATTTTGAAAATGTCATTTTGGACATTTCTATGCGTGTCTTCATTTAAGCCAGAGAGAAAACAAGCCAGCATTCACGCACAGATCTCAGCATACATCACCTTGTGTGTGTTTGTGTATGTCTCCTTATGTCCGGCTCTATGAATGGAGCCCCTCTCTTGCCATCTGTTGTAAAGCTGCTCCTGAGGCGGAGCTTCGGAATCCAAACAAACTGCAAACTGAGGCTGTCAGAGCCACATAGCTGAGACGACCCCCAGGCCCAGGGTCACACATCCGTACCAGGCTCCACACAGCGCCCTGTTTACTCTCCCTATACCTCCTATATCATCTCTCTTTTTTCTCTCCATCACTCTCATTCATCCATCAACAGTCATGCACCCCCACCTCCCGCCATCCACATGGAAACAAATGCACAAACACACACACATGCAAACACTCTCCCTTCATACCTCCATGCACCCTCTCTCGCTCGCTTTTTATTATACTCTCTAGACGGAATGCTTGTCAACTCCAAACGTCACCAGTCAGTGTTTTTTATTTTTATTTTAAAGACAGTGCTTATCTACTGCAATCATTCACCGAGCCTTACATGGTTTGAGCACAGCAATTTGAAATGTTTAGTGTAGTCATTAATATTAATAGATTGGTTGAAAAGTGCAGCCATGGTTGGGAGTAGTAATGGTTTGAAGTGGGTATATAACATTGATTTATTTATGTATTCTACATGAATTAGTTTAGAAATCTAAACAGCGAGCGTGTTTCCAAGAGGCCGTGATTCTACGAGCGCCTGTTTTCCATGTGAAGAGGCTTTTTGGAAATTGCATCAATTAGATACTTAACAGGAAGCTGACCGGCCCTCTTTTGCATTGCAGATAAATGTCCAATCTAGAAAACGAACAAAAGAAGGCAAAATTAGCAAGAGAAAGAAAAACTAAATTAATACAAACAGTCCTGATCTTCAGTACTTACATTCTCATGCCAGTGAAGGAGCATTCCTGAATTGTATGAATTTTAACTAGGTGACACTGACAGTGAATGGAGACTAACATGATCACTTTTCAAATGTATTTTTAGTTAGGATATTAAAGGAATAGTTCACCTAAATTGTTTAACTACAAAGTTAATTTTGTCAGTGGTATTTTATAAAAAAAAAAAAATGAATGGATTATTTCTGTTTCTATTTCCATATTCTGTTAGTTTAATATTGTCTTTATTATAGTTCAGGCCAACACGTTTTCACACCCAATTCGTCACATATTGACGCTTGGTCAGGACCCTTCGGCGTCACTTTTTAATACACAGGAAACCCCTTTAGCATAATTTTTCGACGCGCAGGGCACCTTTGGCATCATACACAGTAATGATGAAATTTATAATGGGTTATGATTTTGCCATTATGATGGAGTGTTTCTCAATTTAACCAGCCTGCATCATTTTATTTACATTTATTTATTTATTTTTATTTACGCTATTTAGAGACGTTCACGTAATGTACACGTAACCCAACCCCATCCCTAAACCTATTTATTATATGATATAAAACACAGAATGTAACAGGCAGATACGACTGCAAGCATAATTTATTCAAAAAGTACAAATATTCTAAGTGTTCCAAGGCCAAACGTTACGTCATCTTTGATAGTGAAATTGCATTGGTGTGTCTCGTGACCGATTGCGTCATGCTATCATTTGAATGACATATGACTGAGTGCGTACATGCATTCACGGAGTGGCGGGATCATCATTTCAGCGATTAAAACATTAAGATCAACTTTGTTCTTTACATAGAGATATTGTATGACTCAGGAGATTTGGAATGCAACATGAGTTAATACTTTTATACTGTTTTTGGTCAGTTTTTACAATAAATACCTGTGACTGTACTTTTATTTGCCTGTTACGTGTTTTATATTGTTGAGAAGTGGGTAGGTTTAGGGTAGAAGTGGGGTTATTTGCTTCAAAATATAAAAGTAGTCTATCAATATTTATCAAATCATGTCTACTTTTACAAGTGCAAAGAATTAAATGTGTCTTGATCTGACACATTGGGAAAACTGAAATCAATGGAGTACCCTGCGCATCAAAAAATTATGCTAAAGGGGGTACCCTGTGCGTTAAAAATTGACGCAGAGGGGTCCTGACCAAGCGTTAATATGTGACGAGTTGGGAGTGAGAACGTGTTTTTCAGGCCAGTTATTGGATTGCACTTGTTGCCTCTGAAATTGTAACTTTTGCAAGAATTTACCATTCAAAAGTTTGGGGTAAGTAAGATTTTATTTTTAAGGATGCATTAAATTGATCTAAAGTGACAGTAAAGACATTCAATGTTACAGTTATAGTTACATTTCAAATAAATGCTGTTCTTTTAAACATATTCAATTAAAGAATCCTGAACAAAACAATCACAATTTCCACAAATATTAAGCAGTACAACTGTTTTCAACATTAATAATAATACAAGTCAGCATATTAGAATGATTTTTGAAGGATCATGTGACACTGAAGACTGGAGTAATGATGCTGAAAATTCAGCTTTGCCCTCTCAGGAATAAATTACATTTTATAATATAACTTATTTTACATTATAAAATAGAAAATGGTTATTTGAAAATTTAGTTTCAATATTACTGTTTTACTGTATTTTGATCAAATAAAGGCAGCCTTAGTAAGCATAAGAGACTTCTTTCAAAAGCATTTATGTAAACCCCCAAACTTTTGAGCAGCAGTATATCTCCCTATATGTTGCACAGAAAGGACTCGTATGGGTTTGGAATGACATGTAAATAAGAATTTTTATTTTGGGGTGTTTCTTTAAGGATCACTCTCATGGCCTACTTTGTAATTTTAAACTAAAAGGAGACAGAGATGGATTGGGACTGAATGAAAATAAGCGATTGGGAAAGCAGGAGTGGTGTAGCCGGACATATTTTTTCCCCTTAAACTTTCTCATAAAACCTTGACAACTTTTAAACCTTCTCAGGAAGCCCTTAGGACCGTCCTGCCAAAAAAAGTCAATTTAATAACTGACATTTAAGAAAAAGCCCTCCAGCTCTGTGGAGATGTGCTTTGTCCACAACAGTGCTATGTGCTAACCTATTACCAGGCTTTTCTGTGGGTCGTGTCTGAGGAGCCCAATCTCCAGACCTCTTAACACTGTGTAAACAGCCCCCCCTAATTCACAATGGCCTCTGGGATACAGTTTCACCTGTACGCACATATCCCGCCAATTAATGGCCCGATTAGTCTGAGCCATTTCACATTCAAGGTCTTCCCTGCCACTGCGAGGTGCACGATGGTGAATGGGAAGACGCAAACACAAATAAGTACTGTCTCATTTTTCATAGTCAGGCCTGCCTTGAGATGTACACAAAACCAGACCCTCAGAGGTTAGCATAAGCTATTGTCTTTACATTTGTCCAGCTTTTACTGTCTCATCAAATTTTTATTTCAGTGGAATATACTTTTTTTAATTTTCCCTCCTGACAAACATTAAACTGATCATTTTTTCTTTTGAGGTGTTTATTTTGCTGAGCTCTGGGGTTAACAGCCTCTTTTACCAGGTAACAGCTCTAAAGCAAAACAATTGAATTATCTGAGAAAGTCAATTTCTGTGTAACTCAAGTATGCATTTAATGTTTGCAATCGAGATTTATAGATCATCTGAAAGCTGAATACATAAGCTTTCCATTGATGTATGGTTTGTTATGATATTTTACATTTCAGCTGTCACTGCCGGGCCACAAAGAAATATACAGACTTTTTCTGCGTTTTTGGTGCTGAATTTGTGTAAAGGATAGGATAGGAAAAAAAACTTAAAAACTAAAAACTTAAACTTTGACAACATTTCTATTTAGCAGATGATGTTACCAGTCAAACTACATGGCAGTGTTGCCATGTCTGCTATTTTCCCGCGGAATTGGGCTACTTTTAAGTTGTTGCCACGGGTAAAAAAAACTCGGTGCGTTGATTTCCACCCCCGTACGTATGATTTTGGCGCTCCAACAACCCCCAAAACACCCCGTATTTATTCAGTGGAGAATTTGGCTGCCCGATGGAGAAAATCGCATTGGGCTATTTTTGGGCTACTTTTGACTGGCCATTGGGCTACTTTTGTTGCACAGACATGGCAACCGTGCTACATGGGGTAGTTTGAAACATAATGGAACCTGCCATTAAAAAGCCTATTGTAGGCTTTTCAACTACATTTAAACAGTGAAACAATTATGAAAATGTATTTTATTTATTCATTAATTTTTAGGATTTTTATGTTTTATTATTTACTTTTTCCAACAAATTATGTTACAAATTATGTTTGCAGTTATTATTTTTTAATAAAGAAGCCATGGAGATGAGAACTGAAGCACTGGGCTGGAGAAGCCAGCTGTTTGTGTGTGTGTGTGTGTGTGTGTGTTGACATGGATGTTTGAAACTAACATACAAAACCACAGCTAGAGAAGAGTTTTTGTGTAATTTGGAATTTTTTTACTCAATCTTAGTTACTGATATATACACTGTAGAAAATCACATTCTTAATGAGTAATTTTCTCTTGTTTTCCAGTTTAGAACAATTTAAAACAAGATACATTGTTTTAAGATACATGCATCACTGAGTAAGATTATAACTTGTGTTCTTTGGACTTCGAATTATAAGTCTTGATATGTTATGCAGTGTTGCCACTCAAGCAATTTCTTAAGGATTTTTAGACATTTAAACTGGAATTAAAAAATATTTTCTGCACTATTGACCTTGCGGTAACTAGTCTGATCTTACCTATATACACTGCATATAACATATAAAATCTTCCATTTTTTTCAGGATAAAGTGAATCCACATATAGGGATTTGTGTGGCAAGCGAAGCTGGGCTTACACAGCAGAAACCCCCGAAGCCTGTACATAATCCACATGTCCAAGTGACATAAAGACATGCACGAATGCTGGCTTAGATATCATATGCTACACTCGAATGCATCACATAAACAGATGCATATATGCACAACGATGCCATATGTGTGGAAGTGTGAGCGTAGGGGATGACAAATAGGAAAAAATATTGTTGTCACTGTCAGTGATTTTGCATGGAGCCTTGTTGGGTTCTTAAGGGTTGTTTTCTAATCACAAACACCTGGAGGGGGTTATCATATGTGTTTGTGTGTGCGTCGGCGGAGCCATGACATCAAATAATCCTAACGAGGAATTTTAATGAAGGATTCGCAAGACATCAGATGTCCGGCGCTCGACGAGTTGCATGAGTCACTTTCAAGCACTGTTACGGCTTAAGAATTAAAAGGACTAGACAGCCACGCTGACCTTTTCTTTTGTATTAAGTGATTTTAATGAACGTGTTTTCTTTCGCTTTTTTTCCATCTAATCCACTGTCATCAATATGTATTTTCGCTGATTAGCATCAAGCGTTGCCCATAGCGAAGCACGTTTGTGCTCCTTCAGCAACTCAGTCATCTGTTAGCATTATCTGTCTTTGAACCGTTTTTGTATCTGATCAGTTCCACCTAATACGTCTCTTGATTCGCTATTGTAGCGCCCAGACAGCACGTTGTTCTCTTCACTTTAAACGCGCCTTCAGATGCCTGGCCTGTCATCGTCTGGCAGTTTATCGTGCTTGTGTCTGGAGCTGCTTTTAGCCTAGCGCGTCTATCAAACCCCCGCTACCTTTGAATGCCAGATCAAAAGAAGATGAATTCCAGGCAAAGAGATGGAAAGGGGGAGTGCAAGGGGCTGTTTGTGCATGTGTGTGCGTGCGTGTGTGGGGATGGGTGCTTTGTAAACATCACAGTGACAGCTCACAATGGGTCGCTTTAGCGCGACGCTAACCCTCCACCAGTCAGCCACACTCGCTAGCTTGTTAAACAACAAATAATTCCTTCGCCCAGGGCCCGTGCTCACCTCGGAAACGGTGCCAAGTTCATCCTCTCGCTTCTCATTAGTTTTGATCCTGACAGAGTCTTTGAATCATCCCTTCGTTGCTCTTTTGTCTTAATTGCCTTTTTTCCGTCGTATTCGATGAAGACGTACCTTTTAGCTAGCTGCATTAACAACAAGAAATTTGTTATTATTAAGGTGCGCTTGTGAAGTCTTATTTGATATAGAAGATGTTCTTCTGAAAGCGTTCTCGACAGGAAGCAGACTTGTGGTTTGGCGTAGCCTAATGTTGTTGTTTTTTTTAGACCTCCATATCTCCTGATTGATCATCTGGTTTGTTTGTTGACAGCCTTTATGACGCAATTAACAACTGAAAGCAGCACATTGTACTTCATGTCCTCATCTTGAAGTGTCTCAATATCACATCCTGTTGACTCAAATATCCTTGTTCCAGCACTGTCTCAGTGCAAACTGTGCACACCAAGTATTTTTGTGTCATAAAAGTTTCTGTGTAAACAAAGCATGTGCAGCATGCAGTAATCTTTATCTTACGGTTGAGGGGGCATGTTTTACGTTCCGTCTGGCATAACCACCAGACATGAGAGTGAGCGATTGAGTCGTACGTAGCAAAGTATTACAAGTTATAAAAGAAGTCTGACTCATTTCAACACTTTTTTTTATCTTTGGTCACATGGGACTCTGCAAAATGATGAGAAAGTGCACCTGAGAGGAAACGCATAAATTAGTAATATATACACATGGTTTCTTGGCACAAGATTTTTTTTTTGCATTGATTAAAAGAGATAAAACATAAAGGTCTAAGATTAAAATCTTGTTTCCGCTTGTTTTCATTAGGGCTTGAAAAAATGTAATAAAATAAACATGTAAGCATTTTATAGACACTTTGATTCAATGCGATTTACACTGTATGTGTGTATATATATATTGTGTGTGTACATGTATGTGTGTGTATTCAAATATAGCCAGGCTATATATATATATATATATATTTAACAAATATTTGCATGTGTATACTGTATATATACTTATATAATTTATATTATATATAAATATTTGATATATAAATATTTAAAAAAATCTTAAATATATACATGCATGTCTGTGTATTTATATATACATAATAATTATAAAAAAGTACGCACACATATATTATGTAAACAAACTTTTGTTTTAGATGTGATTAATCGTTTGACAGCACTATATATATATACACTATATTGCCAAAAGTTTTGGGACGCTTGCCTTTACATGCACATGACCTTTAATGACATCCCATTATTAATCCGTAGGGTTTATATGGAGTTGGCCCACCCTTTTCAGCTATAACAGCTTTAACTCTTCTGGGAAGGCTTTCCACATGGTTTAGGAGTGTGTTTATGTGAATTTTCTTCTAGAAAAGAAAACGCATTTGTGAAGTCAGGCACTGAGGTTGGACGAGAAGGCCTGGCTCGCAGTCTCCACTCTAATTAATCCCAAAGGTGTTCTATCGGGTTGAGGTCAGGACTCTGTGCAGGCCAGTCAAGTTCCTCCACACCAAACTCGCTCATCCATGTCTTTATGGACCTTGCTTTGTGCACTGGTGTGCAGTCATGTTGGAATAAGAAGGGGCCATCCCCAAACAAAGTTGGGAACATGTAATTGTCCAAAATGTCTTGGTTTAGAGTTTATTCACGTTCATTAGAGTTTATTTCACCGGAACTAAGGGGCCAAGCCCAACCCCTGAAAAACAACCCCACACCATAATCCCCCCTCCACCAAACTTTACACTTGGCACAATGCAGTCAGGCAAGTACCGTTCTCCTGGCAACCGCCAAACCCAGACTCGTCCATCGGATTGCCAGACAGAGAAGCGTAAATAGTCACTCCAGAGAACACGTCTCCACTGCTCTAGAGTCCAGTGGTGGCGTGCTTAACACCACGGCCATAGAAACCCATTCCATGAATCTCTCTACGCACTGTTCTTGAGCTAATCTGAAGGCCATATTTGCATCGGTAAAAACCAATTTATTTATATATAATTATAAATAGATGTGCTATACTTTTATTATTTAGAAAGTGACCAATAATTTGTGACCAATATTTTATACGTAGATTGATTTTTCCTCTCTAAACTGTTTCTCAAGCGCGTTCTCTCATCACCACTACTGCTATGTGAATATGACTCATCACAACACTACGAAGACTGAGGCGTGTCCTGACGGAGGCCCGGGTATACCTCACTTTCAACGTTCCGCACAGATGCGCGCGATCCTTTCAAAGTATACTCTTTTGGCCGCAAGTGCGGAAAGACGCCTTTGGCGTGTGCGCGCCATCTAGTGGACTTTTGTTTTCAAGCGCTCAATTCACTGTTGTACATAGAATATAGATTAACATGGCAGAGGTAGAGCTGCATCTTCCACCAAATAATTACAAATTCAATTTTTGGAGAAACAGTCAGAAGGCAGCAAATTTATGATTTGCTGTCTGTCTGAACCAAAGAAATAAAAAACAAACTATCTATAAAACACAAAATAATATACATTCAAGTATTTTGACAACTTAGGTTTTCAAACAGAACTTTTTAGAAGAGATTTTGCTAAACAAACCTAGATGAGCACAAAATTTCACTTGTTTATAGCCACATGTCCCTCTGTCTTTTGAGTGTACTGGATGGGTTTTCTCACATTTCTGCTAGTCACCCAAAATGAAGAGTTTCAGTCCATTCATGGCACTGGAAGACTTTAGTGTCATATTGTCATGCATATTTAATTAGGTTTCTATAAATAGGGTATTTATTTTTCTGCTGTGTGAGAGCGCCTGGCCGGTCAGTGTGGGCGGGTGAGAGCGTGGTGCTGGTGGTTTGGGTGAGAGAGTGGCTTAGGGACTGTCCCTTTCAAATAAGCCTCCGTCATATTTAACAGGCCTCAGGTCAGCATGGAAATATAAAGAGTTTTGATAGGTAGTGAAGTGTTTTTTTTTTTCTATTACTGGAATTTAATTCAAAGAACTTGTTAGGGCAGAGGATGTTGGTATGTTATGCATAAACTGTTAAGTTCAGACTGAATAGATCAGAGGCTTGTTTAAAATTTCAGCAGCTCTTACCTGATGTTGGGATCCTTCAGATATTCAGCGCAGCAGGTTCTCATGCAGTAAGGAACTGAAGGTTTGATGAACTTTCCCATATATTCTCTTTCCCATATATTATTTTAGAATAATAATGTCTATAATAATATCTAAAAATTCTTAAAATAATTAAGATTAAGATAAGTAACATGAGAACATATCTTGAATGAATTTGACTTCATACCCCATAGCCATTTTTATTGTTTAGAGCATAAATCTTACAAATTCATGCTTAAAACAAGAAAGAAAAAAACAAATTGAGGCCTGTGGTGTACTAAAAAGATATATTCTCTGAAAATGTCTTATTTTACTCGTTTTTCCACAAGACAAATACTGTTTTAAAATAAAACAAAAATTATTTTTGCAGCATATCTCAAAAGGTCAAGGAACTATGATTCATCTTGATATAACACTTTTATTAATGTGCTGTATGTATGTGTATATATATATATATATGGTAATATATGTTTTAATGTAATATAGAGTAGCGTGATGTGTCCATAATGATGACGGTCAGTGTCAGACGGCACTAAAGTGGCCCCTCTGTAGCCTGTTATTATATTCCTGCCTCATGATGTCATCCCACAACTCCAGTGCATGAGAAGGTCACTCACTTACACACACACAAACAGCTGGCTTCTCGAGCCCAGTGCTTCAGTTCAAATCTCCATGGCTTTTTTATTGAGCTCTTGGAGAGCAGGACCAGACAGTAACCCTTTACTCTCTAATATAGGCCTGTCCTTTCTCTCAAAACCACCTCATTTTCCTTTCTTTTTACATGGAATTATGTAAATTTAATTCAATGCAAACCCACGTGTTTTGCACACTTTCTCTAACCATTTATAGCATCAGTTGCTAATAACAAGTCACTAATATCAGATAATGAAGTCTGAACTCCACCCACCAAGAAGCCCAAGGGTTTTAGATGTGCCTGCAACTGTTTGTTGAATTGTGGGAGTTTTTGGTGTGATGAGGGTGGAAAGAATGAAGCCGTTATTTACTCAGATGGTTCTCTGGTGTAGGTGTGAGTCTGCCCCTGCTGTTCTATGGGAACACACTGCTTGCTTTTCTTGGTATTGGTGCTATTTTTTTTTTTTTTTTTGCTCAACTGGAGAACTTTTTTCCCAGCACCGCTGTTGCTTTTGTTTGCTCTGGATGGCATGTCTGATTATTTATGGTGGGGGGGAAGGGAGTAGTCCAGCCAGTAAACATGTGACTGCACTGTATTTTGTTTTCCACTCAGAGTGCCGTGTCCTTTGACAGATATTTTGAAGGCTAATAAACTTTTTATTTGCTTTATGATCGGGGAGGGTGGGGGAGGCAGACAAACAGATAAACATAGAAAGAGAGAGAGAGAAGTTACTGTCTGCATACCATACTACAGCATATAGTATGACAACTACTCCAGTTGCCAAAAAGTACTGTATGCAACAGAGCATATAGTGCTGGATAGAGTATCCCACAATACACTGCACTTTTCATGATTCAAAAACAATATCAGCCACAATTTAAGGCATTTTTTAAAAACGTATTATTTACTCGGCATTCAGGAATTAGGAGTTATATGTATATATGTTATATTTTTTATTATATTACATTTAAATTATATTTAATAATAAAATGGTTTATATTTATTTAATTACTTATTTATAAATAATACATTTATTACCAGCTAGTTATACAGTATATGCTAGGGTTGTCAAAAGTACCGGTACTACAATTTTTTTTTTGACATACCAGCATACCGGGCACCAGGTATATTCGGTTCCCCTCTGATAAGACGCTCTCATTCCAGATTGTTTGAGCGCTCTCTGAGCATCAAAGGTTTCTATTTACAGTGTGTTTTTACAAGGCATTGTAGCCAATCACAATCACATATGTTGAGTGTGTGAAGTTATGCAATGGCCTATCAGCGGTGCTGGTCAGTAAGTAGTCAGATTCCACTTAACCAATGAAAACACAAGGTTTTGTTTTGTTCAATGTGAGCTGCACGCTCGCCAATCCTTTCATTATAACGAACAAAGAGTAAACACTATGTAAATAAGAAATTCTTTGCACAACTAAGACAGCTTTTTTTATTATAACAAGTGTTTTCGCGAGAGTGTAGAATTCAGTGATCTTGCGATTTAGAGATTGACAGCCTTAGTTATTATAAAGGCTAGGCTCTTCTCTTGCTTTCTGTTTATTACCCATTCACATAGTTTTGCATGCTGCTAAGTACACTACAAAGTACAAAAAAAACAATTTTTGCTGGCATTGGTACCGAAGTTTTGGTACTGTGACAACCCTAGTATATATATTATTATGCACTGCAGTATGCTAATATTTTATTCTGAACCTAGTTTGAAATATTAAACAACAGCTTGTGTCCTCCCTGTTCCCTGTAGCTTTAATCTATTCACTGAAAATGTTTTTGATAACCATTTTTGATAACAGTTTCCTATCAGCTTTCACCTTTCACCTACCCGTTTGTTTTGGACTAATCGTTTCACATGTGACCAAATTGTTTTTGTACATTTGTTTAAAAAAAAACAGAAGAGAGAAAAACAGTATATTGTCCAGCTGTAAGAACATAGCATCATTTGAATTACATCTTTGATGTCAAATAGCAGTAGGGCTGTTCTCAGGGGGGTGTCAGTCCCAAAACACAAAAACACAACACTATCGAAACTGTTGTTCATGAACTTTTGTTTTCTCACATCGTTTTTTTTCTTCTGTCTTTTTTCTCACACTCAGGCCTTACAAGTTGCACGGCAGATCCTTCTCCAACAGCAACAGCAAAGCAACACCCTCAAGTCCCCTAAAAATAATGACAAGCAGCCTGCACCACAGGTACGTGTGTGCGTGTGAAGCTCCAATGTTGCTCAAATGTTTTTGATTGCTCAGGAGACTTAATGGAGTTCTCAGAATGTTTTAGTAGAAGTATCAACTGTCTCAGATGTTTCTCCTCAAATTCCTTATGAGAAATACAACAGAAACAAATTACAAAATTGTTGAAACAGTATCAACCTGTAAAATGATTGTGGATCTAGTTCAGATTTTGAGAGAATTTGCTGATTTTTGACTCATTATTTAATCAGACTTTAGGAATTAAGAGATTTTAAGAAAAATTTTGATTACATTTTTTTTAAATTATATTAAATATATTATATTTAAAAATGTCATTGTAATTCATTATTTATAAATAATAAAATTATAAACAGCTTGTTGATTTTTACCTCAGCAAGTACATTATTTGCTAAAAATGATTTTTGTAATTAAACGTGCAACATGATGTCATCTGACAACATTGTTGCATGTTTGATGCATAATGTTTTATTTTTATTTTTAGATTTATTTTGATTTTAGGAGAATTAGGTGAGCAATGAGCACAGTTTGAGACATTAAGATCTCCACTCAAGTCTTGGAGAAACATTAAAGATATTTAAGATATCTAATTTGTGGGTTTTTTTTCTTGTAGAACATTACTGGTGCTGACATAAATGTGTGTGTGTGTGTGTGTTTATGTGAGTGATCAGGCATTATTTGTTTACATCTATATATACAGTTGGTGGCACAACATGTACCTGTCAAAGCTTGATAAACAGGAAATTAAGGCAGACAGGGCTGAAGAGCTGGAAGCACATTAGTGTAGTGTTCTTTCATCATTCACAGTAATCTTAACAAATCACACACAATGAAATCCTGTCAGTTTTAGCACATTATGAGCACATGGATATCTAACATGTGTGCAAGTGTGAAGAGCAAACAACATTAGCTTATTTAATAGAGGTACAGTAAGTATGGCATTTTCTCTCTCTGCCTCTTTCTCTCTGATTTCACACTTAATTCTGTCATCGGCAGTTAAAGGGGGCGCCTGGGAGCAGCCCTGGCTCCTGTCTTAGCCTCCGGGCTTTCTATTTGCCTATCCTTTGTGATGCAAAGCAAATCCGGCCCTTTTCATTTCCCCATCCGCGCCCCTTTAAAAGAGAGCAGCTAGCCGTGTCTGATGCAATATTTACGTTTATTTGAGATCATTCTCGCTCAGATCCTTATCTTTGTTTGAGCAAGGTGGATGTTGTTTGTTTCGTGGTGGAATCGCAGGCGACCAGGGGCATATTTGTTAATTAACGCACATCCCTGCTTTGAGTGGGGCTGTTTGTGTGTGCAGTCACTATATAGGAAGGCTTTTTAGCAGTACTTGCTAATGAATCATACATTTTCTAAGCATTTAGCATTAAATGAGTGACTTGGAAATCAAAGGGATTTGAGGTTGGCTCTTGTAATCCAAAACACAACATGACAACATGCTAAAAAACAATAGCAACCACATAGCAACACCCTAGAATCATGACAGTTTTGTGCAGGCAAGCACCACTCACATTTTAATAACAACTAGTTTTTACTGAGGTGTTATGGCAGGGCTGCACGATTAATCAAAATAAATCCAACACTGCGTTATGTCCTAGTGCAATTATCAAATTGCAAAGGCTGTGATTAAATGAAATGGAAATATGTGCGGCGTTTCAGAGTGAAGCGTGGAACTGTGTTCTTTTACACGCGAGCAGCTCATGATTCAGTGTTTTCAGTGTTTCAGAGCGGATCACAGGAAATGCTGCTCCATTCAAACTCATCTCCTCTGACTTTGGGTTGCTATATTTGGGAACATGCAACATGTGCCAACCATCTCAAACTTTTAATGAGAAGCTCTTATAAACTGGCTGTTATCAACAAAAGAGAAGCTGTGATTTTCTGACAATATAAAAGATTGATGATTTAACATTTGAAAGTGATGAAATTAAGGCAACCATACATTTTTAGAATTTTAATTTTACAGTTGCACTGTATAATATAACTATTATTATTATTATTATTATTATTAGTAGTAGTAGTAGTAGTAGTAGTATATTTTTCTTAAATGCTCATTTTTTTATTTTAGAGTGAAATATTACAATAGTTATATTTCTTATTATAGTCATCACAATTATAGTGTATTCAAAAATTTTATCTGGAAAAAATGCAATAAGATAGTTTATCCCCCAAATCATGTAGCCTCGCTTTGTGGCATATCAGTATCATGCCATGTAGTCTAAAAGAACTTGTGTAGATATCCCTGGAAATAAATCACAAGGGAAGAAATACGGTATCTGTGACATTTAGGTTCTGTATGAATTTGCCAGAATTGAGATAAAGTCGAAAGGATCAAGCTAAACCGCTTCACTCATCAGGCTGAGGGGTCAGTGGCCGGCAGATTCCACTATCCGGACTGTAAGTAAGTAGGAAAGGAGCAGACCAGCCTCAGCACACAAAGACGAAATTAAAATTCAAATTTATTAATGTATACAGAGAAGCATGGCCAACCTGTCACTCACACCAGTGAAAAAGAAAGCATGTGTGTTTTTGTCTTTCACCCTCATGCTCTCTTCTGTCTTTCTATGACTGTGTTCAGAACGGAATCCTAGTGTACTGCATACTGCTAAGTAAATACTGTATACTGCTTGCTATTTGTTTTTATGTATGTGTGTACTGTACTGCTTAATATGAACAATTTATATCCAGTGGTGAAGTTGTTGAGCACAATGCATTGTGGGATAGTTCCCAGTGTAGTATGCTTTGTTGTACACTGACCATTTTGTCACATTCGTTCTTTGCATATAGTTAATATTCTGACTATGCACAGTATGCACACTATATACTGCAGAAATAGTATGCTAGTATGCTATTCCAGACAGAGCCTTTTTCTCTCCTTCGTTCCGTCCAATAAGTCTTTAGCTCATTATATTATCCGAGCACCCAATAGCTCTTGCAGTCTTGTGTGATCTATCTATCATTAGATGCTGATCTCTATTAGGTGTTATTGCTGTATTGAGGCGCCAAAAGCCAGCATCAATTTGCTTTCCTTACTCTAGAGCATTTTAATTTGATTTGTGACAGTTTTCTCACCAATTCAGCATTTCAATCACCGTCCACCTAAGACTTTGAAGATTTAAGTGTTTGCACATAATTTTTTTTGGTCAGCAGTGAGAAATGTAATTGTAGCACACTAATTGTTAATTGTTGGCTTATAGGGAACACAGGGTATGGCAGTAAACTCATGGGAACCTTTACTAATCGATGGGCGTCTTAAGTAGTGCATTGGATGCTGGACAATTAACAGACAATATGTCTTATATTTCTTCATTAGTCATACTAGGAGATTTTTAAAAAATGAAATGGGGGGGGGGGGGAATCTTTATTAATATGACACACAACATAGAACACCATAAACATCTGGTGTAGTGACAGACCGGAGCAGAGGCTAAACACACTCGGCTGGTCAGAAAAACTTGAGTAAATCACTGACAAAATGACACGTGTAATTAAGAGTCCATGCCACTTTACCACTTTACACCTACAGCAGAGAAGAGAGAGAGTCAACAAGAGAAAGAGAGAGAGAGAGGAAGATCGAGAGAGTGCAACTCCCTCCTTGCTAATTACGGTTATCACTGAAATGGTAGGGCTTGAGTCATTAGTTCCATGTGCATTTAATTAGAGGCAGTCTGAAATTGGATTTAACTTATTACTTTTTCATGGATCGCTTTCTTGTCATCACTTCAAATTGGATTGCAGCCCCAGGTAACTAATTATGCCCGCCACAGGATCAGGAGTGGAGAAATAGGTAATTAGGAACAACACTTGCGGACCTTCCTTGATAGTCCACCCTCTCCATGGAATGAGGGAAAAAAAAAGACCAAAAAAGGAGTGAGGATTATTTGTGGCAATGCTGTGAAAGCAGGTGTGGTTAACTCTGCGTTGCCACCTATGGAGGATTAAAGCTGGGTTGGCAGTGTTATTTTGACATGATTTTCGCCCGCTAGCATAATGCCCGTACTAGGCACGTTGTGGTTTATTTGATCATTACACAATGTAAATGTCATGCACTTGTAAACTTTAGCCATTAAAGGCCGTTTGAGCATAAACTTTTGCCGTTCACGCTTGAGTTGGTGAAAAGACATAGCAAAACAAACGTAGTGTCAATAGGCAGCCTGAAAAGAGAGGTTGTTTGTTTCCTTGGACAGTGTTGACGCTTGTTGAGATCAGCTGGTCTGTTCGCTTATTTTTGGTGGAAACGAGTTGGTATCTTCCAAACATGTGCAAATCATCTGAAGGAGTTTGTTGCTGTACCAAAAACTCAATGATGGTGAAGCTTCCGTGAATGTGGTATTAGTTATCTAAGCTGTCGGACTGTAATTGTCAGGTTGATAAAATCTCATAGACTTTCAGTGAAGAAGGGACTTTTCTAGGGATCAGAGTGTTATAGAGATTTAGGCCAGTAAGCAACAATTCAGATCTCTAGGGATGTGACGGTGAGGAAATTTTCCCACCAGTTAATCGACACGTGACAACACCGGTAATACCAGTATCTCTGGCGGGGGCTTTTAAATTGCATATTCTAAACCGAAAGTAAAATGCGTACGGCCACTCTGGCATTCATAACGGTGCAGAGAAGTGCAAGTGTTTTCAATGTGGCCGTGAATTAACGACAGTGCGGCCCTGAATGTATGACAGTGCGGCCGTGAATGATTGACAGTGCGGCTGTGAATGAACGACAGTGCGGCCGTGAATGAATGACAGTGCGCATTGTACTTTCGGTTTAGAATTAGCGCCACTTTTTGGGCAGGTTGCTTGAATGGTGGGTTCATTAGACTATTATTTTTAATGAAAAACACAACAAAACATTACAATGACAAACTCACTTAAATAGGCGCTTTTACATTTCGTTTGGAAACCAAATCTTCTGCAATCATCTTGTAAGTCTCTCGTGATGAATGAGTTCTGACTCCTGCTGCTGATGTGCTGCGACTCGTTCTGCTCGCTGTATTGAGCAGACATGTTCAGTTTTTAATTGTCTGTTCTCTAACTGAACTAAATGATTTTATTACTAGCTCTAAAAAAAAAACAACAACAGTGCCTGAACACCGGTAACACCGTCAACACCGACTATCACAGCAAGCCTAAAGATCACTGTAGAAGACTACACAGAACATCCTTGCAACTAAAAAGGCAATGCCCTAGAAACCACCCAGAACACTCTAGCAGCCTCATAGAAACAGCTATTCTGAACATCTTAGCAACTGTATAGCAACACCCTGGCAACCACTCAACATAATACTGCAGCATTGTAAATGGTTTAAATCTACTTGTAAGAATGATAACCTGACATATATAAGTGAATCAGGTATTATTTGTGTGTGTGTGTGAGAGAGAGAGAGAGAGAGAGAGAGAGAGAGAGAGAGAGAGAGAGAGAGAGAGAGAGAGATTGTTAGTGGGAAAATGTTTATTTTTAATTTAAAAAAATTATGTAATGTTAGAAATATTTATAATTATTTAATTATTTTTCATTTTACTCACCTTTGGCAATTTATTGTTGGACCCTGATCACAGGATTCTGCTCCTACACTAAAACACCCAGCAACAGTAGTTTTTAAGTGTTTTATGACTTTTATTGTTTGTTAAATGTCCTCTGTGGTGAATTAGACTCACTTGTTCTCTCTGGCCTCAATGGTCATAAATGTCTATTTCTTTTTGTGTTTTGATGATGTCACAGGAAGTAATCAGTAGAGCTGTTTTGCACAATCTTTCTCCTTCTGTTTCTCTTTGCCTTTCTTTCATGATCATATGCAGTCGTTGGGAGGGCAAGTGGAGGTCAAGCGATAATGTCCTCTCACTTTAACAAACGATGAAGGGCCCACACCCCCCTCCCCCTCCACACACACACACACACACACACACACGCATAGACAGACTGCAATTCCTCGTCTTCATAGAGTGCTACATGACACAGTGCAGAAGTCAGGCCTTGGCTCTCCTTCACTGATACCCTCTTTCTTCTCTGCAGTGTTTTTTTTTTCTCCGGTCTTTTTTAAACTACCGTTTTTTTGGTGCAGACCCATGGCATTGTCCTGACACATGTATACCACAGTGCAACAATCTGTAACTCATTAGCGGTGTGGTGTGCTGGGGCTTGCTGGAGCTCGGCCAGAGCTTCCAGCCTCTCTTACAGACAAACCCAGCACAGCATAGAGCCCAGATCAGACACAAGAAGCCCGACGTGGGCTGCGGAGTCTGTCAACCCCTGCTCTGCTCTGGAGGTGACAATGAGGCTCTGATAATGTCAGTGTGGAGGGGAGTTTAAATGTTTGGGGTCGGTAATATATATTTTTTTAAAGTCGCTTATGCTCACCAAGGCTGGATTTATCAAAAATATAGTAATAACAGTAATATTGTGAAATATTATTACAATTTTAAATAACTGTCTTCTATTTTGATATATTTTAAAATTTAATTTATTCCTATGATGGCAAAGCTACATTTTTAGCAGCCATTACTGCAGTCTTCAGTGTCACACAATCCTTCAGAAATCATTCTAATATGCTTATTTTGTCCTCAAGAAACACTTCTGATTATTATCAGTGTTGAAAATACTTAATATTTTTTGTGAAAACCGTGATACATTTTTCTCAGGATTCTTTGCTGAATAGAAGCTCAGAAGAACAGCATTAATTTGAAACAGAAATAATTTCTAACATTATAAATGCCCTTACTTTCATTTATGATCAATTAAATGCATCCTTGCTAACTATTCTTCTTTCATGAAGAAAAGTATAAGAGTATAAAAAAAGCACCAAAAGTATCAAAAATTTGTCCATATAACTCATGCGCTATATTACAAATCATCTGAAGATAGTTTTGCCATTCATTAGCTTTGTCTGACTTACTTTTTCACTGATTTCACTTAAATGTAAATAATTTTTCACTGATCATTTTCCAAAATGATCTGTTAACCTCTGTGACCAGACCATTGAGAACCAAATCAATACGATAAATAAACAAATGATTTAGACCAGTTTTGTGAATTGAGTCATTTACAGTACTTAATTTACATTTATTAATTTAGCAGACGATTTTATTCAAAGAGACTTGCAGAGAAGGAACACAAGTGTTTTTTAAATAAATCAACTGATTCAACTGTTTTATTGGCTTGATTTAAGATTTGGATGTTGCTACTTCTCTTATGATCTCTTATGAACACAGCAATGAGAGCTAGGGCAGATGTCAAAATAAATTTTGTCCTGTTCCTCAAACAAAGCAATCGAATGGCTTCAGAAGACTATAGCACAGAAGCCGTATAGTATTTTTGTAGTTGTGACTACCCCACTTTTGCATCCCCATTTCACTTTTATTGTTGGAATTTCTTCTAAAAATCGCCTTGAATTTCTCCCTCCACAGCATTCACTGTCTCACATTAGTACAGTACATTACAATACAATAAGCACCATTAATACTAATAACAATACATATATACATAACTGGCTGTAACTCTGATTTAATTTGAGATGTTGAACAAAAGATTTCTGTAATCTGTTAATTCATGCATATGCAACTCTAAGTCTACTGTTTGATTGCAAAAGCTGATATTTCTCGTAGAGAATATGAGAAGGGTCAGACATAATTTTGCCTGCCAGAGACAACATCTTTTAAATATAAGCATCTTGAAAACTTGACTCAAACATTTGGCCCACAGTCTTTGAGCAAATATGTAGCAGTCTAGCCAATCAAGCTTTAAGTTGAACAGCGTGACAGCTATACCATCCATGCACATATTCTATATTGCACAACACTGTAATATACACTCTGTTTGTTTGCTCCAAATACGTTGTTGTACCTTGCAACAAACATTATCTGTATGTGCACTCGATAATAAAGCAGCATCCACACAGACACCCAAGTATTTATAAGAGGACCCTTGTTCAATCTGAATGTTATGTACAGTCACTGGTCTTACATATGTATTTGCTGGAAGACCAAAAATCATTTCCTTTGTCTTACTTGCGTTTATAATGTGAATTCCTTTCACACCACTCCACTGATCTATCTGAATACTAGAATCATCTTCAATTCCTAATAAAGACAACAGCACAGAACAGCCAAGATATTCTTCAAAAAGTCACTTTTTGTCTCACACAAGAAAGAAAATCATGTAGGTTTGGCAGCATGAGGGTAAGTATAAATGAAGACAGAATCGTCTTTTTAAGGCGAACTATTCCTTTTAAGTCATAATCGTTTGCCACCTTTTTTTTTTTCGCTCTGAAGGCCCTCAGAAGACGTATTTCTCATTCCTCCATCTGCGGCTGTAGCCACGTATCATTCCTGTTCTCTTCAGCCGTTTGTTTTTTCTAGTCATATTGTAAGAATGCATTATGTGTAATGTGTAGATGAGAAACAGGTTTGGATGATGCTGTCACGATGAGGTCATCACGCTTTTTTCCAGACCGTCTGGCCCAGCCAGTGAGTAACGTCCAACCATCAGATTGCTGTCGCATCAACTCCGAGCGCCAACCCTTAAAGCAACAGTGCCATTTTGGAGACCTTTTCACTTCAGTCATGTTTCTTTTCTCCCCCCAAGCCGCCTGCCAGCCCCTTCTTCTTGTCTCCTCCCCTTCTCTCCTCATCCCTCAATTCTTTCCATCTTTTCGTCCGTTTTTCTCCACGGTATGCAGATGTGTGGTCCGTGTTGCTAGGACTGATTCATTCATCCTGCGGGGAGTTTATGGAGAGATGCATATGTCGTAATTGAGACTCCAAAACACTAACAGCTATATGAGAAGCTTGGTGAAGTCTCTTGTGTGAAGCCACATCTGACGGCCTGTGGGTTCACTGGAGAGCTGACAGTTGTCAGCGGTTAGCATGAGATGCTTGGGACAGAGAAATATGGCTACTGTGATCAGCGTGTGTATGTTTAACTGCTTTTAATAGTTGAGCTCTTTCTCTCTCACTCTCTTTTTCTTATTTTTTTCTAAAGTTTTAAAATTGTCATTAAGAGAAGACAAAACACATATGGTGTTGGTTTATATTTATTACAGATGTTAAAATACCCTGCTGTGGCCTTGTGCTGCTTTGTTTGGAAAGGTCGACTGAGTTTGGTAAAGCAAAGATGTTCACTGGATGTTCACTTGCGTTTGTCTCACACTCATTTAGCATGCCAGTAAATGTTTTCTTTGATCTCCGATGATCTCAGAATATATAATGAATATATTAATATATCCTTACCTTAATATTTTTATTTTATTTGTGGTGTCATTTAAGATTAAACTATTATTACATTTATTTAAAATATATAAACCATTTGATAATTTGACATTTAAAATGTATAATTTAAATGTATATTTATTTACATCTTTATCTACATTTTTCCAATAGTTTATTATTTAACTACTGTTAAAATGACTGGAGTCAGTAAGTTTTTTTCTTTTCTTTTTTTCTTTTGAAATTAATACTTTTATTCAGCAAGGACACATTTAATAGATTAAAAGTGACAGAAAATGCTGTTCTTTTGATCTTTCTATTCATCAAAGAATCAAAAAAAAAAAAAAATATATATATATATATATATATATATATACATATATAGTGGTGCTTAATAACTTTGATTCATTTGATGAATAGAAGGATCAAAAGAGGCCTTGTCTTGGGAAGGACAGTTACAAGTCCTGCACAGTGACCAGAGGGATTTTGAGCCATTCCTTTTCCAGGTCACTATCTGATGCTGGTGGAGGAAACTGTTTTCTGGCTTGCTCCTCCAAAATACCCCAAAGTGGCTCAAAAATATTTTGACCTGGAGACTGTTCAGCCCATGGGAGATGTTCAACTTCACTTTCATGTCATCATTCTGTCACAAGTCTTGCTTTATTTATTGGTGCATTATCATGCTGATACACGGCACCCCCAGGGTTCAATGTTTGAACCATTAGGTGCACATGGTCCTCCAGAATGATTTGGTAGTGACGCGCTCATCAAGCACAGTAGGGAATAATATTGCAGCCCAAACCATCGTTGATTCACCCCTTGCTTCACTCTGAGCAGCAACAGTCCAGGTGTTAAGCCTCCTTGGGGGCTTCTCCACACTGTAACTCCCACAGATGTGGTAAAGACAGTGAACGTTTTCCAAAGCCCAAGATTTGGCACCATTGAAACCAACATTTGGCATTGGCACGAGTGACCAAAGGTTTGGCTATAGCATCTCGACCATGAATATTGACCAGGTTAGCACCTGGATGTCCCTTTCAGACCACTTCCTCTTGTGTTGACAGTTACTCCTGTTGTATGTGGTACATCCTATGTGATGGTATGCCCACATTACCCTGGATACCACAGCCTTTGATACACCACAAAGACTTGCTGTCCTGGTCACAGATGAGCCAGCGAGATGCGCACCAACGATTTGCCCTCTTTTGTCTCCCATTATGTTGTGTGGATTGCAGTATTTTATTTACGGCTGTGCTGCTTTGTAATTCAACCTTCACACTCAGCTCTTACTGATGGAATGTAAAATCAGTGAAGATTTGCCACCAGTCCGCGCATATATAGACATGAAACCTCCAATACTATATTGGCCAGAGTTTTCATTTCAGTGTCCAACCCGTTTGTGGTATTAATATACATATTTCAATATTTATTATATATATTTTTATAGCAAGTAGTTCACTGTTCAAATAAGGTAACTTGTTTCTTAAGATTTAGTTTCTTTCCTCTGATCAAAATGTTTTGATGATGCCTCCAAAAATAGTGTCTGACTCAAAAAAAGGACAGTCTGAATCAATCACAATAGCACATAAAGAAAACAACATTCCCCCACCCACTTCATTTATGTCGAACATCACCAACAAAAGCTCATGTTTTGACTGAAGTCAAAGCCGAGACGAAGCCCAGACCGTGGTGGAACACTTTTCACTAACGTAACAGCACAGGATTAATCAAACAGGATCTGCTCGATGTTAAGTAGCTTTTGTCATAGTGCAAATCACTAAATGCACATGTAATCGTTTCAGAGTTTGCGGCTTCTGTAGTGATCGTCTGCTCCCTCATTACCTGTGCCAAATATCAACACCACACATACTGTACTGAAACTGCTGCCGTCATGCTAGTCAGAGGTCAGAGATGACTGTTTGGTCTCTGCTCATTCATTAATAGAAGTGACATTCAAGATGTGTGTGTGTGTGTTTGCTCCTTCAAAACGAAGGTTGTTGCCCACAGCACCAGCTGTTTTCTGCTAACATCACACCTGTTCTGCTACAACCCGTTTAAGTAAACAACAGATTACATTTAGTCACAGGACAGCATACTAATGAGTTTATTTAGACGTGCAAAAGGTCTATGAACAGTTTTGAACAAAGATATCTTGTCATAGTAATAGTACTAGAACCCGTCACATCTGTAGTGGTTTTGTAATGACTCTTCACGAGAGGATTCGTATGACTGCGCGGTTCAAATGCTAAACTCAAGCAGGTTACCAGCAAACACTTATCTGGGATCAGTTTCCCCCCCTGGCCCAGTGTCACCCTGACAGTCATATGGGGAACCGCGGCGCTGATCTGAGATGGAGCGCGTTATTGTTTGTGTGTCAGTCTTGCAAAGGAGTCAACCTGTGCTTTCCAATTATCTGTAACAAGACATAAATGAATAGTGTTGGTTCTGTGACTCACAAAGTGATGGAGTGAATAAACAGCAAGATCTATTAGACGGCTTGGATAGAAAGAGTATGGGTAATTATGGCGTACAGGCCCGAACACAGCACAGATAGATGGAGAGAGAGCGAGAGAGAGAGAGAGAGAGACAAGAGGAGGAGGCTTGAACTGTATGTCTGCTAAATTTATCATGAGCCCTTTGGGAGCAGTGAAATGAGAACAGTGGCCTATTACTGCTAAGAAGGTGTTTTATTGAGAATATGCCGACATTCTGCCCAGGGGAGACGGCATGGGAGAGGGGGTACGGCCAAGTGTGTGTGTGTATGTTCATATGAGCGGCTGCATGCGTTATGTGTGCATACTTGCACGACTTCTTGCCTTTTTGCCCTTGCTTGAGCATGTGTGTTTTATACAAGTGTGTCTATGTGCGCACTTCTGAGAGTGTTTGCCAGAGAAACAATGAAGTATTTAATTATTCACTAAGGTACATCATGTATAGACCTTTAACTCATTTCTTTAGGTCAGTAATTAATACAGTCAGTCTCTGATGGACTACAGAAACTGTTGTTTACATTCCCACAAACTGACACTACATGCAACGTAAATTCTACTACGTGAATATAATTATTTTGTGTTGTCATTTATGTACAGTACCATGGCATGATTTATTACTATGATACTACCACAATATTTTCTTATAAGGATATTACTTTTATAAGGGTATTCATATTTATATAAATAAATGAATGTAATTTATTTACTTTTTAGCTTGCTGTTGTAATGTCTTTGCGGTTTCATTTTGATTTTCAAACGTTTATAATCTTTCATGTATTATTAACATACTGCAAAATACAAAAATACTGTTATCTTGCCTAAATATGATATTTTTATTACATACAGGGTTTTATTTATATAAATGCTAATATTCTAATTGAAAATCCTTTGTAAAAAACTATTGACTAAGGCAGGGGTTTTGAATGTGTAATATAAAATTTACCAGTAGAGGGCGAAGCAACTTTTCTGTGTTTTTTTCCCCCTCTTTTTTAATAATAAAAAAAAGTGTGAGAAGGTGGTGATGTTTTAATCACTTGCTAGCTCTGAGCACTTATGTTCTAACCGTTTGCAGCAGAAGTGGAGCCGTGGTGTGTGTTATTTTATGCTGTGGATATTAGTAGATTTGGACAGGAGTTAGACTGTGAGTTGAACACACACACACAGTCCGTCTGTTCAATATTTAAAGTTTGTCTGTCATCAAATAGAATAAAATGTACACTTTAAAGTGTCTGAAAAATGTTGGATTTATCATAACATTTTATATAAATATAATGATTATTATGTAAACAAATCTATTATTTTACATCTAAATAACTGTAATTTATATGTTTAAAATATCAAAGAAAACACTAAATCCTCCCATTTTTTTCTTATTAAAATGAAGGGCTGAGCTTGTGTTACTATAAACAATTCCACTTTATAAGAACAATAACAACTTGCAGATGCTGTCTGTTTTTTTCTCTCTCTTTCTCTTTCAGATAGTGTTTGCTTATCTGTTGTTTAATTAAGGGTTTCTTTTCTTCACTCTTCCATTGTTTCACCAGCACGGACAAAACCTTTACCAGGGTCAAAGGGTTAACAGCCATCAACTGTGCTGCTTTTTTCTTTTTGTTTTGTTTTGGTTCTTTTTGTTCTCTCTCTTTCTCTCTCTCTCTCTCTCTCTCTCTCTCTCTCTCTCTCTCTCTCTTTCTCTCTCTCTCTCCCCCCTTCTCTCTCTCTCTTTCTTTTTTTTTTAATAGGGTCCCACACAAAGGCATTGCTTCACCTGCCCCCCTCCCTCAAAACACATACACACACACACACACACACACACACACACGGCCTGCGGCGGCCCCTGCCGCTGCTTGTGTCCCCATTTGAATTGATTATGTTTAGAGGGCTGCTTGTGATTGGTGGAGAAAGGGCGTGGTTGATTGGATAGTTTTGTATCTTGTCAGCTAGGGAGCAACCTTGCGCGTGCAATCTGTCCATATCCCCGGGAAAAAGGCTCGAGACGCGGCAGCACATGCACACGCTCGCTGTAAACGCCTCTCTCTCTCTCTCTCTCTCTCTCCCTCTCTCTGCCGCTCGCTCTCTCTCCCTCTCCGCTCCGCGACTCGTGTCTTCTCATCTTCCGCGATCCTCCAAACGGCCCAGCTTCACTCTGTTTACCCTGCCAGCCAAATGGAGTTTGTCAGGTTTGTCAATATGATTGATTCTGTAATTTTTCAGTGAAAGAGCTGTTTCTGTTGCCGTAGAAAAGTTTTACAATGCATTACGTCCAGGGGAAAAGGAAAAGAGGCTGATTTCTCTGCATGCTGTTTGTATTAGTTTCTATCATGCTGGTTGGTTAGGAGATGTGTAAACACTGATACGATAACAAGTTGATGTTTGAAGCTTCTCTCACTTGCAGTTTACAAGAGCAGGATTTTAATATGAAGCTTTTGTTAAATGTTATTCTGTGCTGTACATATATGTTTTTATTTGAAGACTTTTGTAGTTATGCAGAAACTTATGCAGTTTTTTTTCAGTTGAAAAAAGGTTTTTAGATTGCATATGCTATGCAGTGTTGGATTTGATTATATTTTAAGTTAGATTGTTTTGTTCTGTATTGCATTCTTGTGAAAATAATGTGTGTGTGTGTGTGCGTGCGTGTGTGTTGGGGTTCTGTTCCCCTTCATGCTTACCCACATTTAGAAAGGGGCAGGGACACACTCCGGTTTGACACTTGTATCGTGGGCCCTCATTTTTGTGTGTGTGTGTGTGTGTGTGCGTGCACAAGAGTGTGACAGTGCACATGCCAGTGGTGGGATCATTGAAACTAAGGAAAAGTTTTGACACTCTCCTGTACTGGTTTTGAAGGCTGTTATTTTCTTCTATTGCTTGTTTTGAAGATATATTTGTTAATTTTAAAGAAGTTGTAAAATAATAATGTGATATTTTATTGATGATTTGAATGCTGAGATGCAATAATTAGGACACAAGTTTCTGGTTGTCATCATTATTTCGAGGGGGGGGGGGGAGGTTGGTAGGAGGATGGCAGGAGAGGACGGGGAGAGGTAACGACTGGACGTGTGGAAAGTAAAGGCTAAACAGGGAGCCTCGCGGAGGGTAATGCCGCACAGCTGTGACCACCGGGCCCCTTCGTTTAGAAAGCGTGAGAGCTGATTGGGCTGACAGTTTGTAATCAGACTTGATTTATTGTTCATTAGTAGTGCATTAGAGTCCGCTCTGGCTGGGGCCGAACCGCATTTATGTTGTGCCCTGACAGGCCGTGAGCCTGCCAACACCTGTCATTTCTACCGCTCGACGCGTATTAGTGGCGACGACAATGTTAGTGTGTGAGAGAATATTCACATGTGTGTGTTTACGTGAGACTGGAGAACAAATGTGTGTGTGTGTGTGTGTTGAACAGATATTTCCCATAGGAAAGTTTTTTTTTTCATCAAGAAAGAGAGGAAAAAAGAGTGGGGGGGAGGGTGTTATCTGGTCAGTCGTTCATGTGGCTGACCTCTTTCACAGACGTCTTGCTCTACATTATGTGGTAAGAATCGAGAATACTTTGGTGATGACACACGGCATTGCCAGCTGTTCTTTTCTGTTGTCTTTTCCCTTCATTCTCCCACAGAGGAAAAAGATAAAGAAAGAAAACTTTAGCTTGTTTTTTTTCTTCTAAAGATGCATTTCTTCTTCCTTTTCTCCTACTTTGTTTCCAGAAAGCACACCAGGTGAGCATCCTCTCAGGAAAGAGCAGCGTAGTGACGAATTGCTCCGAAAGACAATTTTATGATATACAGCAAAAAAGGTTGCGGCTTCTTCCTCGACTCACACATCTGCAACTTTTTACTAATTTTAGGGCAGAACAGAGATTTAGAGATTATATTCGGTAGAAGTATTTGTTAGAAAAAAGTTACAAAATTACAACAAAGATAAACTTGTGTCGTCTTTGTGCATATTAGCTCTTGCCACATGCTAACAGTATCTTCCACTCAATATTAATCAACCCTGACGACGTGGCCGATCAAAACACAAATCGCAATTTACCGAAACCTTCATGTGATGTCATGGAAACACGGATTAGCGTTGTTGTCGTTTGGCGTTGTGCAGAATGAGACCTCTCCCGTACGAGGATGTGACGACCATTGTCTCGAGTAAATTCTCAATTTGAGGGGGATTTGTGCGACTGTGATCTTAATTAAATCTCCACCGACTCCAATAACACATCTGAAGGCATGCGCGACGTTGCGTAACCTCGCTGAGCTGGTAAACCATAAATCATATCAGTGGGATGAGTAGAGCAAGAGAGAGAGAGAGAGAGAGAGAGGAAGGGAGGAAAGGGCGTTAGGGTGTACTGGAAAGGTGTAAAGTGGTCGAAGGCAGTTTGTCGACACCATTGTTTTTAGTGGCACATGTCAGACCGAGTTGAGCGGGAGACTTTCAATCTTGCTTTGTCTTATTTTAGTGTGTGTGAGGAGAGTCATGTCAAGGGTCACCTGGGGTTGAGTTGAGGTTAGAAATGATTATTGCTGCCAGTCATGTCTAAGATTGTTTTTACAAGATCTCCACCACAATGCCATATTTACCAGTGGGAAGCTCTTTGAGCGCTGCTTTTTTTGGGAGCATGTTAGTTAAAGAATCATGGTGGTAGAAAATTGGATTTTTATTATAAACTGTAATTGTAAAACATGTTGTAAATTGTTGATGAAGAATAGTTAGAATGGCTTGCAAAGAAAAAAATATTACTAATTTAGTCTAGTTTTTAATTAAACGTTGAGAAGAAATGGGTCTCATGATTATTTGTGGCAGCATAAGAATAAATATTTAATTAAAAATTGTATTTTATTCAATAATAATACATTTGATTTTTTTTTATGATAAATTGCTTGTGATGTTTGTAAGTTGCATTGGATAAACATGTCTTCTGAATGTAAATAAATAGATTATACAGTTCATTTAATGCACATCCTTTGCTATTTATTTAGTGGCACTAGAACTAAACAAAGCTGACTTTGTCGGGAAGAAATAACTATGAATTTGGCCAAAGCATGCATTTAATTCTGACCACAATCACTTGAGCGCACAGCACATCGTAATTTCTGAACTCATAAGTAGGCACTTCCCAGGAGGACTTGAAGGCAGTAGATGTCAAGGGTCAGGATATTCAATATAAAACTATAAATATGCTGGTTTTCATTAAAGTTTTTGCATCCTAATATGCAGAGAGATGAGAAAAATCAGTAATCTGGTTTAGTTTGTGTGATTGTGTGTTTATTTTATATGCTCGAATCCCAGGCAAACACTCAGCAACACATCAAGACACGACACATGCCCATGCCACATTCATGATGTGTGCAAGATTAAGTGAGTATCCCCTGAGCGTCAGCTCAGAGGGTCCTGGGGCTGATGGTCCACTCCTTCGGGACACCCACCTGCAGTGGGGTTGAGTTAGTGTGGGAAAGCTGAACCTCATGCTCTCCTTCGCCCCTGCTTGTTTGTTTTACGGCAGACCGGGCCAGCTCTGCTGAGAACTTGTTTGTTTGTGGTTTAGAAGTTAATTAAAGCGCAATCTGGATTTTTGTTTTTACAGTTGCCTTGAATGGGCCGCTTTCCCCCCGCAGAATCTGCACGGTAAATGGGCAGAAAATGTGACTATGATTATCCTGTTTATGTGAATTGTAAACGGGCTGCGCGAGAGCCAGAGGGAGGAAGAGGGAATGGAATTATTCGCCATTCAGAAGCGGCTGGGGAGATGAATATATCTATGCTTCAGCCATAGAAGTTTTTTTTGTTTCATAATAATAATAATAATAGTACATGCATGTTTTCATAAATATTAGACAAAAATATCAAAACATTTTATTTGTTAAATTATTTGTTTTGGAACTTTTTAAACATTTTTGAACAAAACTAAATTTCCAGAAATGAAAATTTTGTATTCAAAAGAATAATTACAGCACACACATAGTATGAAATCCTTTTTTTTCCACAACACGCCATGCCAAATAAAAGTACGGACAATGCTATTCCCTATATCTCTGGACAAGGTAAACCAAGAGGCTTCAAACAGACCAAACCTCCTCTGATTTCTCAAGGGCTTGTTATTTTGTACTTCTCAATTCTATTTGATGTCTTGACAAAACAAGATGACACCGGGGAGCTGGCATTAAAATTTGATTTTCATTTTTTTCCTGCCCTCTTTCTTTCTTTCTTTCTTTGCAACCTGTTTCCGTGCGGCCAGTTCAATGTACGAGACGCTCTGATTGAAGTTGCCCTCTTCACTCTTCATCTTAATTGCCTACCTCTCTTTCCCTCTCTCTCTCTTTCTCTCGTTCTCTCCGTGCATGACATTTTGCTGTCTCAGGAAGAATGCATTCTTCATTAAGTCAGTATCAGTGTTTCTGAGGGTCGTCAGATGTTTCCTCGTTAGAGCCGTATTTTTGGATGCCGTTTCCTGCTCATAGTCATGGACTGAAGACGAACTGGACGGTGGATTTAAGCACCAGGCTCAAATGAGCTGGATCCGCAGATGCGTCCAGTACGCTCCATCTCCCAGCTGGCATCATTTTGTTGGTGTATCCCTTGCGATTCAACACCTTCAAGTTAAAAAAAATAAATAAATGTAACATTACACTTAATTATTAATTTTAATGGCCACAAATGTTTGCACTTTTATGTTTGATGAAAGGGGCAAAGTGATTAAAATATTAAAACAATTATTTACAATTATTATTATTGGCTTACCTATTTAAAATTGTATGTTTGTTTGTTTTTTACGTTTACTTTTTGTTAATTTACCTACTTAAGCTTTAGTTTTAATTAAAAAAATTTTACATTTTAGTTTTTTACGTTTAAGTTTCTTGACATTTTGATATATATATATATATATTTTTTTTTTAAACATGAGTTGCCGCAGACAAAATGCATATTTGAGCTGTCTTAGCTGAAAGCAACTTGCTCTGACATATGTTAAAGTATGTCAGTGCCATTGTTTTGTCTCAAGATGTACACCAGTAATGTTTTTATAAGGCACGTTTATAAAAGCTACTTATGTCCTAACTGAACTAAGGCCAAATCCTGGCTTAATCTAAGCCCTGTCAGTGAAACCGGGCCTAAGTGTCAGGCTCACTTATTATTAATTTTTGCACATTGCAGATGTTTGCATGTGTTGGCATGTGAATGTTGAGTGCACAGCATATGATGCGTGTGTGTGTGTATAGTTTGGGTAGGGCCTGTGGACAGCAGGTCTGCGCTAGCACATTGCCTACAGTCACATAGCAGCTGTTTGAGTGTTTCTGTGTGTATGTTAATGTGCTACACTCACACCTGGCCTACACCTTTCCTTAGTGAAATTCATAACCATCAGCTTTCTCCACTTTGCTCGCTTTTCTTCTCTCATAATAATTCTTTCTCTCTCTTTCTTAGCAAACAAGTCTTGTGCTCTTTAAAACTGTCCACATGACGGCTGAAATATGCATTCATAAAATTCCTTCTATCTCGTTTAACCAGATATATGCTTTATCTCATACTGCTTTCATTAAAATATGTATTTGTTCTTTCCTCACCTCTTATCAAGCGATATGGCCATTTACCGCAATTCATAATAATAATTTCATTCCTCACACTTCCACAATTACGGCCAGAGGAGAAGAGGGAAGAGCTCTGAGCAGTAAGCAGCGGTATCCCTCACTCCGCTTAAGTGCTGCTGATATAGTGGCCAGGATGATATTTTTCAGCTGAAGTGCTTCTCTTCTGCGGCAGGCCTGTCTTAAAGAGATTCCAGCTCATTCACCAGCGGATTAAATGCTAGTAGTTACAATGATCAATAGGTTAAGAGGAGGCCCATCCCTCTCTCCACTAATGACCTCAGTGGTAATGGGCAGTAAAATGTGAGCTGTAATAGCCTTTCCGCTAGGGCTGAGGTTTGGTAGAAGTGGTCTCACACACACACACACACACACACACACACACACACATACACATATATTCATGCAGTAAATGAGGGTGTGAAGCTGGTGTCAGTGTGTCTGTAAGGTGTGGATATAAAGGGTTTAATTGGAACAGGCTGGCATTGTAATTTGTTGTGTCCTGAGAAGTTAGTTAATGTTTAGTTGTTAGTTTTTTCGAAGTGTTTATTTTTACATCAGATGTTTAAAAGGCTTTATTTGGTGGTTGGATCTAAGTAAATGTATTTAAACATTTTGATTGGTTTCGAGAACAGTTCCACTCTTTACAAAAAATATAAAAACACAAATTGGTAACACTTTGCAATAAGGTCTCATTTGTTAACGTAATTTAGTTAATGTATTAACTAGCATGAACAAACCATGAGCAATACATTTTTTACAGTATTTATTAATCTTTGTTAAAAATTCAGTTCACAGTGCATTAACTAATGTTAACAATACAACTTTTGATTTTAATAATGTATTAGTAAATGCTGAAATTGACTAAGATTAATAAATGCTGTAGAAGTATTGTTAACGAATGAGACCTTATTGTAAAGTGTTACCAATTAAATATGTTAGTATATTAGTACACTTTTTGTTTGGTAATTTCAGTTAAGATTTTCTTCTTTTTCATTCGAAACCAAAGATTGTTTCAGAAATGTACAAAAAAAAATGTACTCATAAATACAAAGTTGAAATGTTTAAGTTGTAAGTCTTTATTTGGAATTTGGAATTAAGAAAAAAAAAAACGTTCAAAACAGAAGATTTGTTTTTTAAAACATTTTACAAGAAAATTTTAAAAAGTTTAAAATGTTTGTTTATATTTTGTTGAAAATTTGAGTCTGATCAAATCAAATTTGTAAGTAAATTTAAGTTAAAATCTGTTTCTCTTTCAGTTGTTACAAAAAATCTGAAGCATCCAAATAGGCAATTATAAATTGGCAAGGATTTCATAGTCAAGTATAATTGTACAAACGTGCATCTGGTGTTTTAGCTCATATTGTCTCACCACCCACCCGTCTGCCTCTCTGACCTTCAGAATAGTTCATCAAAATTAGTGGCGCTGAGAAATACGGACATGAGTGCATAATGACTGTGAAATGAAGAAATCAAGGGGTGCAGCCTATGCAAATGGTGCGCTAAGCCAAGTGAAAAATGGGCCGCATATCAAGATGTACCAAGCGTGTGTTGGGGCGCCTGCTTATGTGTTCAACTTTGATTCCGAGCACCACATATCCATTTTGGTGATGAATTTATAACAAATTCAACCCCGTCTTTGTGACATTGTGTGTATTTCGGAAATTCCTTCAAGGTGTTTTGTTTTTTGTTATTATATTTAGAGTAGTTTGAAATAGGCGGAGGCAATGTGGAAGTTAACCCCGCCCCTTACAGAGGGAACAGACTCAATTACATTCATCAAGATGTGACAAATTCAAACGCGTGTCAGCGGTTCTGAATCACAGACGCAATTGGGGTAACCTTGGTGAAGGGAGACTGTCGCCTTAATGTCTGGCCAATCAGGAGCAGATGTGAGACATACATCTGCGATCTAGCACACGCTTGCTAAAACACGCTGGGGATATGTTAACAGTTGCAAATGCCCACTGCTATCAAGTTCAGCACAGACGTGGTTTGTCACCCAATGTCACAAAGGAGATTTTAATGGCACGGCGTTTCATAGAGAAAGGCTGACACTGAGACACACGCATGTACTGTATTCACACAGCCTCTCCTCTAATTAAAGACCCCTGTCAACAGCACGAGGACCCTCTCAATGTCATCACACGCCATTTTCTTTTCTGACCATAATTTGTGCACCCTTTTTATTCTGCGAAAGCTTGTTTGTGTGCCCTTTAATGTGTTGTTTTGGTATATTTTTTTTAGAGAGGGACATTTTTTTCTGTACTTTTGACGAACTAACAAAGAACACAGTCGACAACACATCCTGCATTGACACGGTTACATTCATGTTAATTGATATTCAGCGATTTTAAGTTTATGTACACAACGAAACAGTACACCGTGAGAGTTGTGACCCATTTTAGTGAAGTATCGCAGGAACAAGACGCTTCACGCTGATGAAGAGGGGGGAAAACAATCATGAAAAAAATGAAAATACAAAACGTATTCACACAGTCACAAGCAAAACATGGACAGCACTCCAGAATAATGGCCAGTGGCCTTGTCACTGGAGTGGGATGTTTGATGATGGGGACGCTCTGTGGTTGTTCGAGTGTGTTTGTGTGTGTGTTGTGTGTGCATGGATTTTCTCTTTGCATATGTCAGTCTCCCATCAGTCAGTGCAGTGCAGTTCTCATATCACTGGTTCTGAAAGCTCCTCAGGTGGTTTTTGAGAAACAGGTCTTGATCTCATAGCACATTCATCTGGTGACAAGCTACTGATAGGACATGTGACACGTTATCTTTAGTGTATGTGTTGTGCGTATTGTGTGATTATCCCATTGTCATTGTATTCATATGTCCGTCCTCTTTCTGTGTTTGTGTAGGTCCCAGTTTCAGTTGCTATGATGACACCACAGGTCATAACTCCTCAGCAGATGCAGCAAATCCTCCAACACCAAGTTCTGAGCCCCCAGCAGCTCCAGCTGTTACTGCAACAACAACAAGCACTGATGTTACAGCAGGTACTCGCCCTCGTTCTGTTTTATACCGGATATATTCCTTCGGTTTGAATGTCTCAGATATTACTACAAACTCAGATATAACTACAAACAGTATGACATTACAAGAATTCTAATTAAATAATAAAACAATAATCCATAAGGATCCTTGCCTCACGATGCACTAATGTGAAGTGGAGTTCAATAAATAATTAAATGCATTAATTATCTGAATAAACAATTTGGAACAGAGCTTGACATTAACACCCGCCAACCTGCCAAATGCAAGTGGATTTCAGCAGTGGCGTGTAACGCAGTCACTTTGGCGGGTTGTATTTTTAATATAATATATACATTTTTCAATTGTAGTCTTTTAAAAATGCATCTAAAATAATAAACTAAGTGCAATGTAGTGTTGTCAAAAATATTGATTTTTCGATGCATATCGATACTGAAATATCTGGAATGCTGCCAATACTCATTTCCCGCAGAATTAGATACACGATACCAGCATCACTTTCTCACTCTCTCATCTCTCCGACAGTGACACACACCTGCCTCCTCTCACTCGCTCGTTTCATTTGCTCCGGATGAATATTTTTGGTGTTACAGGGCTTGAATTTCGGTGTGGGATTATGCATATTGCACATAACTTTACTCATTCCTCCAGATTTTGTGCTCACACCTAAAGTGTGTGCACATAAAGCTGCCACTCAGTACTAAATTGAGTTATTTTTCACTGCTTATTGTGCTTAAACAGTCAAATACACACAAAATAATGTAAAAATGCCAGTCTTCGCAAGTATTCAGGTAAACACAGTCAGTTATTTTAAGTGAACCTAAACAGTTAAAGGTGCGCTGTGTAACATTTTCTCAGTAAAATATCCAAAAAACACTAGGCCAGTGTTATATGTTTTGTTCAATTGAGTACTAGCTCAGAAACGCTTTACTCTCACTGCAGTGTCATAGCAGCCGCCGAGCGAACGCACAGCGTAACGTCATAACATCATTTTCAACACACTCAAATGTATCTAATATGATAAACAGAGCTGCGTTACCTCATACTCATGACCGGAAAAGCGGAAATGGCGCCGGCGACTGTGGCATAATAAAAGTCCCGCTGCTCACAAGGCGTGTGTGGCGCAATCGCTCCAGCGGCCTTGCTCAGCTCCCACAACACTCGGTCCTGCTCTGCTTCATACTACAGTAACGTCAATAATCGCATCCATGAACAGGATTTCTGCCCGAGTCCTATCTCGATTCTTTTCCACCGGCTGTGAGGTGGAGACAACATGTCCCTAGATTCTGCGCTCAAACTTGCCGTTATCAAGCTACGCCTTTGTTTTGAATAGGCGACCTCTAGCGGACGGAAAAGTTACATAGTGCACCTTTAAGAAAGAAAACGCATTGTAACAGTATAACAGATCCATGTGTCAGGTCTTAAAGTGACAGCAGCCTAATATACCTGCTGCCAAATTATGAGTAAATAGTAAAAATATCTATATTGCAGTTTTCCCCATGTCCCGATGTCAGAATTGTGGCCAGTGAAATGCTGAGTGGCTAGTAATTTTGGAAAACCACTAGCCACAGTGGCTGGTGAGCAAAAAATGTCGAGCACTGATTTTGAATATAATATATTAAGATGTAATGTATTATAGTCATAATCTTATATAATAGTATATAATCTATTATAAAATGGCAACAACAGCAATATGATAAAATATCTTGTTATTAATAAAATTATATTTATTAATAATAATCACAATGATTCTGATGGCAAGTTATAGTTAGTTTTGCAATAATTGAATAGGTAACAGTGTAATTAGTCTGTTAGTCTTGTAGCAACATGTAGTGCATATTTCAACACAGTTATTATTATTATTATTATTATCATTATCACAATAAAGAAAATAATATAACAGGTATGTTTGTTAGTCTTGTAGCAACAAGATGTGCATATTTCAAACATTTTGCAACGTCTTCAAATGTGGCTCATCCAATAAAATGTTTTGATATACTTATAATAATTAAGTTCTATGATGCCCTACAATTAGTTCCTTTCTCTTTCAATGTATCGGACCTACAGTACATCACTCCCTTTCAACTGTCTTAACTGTTGCTCAATCTATGTGACAAACAAAGAGGATTTGTCATGTATGTATTAGTGAAGCAATATACACAGTTTGTTAAACCTGTGATGCGTGACTCAGAATTCCACACATTCTGAATATGCATGATGTAGAATTTTCTGTGGCTATAGGTTGGTTATTCCAGATTCTCAGGAAATTTGACTTTTGAAAGTTGTGAAATGTGAAGGTTATATATCATGGAGAACAGGATGGAGTCAAAAACACACAAAATAATGTCAAAATGCCGGTCTTGGCAGTATTCATGATTTTCTATGTGGTTTTGAACCAAGACTGAGGAGTGTGTAGACAATCTCGCAAATGTTCACAACGCAAAACTCCTTCTTTATTCCCATTTATTCCTATTCAAAGTGATTTAGAAAGGACAAAAATAGTATTATGCTGCACATATGTTAATGTAGAAGATTTTAGGTATTTTACAGTACATATAGATGTATTAAAGGTACTGTACTCTTAATTCTAAGGATCAGAGTAGAGGAAATAATCTCTTTTGTAACATTATACTTGGTCTTCAGGGGAAAATAAATAACACGGCAGAAGTATAGAAGAGGCGTCTTTAATTCATGACTCTGTGTGACTTTGCAGCAGCAACTCCAGGAGTTCTACAAGAAACAGCAAGAACAACTCCACCTTCAGCTCATCCAGCAGCAGCATGGCAGCAAACAGCAGAGTAAAGAGGTATGCTGACTGCATTGCTTTACACACACGCTCAGCCCTGGTGTTCATTACCTGCCCCCAGTGCATCCAGCAGCTGTTTCCCACCAAGTACAAAAGCAAAATCATTCCAGTGGCTCTATGTCATTTTATTTTGAGTTTTGACAATGGGAGAACCCTGTCCTGTTCTTGTGCTTCTGCACCTCATCCTAACCAACCGCAAAACTATAATGCAAAAGCGCTAAAATCTTTTTAAATTTAATTTAAGAGTTTCTGTGCTAACCAGTCACAAGATAAAACATTGATGTATTTCTATGACGTCACCCCCGCATTATAATCCCATTGGTCCAAAATCATGCTCTAGATAACTGGACACTAAAATATACACTAGATCTGAAAAAATTAAAACATTAATACTGTGAAATATTCTTACAATTATAAAATTAACTGTTTTCTATTTGAATATATTTTGAAGTAATGTATCCCTGTTAGACATGTGCCGGTATACGGTAATACGATATATCAAGATAATGAACATGCACGATATTGTTATTGTGGGCACTTCAAAATACTGTCAATAATTATTTATTACGAATTATTCAGATTTTTGGAATGCATTTTAAGAATACTTTACCCATCAACACTAAGAGGACGCACGAATGTTGTTCAGTCACACACTTTACAATAAAGGTTCCATTATTTAACATTAGTTAGTTAATTCATTAACAAACTAACAATGAAAAATACTTCTAAAGCATGTATTAATCTTAGTTAAATGTAAATGTCAGTATTTCAGTATATGAGATCTGGTGACTGTGGGGGCCATTTTAGTACAGTAAACTCATTGTCATGTTCAAGAAACCAATTTGAAATGATTCGAGCTTTGTGACATGGTGCATTATCCTGCTGGAAGTAGCCATCAGAGGATGGGTACATGGTGGTCATAAAGGGATGGACATGGTCAGAAACAATGCTCAGGTAGGCCATGGCATTTAAACGATGCCCAATTGGCACTAAGGGGCCTAAAGTGTGCCAAGAAAACATCCCCCACACCATTACACCACCACCACCAGCCTGCACAGTGGTAACAAGGCATGATGGATCCATGTTCTCATTCTGTTTACGCCAAATTCTGACTCTACCATCTGAATGTCTCAACAGAAATCGAGACTCATCAGACCAGGCAACATTTTTCCAGTCTTCAACTGTCCAATTTTGGTGAGCTCGTGCAAATTGTAGCCTCTTTTTCCTATTTGTAGTGGAGATGAGTGGTACCCGGTGGGGTCTTCTGCTGTTGTAGCCCATCCGCCTCAAGGTTGTGCGTGTTGTGGCTTCACAAATGCTTTGCTGCATACCTCGGTTGTAACGAGTGGTTATTTCTGTCAAAGTTGCTCTTCTATCAGCTTGAATCAGTCGGCCCATTCTCCTCTGACCTCTAGCATCAACAAGGCATTTTCGCCCACAGGACTGCCGCATACTGGATGTTTTTCCCTTTTCACACCATTCTTTGTAAACTCTAGAAATGGTTGTGCGTGAAAATCCCAGTAACTGAGCAGATTGTGAAATACTCAGACCGGCCCGTCTGGCACCAACAACCATGCCACGCTCAAAATTGCTTAAATCACCTTTCTTTCCCATTCTGACATTCAGTTTGGAGTTCAGGAGATTGTCTTGACCAGGACCACACCCCTAAATGCATTGAAGCAACTGCCATGTGATTGGTTGATTAGATAATTGCATTAATGAGAAATTGAACAGGTGTTCCTAATAATCCTTTAGGTGAGTGTATTTGCTCTTTGTTAATGTTAGTTAATGCATTAAATAGTGAGACCTTACTTTAAAGTGATACCTATTGTTCTTTATAATTCTTTTGCACTTTAATCTGTTTGAAATATTTGTTTACTTTACATTTTTGTGTATTGCTTTATTGTATTTAAATGTTCGGTTCTTTTTGTTATAAGAAAAAGTTATTAAACCTGTTCTAGTATGACAACACTTTTTTCACAACTTATTTCAATATCATGATAATACCGTATACCGTGATTAAAAACTTCAGCAATTAATCGCAACATGAAAATTTGATACCGGCACATGCCTAATCCCTGTGATGGCAAAGCTGAATTTTCAGCAGCCATTACTCCATTCTGCAGTCACATGATTCTTCAGAAATATTTCTGCTATGCTGATATGGTGCTCATTTCTTATTATAATCAGTGTTGAAACAGTTGTTGCTTAATATTTTTTGTTAAAAAAAGACAGTAAAGACTTAGAGAAGTCTTTACTGTCACTTTTGATCAATTTAATGCACTCTTGGCAAATACATTTCTTTAAAAAATAAAATGAATTGACTCAAAAAAATTTAAACGGTAGTGTATGTTTTGACTGGCTGTGATTGTGCTCCATGTTCCATGTTCAGTGACAAAAAAAAACACAAACTTGGTTAGGATGCATCGGGTTGGCCCAGTATTTTTCTCTGTATTTTTCCATGCTTATTTGGCCATTGTGTCACTTTTAAAATATATTAAATCAATCTGAAAGTACTTATTACATTTGGGAGAACTTCAGTGGTCAGAGAATGGCTGCAGAGAATCCGTATAGATCCTTTTATGAGGTATCTGTGTATTAATATATAAATGTACTATATGAACAGATTGAAGGGCATTTGAGGTTTCCCCGTTGACAGAAATACGGCACAGCACAGTTGTGAAGAAGTGTTCTACCTCTTGGTCTTTCTCTCTCTTCCTTCATTTTAAGGCCGTATCACCAGCTGTGTTCCTGGTTGTTCTAATGACAGCAGGATAAGGCAATGCTCTAGACAAAAAGAAGCGATTATTGTGCGGTCAAAAGCAGTTCAAAGACAATCAGAGTTTCACTTCTTAACTTCCCCACCGAGAGCTTCATTCTGTAACCGGAGAGAGCGTATAAATGAAGGCGAATGTTGTAAAACACACACACACACAGCCGTACACACACTTTCACATGCTTACTTCAAAGTCCCCCAGCTCGCTAATTAATGAACTGGGGGCTTCAGTTTGGACAAGTTGTGGTGCGTTGCCTCCATAAATCAATGCGACAGGACTGTTTCTCTTGCCTCTGACAGAAGCTGTCACTCTTTCTCTCTCTCTCTATCTCTCTTTCTTTCCCTCTCTCGTGTCAGAAGGACAGATGAGGGGAAGGGGACTCTAGAATGGGAGGGGGGTTGAAAAAAGGAGGGTGGCAACGTCAAAAGGAGAAACAATTGATCAGCTGAATGGAACGTGACGAACAGGAAGAAAAACACCATTTTAAAGAGTATTATGTATGATCACAGGAATTTGATGCAGCCCTCGAGAGGCTCTCCTCCGTCTGTGCGTGTTTTTCTCTCGCGCGCACTCCCTCTCTCCCCCTCCTTCGGCTTTCTCTCACGCAGCCATCAAAAGATGGAATACGAATTGTTGCAGCGACTCCCCCCACGGGGGTCAGACAATAACCCCCCGCTGCTGCTTTGTGCCTCTTTTATTTAAAAGACAACAAAATTTCTTATGGTTTCAAAGATTTTTAACTTTGGATTGGAGGCGAGGCAATAAAAGGGCCTGCCAGCGTCAGTCTGGATCATGTTGTCATCTGCTCTGTTCTCGTCTCTCTCGCGTGCCACTCCGAGTTAACCTCCCATTCGCTATGTCGGGCTGGCGTTAGGTTAACGCTCGTGTGCTGAGGAAGATCTCAAGCGGCCCAGGCCATCCTTCAGGGTGATGTTCAGATGAAAATAAACACACTTTATAATATGGTTCAGTTTGTTAGCATGCAGAAGGTATCATGAACTTACAGTCAACAATACTTTTATAGTATTTATGGTTGCACTTTACAGTATGTGTACTTGCGTGTACTTACCTAAGAAAATACTGTGTAATATAAGGTAACTACAGGGGTTGGTTAGGTTTAGCAGTAGGTTTAGGATTAGTACCTAGTTATTACCCAGTTGTTGTAATTACTGTAATAAGTATGTACATGGGGAACAGGACTGTAAAATAAAGTTATACCGTATTTGTTAATCTTTTTTACAGTTAATACAGTTTTAACATTTACATTTTTATAAATGAATATTACACTAATAAATGCTATAAAATTATATGATACCTTATGCATCAATATTAATGAATTGAACCTTATTGTAAAACCTTATTTGTACAAATTTTTTAACAATTAAAGTCAGCATGAAACTGAAGTAGAAATTTTGCTTTTCTTTTCTATTGTGACTTTTTCACGTGAAACAGCTTCTCGAACCAGATAAAATGTAGACTTGATTTTTCCATCAGGATTTGATGGACTGCCCTCTCGCCGGTGTACATGTCATAAGAGAAGAGAAAATATTTTTTTGCAAGGGGGAAAGGAAGTTATTTTGATTCAATATTATGAGGGCACATCTAAAAAGATTGCTTGAATGCTTGAATAAGTCACTTATAATAAACACACCAATATCCCATAAAAAAAAAAGAATTGTCAATTTTGACTTTATGAAATCATGAAATCCAAAGTGTCCCTTAATTTATTAATGCATGTTTTATGTGCAAAATTCGCACACAGTATTAAAAACATTCTCATAGTCTTTAGTAAAAATTTAATTTTCCCCACCTCAGAGTTGTGTATAACCAATTTTCACAATTCAGTCATATCCCAAATTAAATCAACTGGTATATTTTTTTATTTTGTTTCATGTAGTTTTGAAAGTGATTTAAAGGTAGATGTTTATGTAGATCTTATATGAACTTATTCTTTTAAAAATAGTTATTTACAGTAATCTCAGCATTGCATTTTTTTAAGGGCTTTTTGCTTTTAATTGTCAGGACAGTGATAGAAAAGACAAGGGTAGTGTGATCAGGACAATGACCCGGACATGAACCTGCTTCTCTGTGGGAGCACCACAGCTTGCATATGTTGTGCTACCGCTGCGCCATAGCTCTGACCATTGACACTTGAGCATTTGTATTTTAAAAGCCTCGTGATCAGGGTTAGAGTGGGGAGAGAGAGAGAAAGAAACAGACCTTTGACAGGCAGATGAGGATGGGTGGACCATGAATGAGAGTGGAAAAAAGAGCAAGCACTTTATCAGGCTGTTTCAGATCTGTTCTGGGTCTAAAGGTTGACCTGTCCGCGCCTGTGTTGCAGGACCTTTTTTGTGCGCCTTCTGTTTGGAGAAGTAAACACAAAGTGAAGCATCCTGTGTTTGGGAAGAGGGTGCGGCACACAGCTTGGCAAAGCCACGTTTGCGCTTTAATGTACTAACAAACACGTGCACACACAAACATGTGACCCTCTGAGTTGGTTTTTCATCTCGGGTCCATCAGAAACCTTCTGAGGTTTCACCATCCCGTGATTATGGCAGATATTTAGTCGTTGTCACAAAGCTGTCATAATGCATCGAGGAGGTCATAAACAACAGTGTTAGCGTTGAAAGGGGTCAACGGGAGGGTTCAATAGCCCTGTATCTCCATAACATCGCCCATTTGTTTTGACTGAGGGGCGATTGGGGATGTTAGATAATTTCCTCCCATTTATCGTTCTGACGACGCAGCAGTTTGTTCGCCCATTCCTCCCTCTCCTTCTGTCTTTCAACACCCTCTTTTCCCTATTTCCCTTCCACTTTTACTAACTCTCTCCCTTCTTCCTCTCAAAATTTCCCCAGTCATTTGGCACCTTCCTTTCTCTCTATACTCCGTTCCATCTATCTTCCAGATGTGAGGGTGTATATTAGACACAAACTTCCTCACAATATGATATAAATTGCAATGCATGTCATGATTTAAAAAATCAGTCAATTCAATAAATTGTTAAACATCACATTTAGATAAATTACATAATGAGACTAATAATGAGTTATAATGTCAAATTCAGTAAATAAAAGTTAAAAAAGTTTAATGAATATCATGCGCTAATGCACTGACTTTTACATTAATCAATGTCAATTAAAAATATAAATGAACTCAACCTTTTGTAAAATGTTACTTTTAACAATTAAAGACATCATAAAATTAAAATGGACCCTGTTTATTTTTTGCAAAAATGTTTTAATTCACTTTATAATATTTTGTATTATTATCTAAATCTAAATGTGATTTTCAATGGTCTGAGAAAAAGAATCACAAATCTTTAACATAAAATTGGCACATCCACTGCTCAGCTCTCCTCCTATTGGACGGTTACCCTGTTACTTCACACCCCTGATTTATCCAAAGGAGTCAACGGTTGGCTCCCCTGGCTCTGCACTTACACTCTGCTGAATATTAAGGAGCTCCTTTCAGTCACAGGTTGTTTGCGGAGTTATGAATGGCCATAATTAAAATCCTGTGGCTCTTATTAGGAATGATTAACAACATTTCATTATTTGTCACGAGCCTCCCCGACTCCTCGTTAATTAAGAAGGTACGGGAATATGGGAATGTACCTTTCCGCGCCTGTTTGTGTGTGTACGTGTGTGTTTATCAGCCCTGAGTGAATAAGTATGTTTGTGCACGTGTTGACATAATTGTTTGTGAGTGTAAGGATGATATGTAGACCTCTCATCCTCTCTCCGTCTCTCCCTCGGCAGGTGTCTGCGCAGCAGTTGGCGTTCCAGCAGCAGCTGCTCCAGGTTCAGCAGCTCCAGCAGCAGCATCTCCTGAGCCTGCAGAGACAAGGGCTGCTGTCCATTCAGCCCAACCAGACTCTGCCCCTGCACTCCCTCACTCAGGGTAAGAACAAACACATCCATCACCCCTTAAGAGGATATTCACACTGAGAGCAATGGGAATTGCTGACAAAGATATTTTGAAAAGTGCAATGAAATTATTCACAAAATTACAACATTATGTTTTTTTGTCTATTTATTGCAACATCTGGGTAAAAAATAAGGATTCATAGGGTTTTGTTTTTGGGATCCATAGGGATGCAATATGTATGTTTTTATAGATGTTTTATTTTGTGGGGGGGGGGACAATGGCCAAGGTTACAAACTCAACATGAAGTGGCCTTAATGGGATAATCACACCGAGGAATTCCTGACAAAATTATGAAAAGTGAAATTATTTACAACAAAATTTCTTACAAGAAAATATCACTTCTTTTTATGCATGTAAATATACGGGGGGAAACATTTAAGCACTGGGACATTTACACACACACGAAGAGGTCTATAGGAGTACATTATTTTGTGTAGGAAAAAGTTTTGCACTGTTGAACATTTTACAGAAATTTACAAAATTAGACAAAATTTTGCTATAGGCCTTTATGTTCTCTTTGCATTACAGTTTCTGTTGTTTCTTTTCTCTTTTAGAACAAGAAAATGTCTCTTCCACTTTTTCATTGAATACATACATCTCTGATAAATGTATTTTACATATATCTCTGTTTTATCTCTATTGTCTTATGTTGGCTCCTCGTCAGCCCCTGAACATAGTAGTGCCATTGTTTTCTAACCTCAGCCCACTAAACTAGTCAAAGATTAATCACTTAACAAGCAGTCAGTGAGTCAAAAGGTGTTTTTCCAGGAGGTGTATTGCCTTATTTTCCTTGTCATATTTACTTAAGGAGCAGCAACAGAATAACAAAGACTGCATTCATACCGGTTTTGTTTTGAGTTTTGTTTTCTTTCTTTCAAAAACTGACTGTACTCTCTCTGGCTAAGACAAACAAACCCATAACAAGATAAGGCTGTATAAAGGCTGGGGAGGGGGTGCTTGGGTAACACGCAAATACAAACTGTGTTTGTTCAGTCTTGTTATTGTTTGATCAGGGCATAGTCGGAAAGCTGAGCCACTCCACATACCCACGTTGCCCTGGGGCTGGGCGAGGCGATACTTTATGATGCGAGGCCACAGGCTAGTGTCAAATAGAAGGCCATCTCAATGAAGAACAATTTTATTTCTTTAACAAGTGATTGAATGACATCTCAAGCAGTTGTTAGCCAGAGAACATTGCAAGCATGTAATGCCCAATCAGAGGGCAGTAATTAAAAACACAGAGGGCACATGCTGTTTTCCTAATGCAGAACATGAGCTATTGTATGGATATATAATAAGTTTACTTAGCTGTGAAGATTATTTCCTAGTTTCCTAGAACCTGTTTGTCTAGTATTAATCCAAAATGGAGGATAAACCTGATTGGGTAATTGTAATAGCCTGTAGCAGATTCCTTGAATTGGTGGTTAAGTGTTGAAATCAGAGTGCAAAATAAACTTTTGCCCACTTTCAATGTATTTTGGAACCCAGTTAAGGCTTTTGATTTTTCTATTCATCAGTATAGTCAAATGTGTTTCTTCTGTGTGTGCGTCTTTGCATCTGTGTGTGTGTGTCTTTGCGTCTTTGCAGCATTTCTTGTCAAATGTCAGTCGGAGATGTCCTACAGGTCGCCTGGCACAGTGACTGGTAAAATTGGGCCCAAATTTGACTGGCATAGGGGGTAATTTCATACCCTGATTAAAACACTTGTCTGTATGTGTGTCAAAGTGTGTTTGTGTGTGTCCTGCACATTTTCTGCTTCACTGTTAAAAGTTATTGATGACCTTTTTTTCTTTCACACTCCACTGCATTCTTTCATGCTCCAGCAGCCCAGTTTTCCATTCGCAAGATGTAATCTACAATATTCAGTAGTTAACTAAGTAGTTAGCATTGGTGTGATAACTTATGTTACCTCCTTATGTGTGCGTGGTGATTATGCGCTTGGGCAAGCTACTAAGTAAGATTACTCGGCCAGCAACATGGGCTGAAATTGGCTTATTTATTAGACTCTCCGACTTTGATGTGTGAATAAAATCTTTTTACATCGCGGCTTCACGTTTAATGTACAGGCACATCCAGTCATTTTCTACCCGATTTGTTTACAAGTGTGCAAGCTAGCTCTCTGGCACGGCACAGACATCTGAGACTTCAATCAAAACAATGTGTTTTAGTCTGACGATTTGGGGTTAGATCACTTATTTGACTTTTTTGACGTTGAAGTTTTGGAGAGGGTCAGCTGAAGTCTGCTATGAATTACAACAATGTGTTGGAGGAGATAAATATCATAAACGGGGTTCAGAGAGAAAAAATAACAGTAACAGAGTGAGAGAAAAAAAAACAGAGCAGATGAATATTCAAGAAAGGCAGAGAGATTAGGTGTATTTGGTAGAGTAAAACCATTCCTGGCTTCTTTACTTGTCCCACGTACACAATGCAAAGTTAATAACAGCCGTATTAGAATATGGAGTGAATACCCTGGAGTGTGTACGCAATACAGGAGTCACTCCGGATCCTGCGATAGTTTGAACAAAAAACTTTTTGTGGCCTTTTGAGATATAAATATAAAATTTGTATTTTTAGTGACTTGAGTTATTTTATTTATTTATTTATTTTAAACTCTTGGGTGCACATTTTAGTTTTCATTTTTTATCTTTTTTTTCTACTGCACAAAATGAATCCATAGGGATCCATTGTTAAATGTAAGCATTTTTTTCTAAAATGTAAAAAATATTGGTGGAAAAAAGCATTCCTTGGCACATGAAGGTAAACCTTTTGAGTGAATTTGCTTTCACTCTTGTAAATAACTCAACTTTGTGTAAACAGAATGGGATTAGGCAGAAGAGGCCTGGTTGTCTACATTGATGTGGCTGCCGGATTTGTGTTTGTACCTCATTTTCCAACACTACTAGTGCGCTTTCATCTAAATCTGTGCACTCCTACACTCACGTTGTGAATCCCTCAAGTTCTGAAGTTCATTCTCATCCCCAGCCGCACATTAGTTAAGTTGTCCAGTCAAGGGCCACAGGACACCGACAAGACAAATTTGCCACTAATATGAAAGCAGCGAATGTGACCAGGCATGATGCGCGATGTGCGCACGGACCCATCAGGGGACTCCGGCCCCTCGTCCGGCCTCGCTGGCAGTGATTGATCGGCTGGCAGTGCGGCACTGTTTAATAGCTTCTGTAGCATTAGGGAGGAACATATTTTAGGCCTAGGGGCTGCATATCAAAGGCCCCAGTGATCATAACCCCTTTAACAGGAGGGAGAGAAGATCTCTGCCTCACAGAACAATAAACTAATAGTAGTGTCAGTTTGCCCCCAGTGGTGCGGTGGCAGTCTCGTCGAAGAAGACGTGGTCACTGATTTCCGCGGCCCCAGTGCGCGGCGGCATTTTTTATCGGGCTGCTGATGGGCCACAACTAATGTGGTTGTGAACCTTAAATCAACTTTCCGCTTGCTCGAACACGGTCACCAGGGTACCGGGGTACAAGGACAGGAAAAGGTTGAAGCAAGAGTTCGGGGCCCCTGTCTGGGTGTCGCCGCTACCTGCTGCGGTAAAAATTGAGTTGCTTCGCCGGCGATCAGTCAAACGTCTCAATGACATCCATTTTTTAAAAGCGCAAGTGTGTATCTTTGGCTTTTAATGAGAGGAGGTGCAGCGCTGAAAAATGACTTTAGGGCCGTTAAAGCGATCTGGAGTTTGGAAGACGGATTTAAGGACAAAGAACTGTTTTAATGCTATGTGTTATCTGCGAAATGATACATCCATCATCCACTACTAAATGACGATAATGCTGTGACATTTGCCAGATTGGTTGAGAGGTCATGTGAAGATATATACAGACATTTTTGGGAGAAAATCTGTAAAAAAGAGGGAGACGGGATGGAAACCAAGACTCAGAGCGAGATATAGACCTGCAGAGGAAAAAGGTTTATGGGGGGTGTCAGACACAACAAGACAGCTTCGTCCCACTCTGTTACCCCTCTCATCAGCTCCCCCTCCCTCCGGCTTGGATTCGTTTCAGTAAACAGTGGTGTCGGGGTCACCTGGACTTGTGGGTAATTGAGGGAGAGTGGGCCGCCCTGTCAAGCACGTCGGCTAAAAATACATCGCACACTGTCACTGCGCTCCAAGTGGGGGGAAAATGATTGTTCCCCTCTATGTCCAAACCCAAAAACAATCACCAGCGCCGTGACCTTCTTGAATCCACACGGACAAGTTTTCCCTCTCTCACAATGACAACAGCAAAGACAAAAAAACAAGCAAGTCGATACCTTCGGACACCGCCATCAGAGTTTCACGAGGACGTTACAACACTGCAAGATGGCACAAAAAAGCCCAAGGAAGCAAAAGATGCCACGTGGCACGTGGGAAGGTTATTGATTCGTCCTGCAATAATTTCCGCTGGCTCTTTTATATGCAAACGATCTTGTGCGAATTTATGGCAGTCCTACCAGACTCATTTCACAGTTTTTAGTCTCTCTCGCTCTGTCTCTTTGTCTCTCTCTCTGGAGTCTTAGCCGCCTCATTAGCTTACTGTTCTCCATTACTGGCATAATTAAAATCTTTAGTAGCTTATCAAATTAAAAATATTTTCTGCTGATCGTATTGAGATCTTCACCTCGCCGTTATTTTGCCACAACAGGAATAAATTAAGACTAAGCGATTCTTGCACAAATGTATTGCGCTGGAGCGCTTGAAAGAGGCCACTTCTGGTATCTGTAAAGAGAATTATTATGAAGGAGAGAGAATGAGAGAGCGAGGGGGGAGGAGGAGGGAAAACAAGGAGACGAATGAAGATAACCAAGACAAAAATTGCTCTCCATTTGCTTTCGCTCATTTCGAAAATCGATTTAATTGTGATGTTAAGCGATTGATCCCCCACCACCCAAAACAGCCCCTTCCCGTTTAATTTCACAAAACATACAAAGAATTTTATAAAGTATCACAGTGGGTGCAATTCATTCAGCGCTCCTTTCGCATGCCCTATTCAGTTTCTACAAATATATTAAGGAGCACAACTGATGTGACACTGAAGACTGCTAAAAATGCAGCTTTCCCATCACTGGATTAAATAACATTTTAAAATACATTTTTAAAACTATTTTAAATTGTAATAATTTTTCAGTATCTTTGATCAAATAAATGCAGACCTGTTAAGCAGAGACATACCAACATTTTGAATGGTTGTTTGTGTGTGTGTGTGTAATGTTAAATTAATATGTATATATTAATGTGTATATTATTGTGTGTGTGTGTATATATATATATATATATGTGTGTGTATAATGAATAACTAATTCTCAGCCTGCTAGCATTGAGTCGTACAGTCAGCTACGTGAAACACTTTGCGTATGTGGGTGTGCATGCAAGTGTTTGTGTGTCTATCACAGAATTGAGGCAACATCTTGTCTTCAAGCCATTTTTCTTCCCACTTATCTTCTTCTCTCTTTTTTCAAAGGACGTATGAGCCGCAGTGTGCTTGACTTGTTAAATGAGGTTTAAGTCGTCTGTGTCAATTGGAGGCGGTGCAAAACTTTAAGCATTTTGCACATTAACATGCTTTCGAGAGTATTACCCTGGGGGCTTGTTCGTTCTTTCTCTCTCTCTCTCAGAGAGGGATGTTTTTGTGGTCTTGTTTTGTGTGTGTGTGAGAAAGAGCTGGCTGACTTCCTTGTCAGAGAAATAATGGTGATTATTCAGATTTCATGCCTTGTCTGTATGTTAATTATTTACTTCAAGCATGAAATGTGCGTGAATGCCAGGGAATTTTTGTACACAAACACGATTCGCATAGCACGTAGGGGGAAAAGAGCAAGCGAGAGAGAGAATGGCAGAGCGAGAGGGCAGGCGCTGCGTATCAGCCTGTAGTGGAATAATTAATGCCCCCTTTTGTTTACTGAGCCCTTGTTTTTTATTTAATTATGCCATGAGTAGAACCAGATTAGCTGTTAATTGATTTAATTATCCAATTTGTTTGTGGCAGGCATGATTCCAGCCGAACTGCAGCAGCTGTGGAAGGAGGTGACAAACAGCCATGTGAAGGAGGAGAACAGCGTGACCAATAACGGTCACCGGGGTCTGGACCTGTCGTCCCCCTCCCCCATTCCCCTCAAAAACCACAACCAGCATGGATCCACCAACGGCCAGTACATCAGCCACTCGCTCAAGAGAGAGGGGTAAGATCGCTCAGCCATTGACCTGAGAGTTTGGGAGAATTTTGGTCGGAGACTTTGGTTTCTGAGCACAGTTTGAGACTCTCTTGTTAATCTCTCTATATATTCAGTTGGATTGAGTTCTTGGCTTCATTGAGTAAAGCAAACAAGCTTTCTCAGTGAACCTACTGAAGGTGGAAATCTCTGCAAGGGAAGCCAAGTTGATGGACAGGTGCCAATAGGGCATTTCCTGCAAATGAATAGTAATTTATTGCTTCTAAGTACCTTGGAATTTTCATTAAGGACCGGGCCTGTCCGCTCAGGTGTTTGACTGGAATTCCCTGATGAACAGGACTAAGAGAATGGCACTGTTAGAAAGGTTAGATTACTGTAATGAAATTAAAATCGCTTCCTTTCCTTTTTAATTATTACAGCATTACAACAGGCACGATTTATCGCTATTGCACTTCAAATTATGTTCAAGGGATGTTTTACTTTTTCTGATTTGATTATTTATAACTTTTTTTTTTTTACTATTTTCATTCTGCTTATATCTTAAGTTATATTATAGAATTATATTGTAAATATGTTATATCGATTTGTGATCAGAACAATCAACCTTTTTGCCGAATCAATTCATTTTGTGTGGCAAATAAAGAGCAGTTAATGTAATACAGTTACAGTTGCACAACACAGCACAACTTCACTAAAGCCCTGACACTTAGAGATTTATTTGGAGGAAGCATTGCATCACTGTGTCTTTAAGGAAGAGATTAATTTGGTTTATAACACATTTGCTTGTTTTCATGTGCTCAGGCCTGATCTTTGAACCGCTGGTGAGAAGCCTCCAGGCACTGTGAGCTCATTTATTTGTCTCTCTCTCTTTTCACATCTGACTCAGATTTGGCTGATCAAAACCGTGTCGTTATGAAAGCAATGCGAATGAAAACACATTTAGTGCTGCAAAACAAGCTCTAGCCGAAGGTAAAGGGGGAGTTCATGTACATGGGTATCTGCTTTTCTACCAGTGTAGAGCAGAATGGAGATCATGACAGGTTTGCTCAACATGTCAGGGTTATTTAAACTACCTATGATGTCACTGATGCCATGGGGCTCATACAAGCTGCTCTGTCTTTCTTTCTTTCTTTCTTTCTCTTTTTCTCTCTTTCTCTCATCCATTAATTTGTGCCAAACAAATAAGAGGCTCGATTCACTATTGATTTGTTTTTTACGTTATCATGTTGCTAAGCGAATGACACAATGCTTTAAGCGTAGAAATTCATCACACACACACAATATTGGCCGATTTACATTGAATAATTTTTTATAGATATTATTGAAATATAAGCAGTTATAAAAAAGGTTTCTCTCCTGCACTTTGGATGAAAAAAAGACTACTTTAAACTGGCAAATATTCCAAAAAATTTTAATTGAGTGGAAAATGTAATTGAAGAGACAGTAAAAGGTTTAAAGCTCTGAGAATCTACACCTTAAAACTAGAATGATTGTTGTTGTTTTTGCTTTAAAATCATACAAGTGGCCAGAAAAGTTCCCCTAATTGAATAATCACCCAATTATGGTCTAGGTAGGCAGCTCACTAGGTTTTGAAACCAAGAAACTCACTCGTATGCTCGCTTTTTTTAGTAGCTCTTGTCCTCCCTCTCTCCCTAAGAGTAACAGTCTATCACCCTTTTTCCTCAAAGTGCACAAACATCCAGTCCTCTATCACAACACCACAACCCTTTACGTGCCATAGCAGGCTTGAAACACTCAAAAAGACATGTTGGAAAGCTCACTGCTTCTCTCTCCCTGCCTCTCATTCGGTGTCAGAGATTAAAGAAGATGTCAACAGCAGTTTAGCACCCATGCCGTGAAGAAGGCGTTTTGTAGACTGAGTATCTCAGATCTGTCAGAAAAAGGGAGCAGGTGATCAGCTCTCTCTTCCTTCCGTTGTGCTAGCAATGCTTCCAAATCATTACTATTCAAATGCAAAGGCACATTAGAGAGACAGCGCTAATAACTTAGCACTTTGATAATTTTCCATGTAGCATTATTATCCTTGTAGTTTTATTAGTAAACGTGCTTCATCACTACACCCTATGGGCCTCCAAGAAAACACAACACGGATTTCTACCATTTTAAATCTGTAGGAGTTTAATTGCTCAAAATCCAGGGTTTTGAGTGGGAGAAATGAAATGTGGACTCATCCTCGCACACGAATGTTAATGAACTTTTAATTGATGTGGTTTTCCCAAGTCCCTCTTGTCGTGAAACAGGCGGGCGGCTGTGCGCTGATGGACTTGCTCAGCCCTAGCTCTCTCAGATTGGTTTACCGCCGGGGTCTTAAGCACCGCACAGGCCGTTTCATGTGTCATATAAAATCTGGCCAGTCGCTGCGACGCCTGCAACTAAAACCTTAAGTGCATCCAGCGGCATCATTCACTGTCTTTTCACTTCCGTCTTAAAGGAAGGAGAGAGAAACTCAATCACTTCGTACATGTTTAGACGCGATGCTACCCTGCTTTTAGCAGCCTCCATCGGCTCCCACTGGTGCCTGCACAGAGACAACCACTGCATGCACACCCAAATATGATAAAAGCCTTCAACATGTCAGTCCACCCGACCCATCGGTGCTCAGATAAGGGACAAAAAACATTCATGGACCTGAGTGAACCTTTCTAAGGTGATGAGGTGTTGGCTATCTGACCAAAGGCGAACAGACCCATACCTAATTTATTTTATTTTATTCTGGGTCAAGGTCTAAAAAAATATGAGGGGGGGGGAATGTTTTTTTAATAAAAAAGAAAAAAATAGAGACACCTTCCATTTCAGTTTGTTTTCAGTTCTCCTTACTGGAAGGGAAAGAGTGTCACCCAGTTTGAGTCACCTCACTTCATTCTCCTCCCAGAATCCTTTAGGAATGCTACGCTCAGGGGATTAAAACCCAGACAATTTGTTTTAAAGAGATAAATAATCAGATTTGCCCCCCTAAACGAGCCCCTTAACCTCCCTTTTAATTGATCTTCAACTCTGCAAATGATAATTAAAACATTTTGGGGGGGTTGGGAGGGGGCCGTGTGGTAGGGCATACTCTAAAGGATTGAGTCGGGGGTCTGGGGATTTGCCAGTAGACTTAGAGGAGGAGTGTGTCTTTGATGATTTCTCCCCACATGAAGACGTGAGGGAGAGTAATAGTGTTGTGACAAAGTGCTCAGTTCCTGTCTGAGCTCTCCAGACGTCAGACCTCTCTTCTTCGTTAGGTCGGCAGCGATGATACTTAGGTGCTCGGTGCGTGATAATACGATCCTAAACCATAATGTAATGAAAGATGATATGACAGAGCCGTGGTGCCTCACAGGAAAGCATTTAGGCTTTTGCTATGAGAGCCGATCAAGGATATAAATGCACATGTAGAAGGGATTTTGATGTGCTGTTTATATATATATATATTAGGGGTGTAACGATACACTCATGTCACGATTCGCTATAAATCGCGATACTAAACTCACGGTACGATATGTATTGCGATATTTTAAGCCAAAATAAAGAGGGTTGTTTTTATTAATTATTTTTTTACTTTTTTAATTATTATTATTAAAATATTATTATTATTATTATTATTGTATTATTATCAGGTATATTCCCCTGATCACAAATATTCCCCCATTGCATCATTATATTCAACATTTATATATAGTCGTTTAATGTAGTAATGTCACTGAAACTCCCTAAACTTTTATTTTTAATTTTTTTACTCTTTCAGTGCAGGCAGCATTCTCTCCCGGTGCTCACTATGTCCCACCTCTCCTGCTATTAATGCACTATACATACAAGAATAAACGATCTAAAATGCTTTGAATAATCATACTACTAAAACCAAATGTGATCTGATGATTTAAATGATGTTTGCGCTTTCACTATAAGGAGTGCCGCTTTAAATGATTTTTGCGCTTTGACTTTGAGGAGTGTCATTCCGACAGCGCGTGCGCTTCAGATGATCAATGCAATCAGTCACAGTTCTAATCACAAGAAAGCGTGTCAAAATTACTATTCCCAAACTGTAAATGTTTAGCTCATCCAAAAATTTGTTCTGCATTTACTCGCTCTCATGTTGTTTTCGCGCGTCACGCAATCATTTGAGCGTCCGTGTTTACTACAGTATGCGCGTTGTGGTAAATCTGTTCATCATATAAAGCCACTGTGTCTCTTCAAAAGCGTTGGATTTGGATTAGACACTCGATTAGTTATTTTTATGATTCCTTTATTGCATTATTGCATTCCATTTATTGGATCTTTTAAGTTTGAGAGGAATGGACTTTAAATGGAGGGACAGAAATCTCTCAGGTTTTATAAAGAATATCTTCATTTATGTTTAGAAGTTAAACGAAACAACATGAGGTTGAGTACGTGATGACAGAGTTTACATTTTTGGGTGAATTATACCTTATAAATACAGCAAGTTGAGCATTATACAGCATTTTTCTGTCGCAATATAGCAATTAACGATATATCGTTACACCCCTAATAAATATATATATCGTTAATTGATATATCGTGATATAAAAATGCTGTATGTATATATATATATTTGCTTGTTACAAGATCATTTATGTTTAAATTCAAGTCTGTCTGTCTTGTGGTTGTCTTACTCTTAAAAAAAACCTAAGAACCAGAGAAGTTACCACACACTTCAACAGACAGACAAGATCACTGACAAGCTTTGACTCTTTGTCTTTATTGTTTTTTGTACAGAATGAATGAGGTCAGGACAGAAAGAACACCCCTGTAGTCTGTCAGTCTTCCTCTGAGTTGTTGTTTAAAACCGTTTAGTCATCCATTGTTTAAAATGAGCTTTGTTTCCTGAATCACAAGTCCTTAAGCATTTCACAACTCCACTCTTATTAATAATGTTACAGCCAATGTCGTCTTGGAATTTATACAAGATGTGGCATGGCACATTTCTTGTTTAAAAAGAAATTGTAATAGACTTGACATAAATTTTTATTAAAAATTACATATTAAGGCATACATAAAAAAGCAGCCTTAATCTGTTCACGCATGTTTGGTCTTTCACTGACAAACCTCATTTTTCTTTTTTCTATCTATTCATTCTTGCACTGATAAAAAAAAACTGAAAAAACCTTTGTGTTAATAGTTAATGCATTTTCATTATGAAATGTTGATAATTGGAGATTAATGAGGGTTTAGTGTTCAATAAGGTCTAGACTTGATGTTATGTTCAGTCCAACTAGATTTTTAGATTCAACAAATGCCACTACATTCCCTTCTGCAGATAAAACGACACTGTTGAAATCTTCACTGCTAAGCTCAATAGTGCCTGCAGTGTAGTTCATATGAAAGCGTGCTGTACTGAGCTGTTGATGACCCTGCGCAAGCGGATAAATTGATAACAGATGGGGTGTGTTTACTGTTTGTGCTTGGTGGGAGCAATCCAGATGGATTTGTGAGCTTCCTGTTGTGGGAAACACTTGTTGCTCCAGGTGGACGGCAGGGGCCACGGTTCAGTGGTCAGGGCTAAAGGACATGCTGTCTCTCAGAGCCTCGTGCTGCCCTGATCAAAGTGTCCCTCCATGTGCATCAGAGGAGACCCATAATTGGCTATCGATTGGCCAGCACTGGGCTGTGATAGGCTGACAAGCAGAGATCACATGGCTACGCTGATCACACACTTCCTGTAGAAGTTAGTGGTCTTGTGACAGTCAGTGCTGTGTCAATAAAACAACACTCTGCAATGGTTTATTGTGCTGAAGGGGAAGGTTTCTTTATTAGTTGTCATATTTTAGTGGATAAGTCATTAATATTACATCTAGTATTATGGAGATTATTTACTCTTAAGCCTCTTTCATAAAAGTCCAATGATCTGTGAGTATGCATGTGTTTGTTTGTATGTATCAAATATTTGTAGCCTTGATATCACAGTAATGTGTCTTTTCTTCTTATAGATCAGCGTTGGATGATCATTCTCCTCATACTCACCCTCTCTACGGTCATGGCGTCTGTAAATGGCCAGGATGTGAAGCTGTGTTTGACGACTTTCAGTCGTTCCTGAAGTAAGTATCTCACATACACACCGGGGATTAAAAAATGGAATGTATACAGGATATCAATTGGAATTATCCTTTGTAATTGGGCATGGAATCATAATTTGAAACCAATCCTAAAGGATGCTAATGTAAGTTTTTCTCATATAGGATTCCAACACAAAACTAAAACCGAATCTCTTAGAACATACAGTTCCCATTTATGAATACTAGCAGGATTAAATTCCCAGGTCAATGGGACTAAGAACCAATACAATTCAAAACCACCTGTAGGAATTTCGAAATATCCAGTTGGATTTTATTTTATTCTCATTTGATCCCGTTAGGATTCTTGAGGATTGTTTTCTAAAATATCTTTTTGTTATGTTGGAATCCTATTAAATATTAGAATTATTTCTAAATCATAAATCCATACCAAATTTTAAAAGAAATACTGTACACATTCCTTTTAAACTATAACATTTTTCACATGTTCTAGATCAACCTGGTCAAACCTAGTGTCCCATCACAGTATTTTTCAATCCCTTTCCTCCTGATATTTCTCTTCATTTGATTTTTTTTTTCCCTCTCTGTGTGTGGGCTGGGTTCTTGACGTGGGTGTGTGGTGTGCTGGTCTTTGCCTGCTCTCTGTGGTGTGGTTTTCCTCAGGGTTCGGTTCTGCCTGTGATAACTGCAGTCCCCATGGTGATTACTGACACTTTGTCCCAAAACAAACATGTGGGGATGTTTATCTACGGTGGCCCACATTCTGAGCGTAGAGAGGGTTTGCCCTTGTCTGCCTTTTTACAGACAAGTAGGAGATCTCTATCTTCGTGTTTTCAGAAACATATTATTGGTGCTTGTTTTTTATATTCCTCATACTTAGGGATTTTAATAAACTTTGAAAATTGTCCAATAAGCATCCATTCAACAACTGCTCAAATCAAGCTAACAAGTGCTTAGAACACTTAAGTAACCTCTTAGCGACAACCTGACAACCCTCCACAACACAGACATTTTGCCGTTGAGCTGTACCACTCCCATTTTCTTTAGAACATGTAAAAATCTAGTTTGTGATTTCAGTTAAAAAAAAAAAAAGCAATACAATTACCTAATATTTTTGTGACATTTCCACAATCAGTCTGCATCACCCTCACAAGCATGTGCACTTACCCCTGTACCACAGCTCTGACTGTTGCATTGGTTTTACCTGCAACCAGTGTCTGTTCACCTGCCCACTATGTATTAACTCAACTAAATCAAGCCTGACCCACCCATGCTGTTAAAGTCCAGTCTATACTGGCCAACACACAGCGGCACACTCCCTAAATAACACCTAAACCAAAGATCAGGCTAAAGGTGCACAGTTTACACAGCGTTCACCCTGATCCCTTCTCTGAGGAAGACCTGGTCTCACTTAATCTCCCTTATGTGTGTGTTTGTGATGAGATGATGAGAACATGTGCTCTGTGGCAGCAGATCAGTGAGTGTGTGTCAGGCTGGATTAGTCCCACTCTAAACAAGATATGACACTGTTCCATTATCCCGGCTTCAAACTAAAACAAGCCCGGCTCAAAGACCCACAAGCCAAGGAGAAAAACGAGTGGTAAGCAGAACCACAGCTGCACTCCTACCCCTTTTCTCAGTCTTGTTTTTTTAAAAAATTATTTTCCACCTCTGCTTCTTTTAGGGTCGTAGCTTGTGTTTCAAACAGCAGGCTCCTCGTGCCAGTTTATTTGAGGGCATGTTTAAAGCTGGCCCAGGCTCTTTTACAGATAGTAACATAATATAGCTCGAATCTGTGTTTACCTGTTGAGAAAAATGTGGAAAAAGTGCATTCGCTCTGTCCGCCCAAGAGCTTAGAAAGAAAGTTTGCTACACTGGAGTTTCTAAACCACAGATCTGATATGTTTTTGGATTGTGGTTCACATCGTTGCCTTTTTTCTGTTGGCCAAACCCATGATTCACCATTTGCTTATTGAAATAAGAGAAATTAGCATCTCAGAGCTGAAAAAGAGTGAGCCGGAGAGAGAGAAGTGCTCTCTTTAAGTACACTCTGTGATGTTTACACAAGTGTTTTTATCACAGCAACATCTTGTTTACTTTTCTTGCCTGCCCTAAACTGCTTGGAACATGCTGAGAAAACATTTGGAGACGCTCTACAAAGCCGCCTTTGTAAAAAGCGAGGTTGGGTGAGAGTTCAGCTGGCACGCTGAAGGTGTTAACCGTCCATGCGCTAAACATTCCCACATGTACATCCTCCACCCGACAGGCCTGAAGAACCGTAAACAGAAATCAGGGAGTAAATTAGCTGGATGATAAGAGTTTTCTGGGTAGCTAGAGATGGGCGCCCGGGGCAAAGTAGCGAGAAAAAGTGAGAGATGCGCGCTAACGTCACACGGATCTCCGCCAGCCGAGCCAGCAACAACAAACAATTACGTGCGGCAGTGTTGTTTTAAACCATATGGATATTTATTGTGGGATTATTAAAGGAAAACATCTCATACCTAGTCGTGCTGGAAGATAACAAATTCAATAAATAAATAAATAAACAGTTGCGATTGTGTGTGTTTCCAGCAGAATCCGAAGGGTGGGGCAAAGGTTTATATAACAGCTTAGACTCTTTTATGACCAGGGATATTTGAAAGGTCAATATGTGTGAGTTTCGGTGTCATTATATTTATATTTTTTTTATTTGAGTACAATTTGTAGAGTATTAGTCTTAGAACTGGTTTCTGCTTACGATTACCTATCGCAAACACATTATATTTCCCATCTACCTGTCGCAAACATTTTGTATTTCCCATCCTGGAAAGAGTGTTTACCCATCAAAGACAAGCAGTATGAGTAAATAAAATCAGTAGATAAGCGTAATTCTTTAACGTAATTCAAGAAGATAAGGAAAAACAGACGGATGTTTAGCTATTGAAACAGCTGCGTGTGCTTGGGAATAAACAATAGTTCGTCCAGCCGACGCTAAAGTAGAAAGACCTTTCTGGGCATCAGCCTCCTAGAGCATCATTAAAACCTGGGCAGCTAGCTTCAGTGATATGTAAAATGCTGACTGTTTAAGTAATGTCTATTTAACTTGTTTTATTGTGGCCATTTACATTAGGAGCTGTCATCCTGCCAGAAAGCTTTTAAACAGCCTTCCTTTGAAGTCCAGAAAGTGACACATGCCAGCGCTCATAGTCTTTCCTGATGTCAATTCTGCCGTTCTCCGGAGCTCCTCTTGTCCAGACACTCTTCCGAGAGGCTGCATTAAGGGCCATTTGAATATTTCATTTCCTATTAATTATGCACTGTGACTCTACATGTCATTAGACGGAACGGAGGAGAGGACGAGGAAAAAAGAGAAACGTCCACTGTAACAAAGGATGAAAAGAGGTAGCGGGGGCTCGCCGCGTGATGCGAACTACGAATTCCAAAGCATGTCACGTCCAGCCATGTTCATTGAAAATGCGAGACGCCCTGCACCTATTTTATCTCTCCGCAAATGAAAACTGGGTGGTTGTTTTGAAATGTTTACATGATCCCTCTTCAACCTTCCCTGACTTCAAAAGCGGCTTGTTTTCAGTTGATTAATGTTGGAAGCCAGAACAGACATAATATAGTTTTAAACAAGGTGTGGATTTATCATGGCCACATTAAAACACACGCCGTCCCTAATCCTTGTGTTATTTTTATGAAACAATCTATTCAGAATATCTTTAAAGGTGTGTTCACATGGTGCCAACATTCAAAAAGACACGTGGTATTTATATGCTCATTCTGAAGGAAAACAGAGTCCGTTTTGACGCTCGTTTAGATCATTTCCCTTTCAAGGTTGAGTGCTCCACTTCTGAAGTCAAAAGTTGAGTGTGTTTTCCCCACATGTATCTTCAGCCATGCTCGTATGTTGTCTTTATTCTTAATAATGGCGCTGCTGCCATCATGTCACGCCACCTCACCAAATTTATTACGCCATCAACATCAGTTCTGGCTCCCCTTGTCTCGGCCCCTGCTCAGGTCTGGGCACGACATTTTGATTTGTGGAGGAAGACTGTAAACGTACATTTGGGAAGAAGAGCACGTGGAAAATGCTACTGTTCCGTTCCACCAGCCTCTGCCGGGTGACAGTGACCTACATGGTCAGCGAAGATGCGATATAATTTATGATATATATAATATATTGGATCCATTAGTGGGCATAATGAAGTAGTGAAATGAAAGGGTATTTGTGAAATCAGTTCAAACATCCTGCACGGATTATGATTAAATGATTAATGAAATGCCCCTGCATAAGCATTTTCAAACCATAATTCATGCGAGGGCTGATAAAAATCCTCCAATCATATTTCCTTCAGTCGTGAGTCTTATCTCCACCATTTTATATAAATCACCACAAAAAAAGGAGAGGTAAAAAAAAAGGAAAGCTTGGCCCGCTTTGCCGAGGCCAGCTACTTATTTAGATTAGTTATAAACGTGCGGGGGAGAAAAAAAGGTCTTGGCGGTATAAAATAATCATGCATAATTATATTCATAATTCAAGTTTATGACAGATTCCATCTTATTTCTCCTTGTTGTCCTTTGCCTTTTTCCTCCTGGCTTCATTTGAGTTCTCTTAATCTAGATGACATAATTAACTGCAGAAGGCACCAAAAATAAGAAGAATCCATTTAATTTTAAAAGCTGGGAGGGTTCCGAAGTGCACGTTGGACGATTTATAATATCGAGTTTTGGCGAGGCACTTTTCCCGTCCGCTTAACTTCATTTCTGTAGGTTTGCATGGAAACGGCCACTTCGTGAATTATGCATGAGGCGTGTAAAGAGCACTTCTATTTCCGGTAATGCAGAGATCTTGTTAGAACACTCTTCATTTGTGTTTGGGGAATTTGATATTTGTGGATGTGTGGACATTGGCTTTATTTACTTTTTATCATTTTAGTATGCGCGCATCTCAGGCCATTTTCACTTTTCCAATATGGAGAAATAAATGACTGCCCTGCAGAATGTGCAGATAATGTAATTCAATATTTTACCATGAAAGTTTTATCAAATGTTTAATAGATGGCTGTAAAATATGGTACTAAAATGAAGGCTTCTTTCTCTCTCTCTCTCTCTCTCTCTCTCTCTCTCTCTCTCTCTCTCTCTCTCTGTAGACATCTGAATAATGAACATGCCTTGGATGACAGGAGCACGGCGCAGTGCAGGGTACAGATGCAAGTAGTTCAACAGCTGGAACTGCAGGTATCATCTCATTTCTCTTCGTTCATCTCCTTTTCTGGCTTCATCGAAACTTTGATTCTTGTCTTTCGCTCTCTCTCTCTCGCTCGTTTTCTCTCAAGTAGCAGCTCAGAGATAGAAGAGGGAGGGATAAAATGAAATTATTTTGTACATTTGTGAGTAACCAGTCATTAAAAATGTGTTATGTTCGCATGACAGCCAGGCAAAGATATATGGAGTGCCCTGGGGCTAACTCCACAAGATAATTACATTTCCAATTTTACTGGGTTTTAAAGTCGTTTATGACTTTTAACTATTTGGCACCACAATAAAACACTTTGTGAAAAAACCCAGGCGCACCAACAATGGTGGGTGCGCTACCAGTCATTTCAATGAATTCATTGACTCGTTTATTGTATTGCATTGCTTGTTAATACACATTAATCGTGACAAATACTCACAGAATGGCATCATAGAGCTGGGGATATATGGTAAAGGGATGTAGAGTTTTGGTTTTAAGAGGAGAAGCAGGACAGATTCACTCTTGGATACAGTCAGATCGCATTAGAAAGTGCCGGAGCCATTGTGCAGCAGTTAACACATTGAACTGTTGTGCTCATGCAGGTAATTTCAGCTCAATATTTTAATTTCTTAATGCATACAACTTTTTTAATTAGAGGACCTTTATGCATGCTGGAAAAATTCACCCCAGGCATCAAAATGCAGTGATCATTCTCTATCTACATGCTCATCTGTCCATATATTAGCCATTTATACTCTATTCAAATGCTTGAAATAAAATTAGGCTTTTATGCGAGGAATTGTCATGATGCAGATAAAATCTTTAAACTTTTCTTCTATAGTACAGAGAGAAAGATATTTAAAGGACCACACATACAGTATAGATCAAGAAGAAGTACAGTAGCAGCTGATGGGAGCAGAACTGGGCTGCGTTCCCCAAAAGCAAGCCTAAGTAGATCATAGAGACCAAGGCCAGTGGTGCCAGTGGTTTATATGATCTACTTAGAGTAACTAACAATGCAGTATGTGGAGGTCAGAGAGGTCCTTTAATGTTTAGTGTGGATTCACTTTGGCTGAAGTAACCATGACTGAAGGCTAGAGTGTGTGTGTTCATTCTCATTTGCTAATAAACCCTTAGGGTTGTGTCTCTGGATCAAGTGTAAAGGTCACAGGTACATTCTGAGTGCATGTATGTCATGAATAAGCATACATATGTCAGTTGTGCTTCCACAAGGAGTTATTTGTTCTACTGATAGCTGAGAAAATATTGCACTAAAATGCATGTAAAAATTGAATCTTTTCTCATTTGTATTATAATTTTTATGTCTCTTTTTCTAATTATAGTTAGCGAAAGACAAAGAGCGTCTCCAAGCCATGATGACTCATCTTCATGTGAAGTCTACAGAGCCCAAACCCACCCCACAGCCAGTGAGTACTCATGTCCCAATTTGCATACTATCCATCCTAAATAGCATGTGAGATAAGAATTTGTGCACACCAACTGATCGTATGTTGAATGTGCATAGATTATATACTTTCTCAGGAACTGTTTACAGTTCTTTGTCATTCACTTTTGACTTTTCTTGTTAAAGAAAATTTGGCAAGGAATGTGAAAAGCAGTTTTTTAATGAATAAACTTTTTCAAGTATATATTTATTATTTATTTAGGGTAAAGTAAGAAAGTAGTTTTTAAATTGGGATGCACCACATTTAAAAAAAAATATTTTTTTTTGGTTACAGCTGTTCATACAGTTAAAACATATTCCTGATAAACTATTTTACAATAATTCATGGTAAACATAGGTTCAAAAGCTATTACAAAAATTCAAATTGATCATTGATTAGTCCTACTCTCTACTCTCTTCAGTTTGGTGAGCACGCTGATCATTTATTTACTGCTCAGGGGCCCCGTGGTGCTCAGGAACCCAAAGATAGTGTCCTGGGACGGCGGGTGACAATAGTTCATTCAGTGGAGCTTTGCCTCTGTCACACGCTGATTGTTTGGATTTGCATTTGTACAGAGGTGTCTGACACGGCGATGCTTGTGTATAAAAATCTGTCTCAGATATTGATAGTGCTGTTAGCCGGCCATCTCTCCCCATAGGATTGGACAGCAGCTTGTAGTGGAGAGAAGGACCCTTATGAATAAACTACTTTATTATGAGGTGCTATTATTGTTTTTGTGTACTGTATGCTTGATGGTCAGAAGCCATTATTTAATTTTACCATTACTTGAAATGTGTTTACAGAGCTGCCATTTGGCGATGTTTTACTCAGCAGCATTGTTGTGATAATAGCCTTGACATTTAATTCAAATTTGCTTGGCACATTTTGGAATGTGTCTTTAGTTTTAGAGTCACGATTTTACTCATGAACAAATTAGATGTTTTTTTGCAGTCTGATATACTGCTCATTAATCTTGCCCCAATAACATTCCTATTTATCAACAGCTAATTTTAAGAGATATTTTGCCCCAGGCTACAGTTGTTTGTGTTTGTGTGTGCACATGTGCATGCACGAGTTTACGAAGGAAGGTGTCACTAAGCCTTCTCGTCAGTGGTCTGACCTTTTCATTGTCCATAATTAAACAGCAGATTTTTTTGTTGTTTGTTTATCTTTTTTTAGCAGCTTGTCTTCTGTTTTCCATGGCAGCTTGGGAAGTCAAAGCCAGTATAATTAGATCACCAATTACCATTTAATTATTTTCATTCTGAAGTCTCATTTTGCGGGCATATTGGAGAGCACCCAAATGGTATGGAAAAACAAAAGGAGGGCCATTACTCGCCTGTCTGGCCTATTGTAGAGGCTACTCGCTGTGGATGAGGAATATAGGTAACAAAGTTAGCGGATGTGCAAAAAAGGTTGAATAAGTCCACACTATTCAAAACCTCTGGCCTAAACTGAGACCCTTTTCTTAATCCCCCTATTTTTGCATGTGTTTTAGTATATAAAGTATGCAAATATGAAGACTAACATCAAAAATAAAAAATGTTCATGATTTTTTTGTATTAATTTAAAAACAGCTTTCACATTACTTTCCAAATTTTCTTTAACAAGAAAAGTTAAAAGTGAATGACAAACAACCAGTGTTATTTTAGTATCAATATTATACTATTACAGTTTTTGTTAATATTTTAATTAGATAAAATGTTTATATTTTCTGTTTTCATTTTAAAGTTTAGTTGCAATTTTAGTAATTTTGTGTTTTTGTCATTTTTATAATTTTATTTGTTTTATTTCAGATAGTTTTTTTTTTTTTTTTTAACTTTTTTTCTATTCTGATGGTTTTATTTTTTAGCTTTTTTTTATGGTTTTAGTTTTAGTCAATAAAGATAACCCTACAAACTACTATGCCTTCCTAAATAAAAATATAAAAAAATATTATGTGTATTTTTCATTAAAACATATAATAAGGCAGTGCAGTAGTTAGGAATCATAACTGGTACTATATGGTGCATTTTAACATGACTGGATCACATTATTGACCAATCAGCAGCTAAGACCAGAACTATCGGTTTTCTAATGTGATTTTAGCACAGAGAGAAACCAATTAACAACAAAAAAGGGGTTAGATAGGCATAAAGACAATGACATGTCAAGGATGAAGCTTCTGTCATCCCTCAAATTTCTTTATTATGTACCTGTCTATCAAACAGAGCATCTGTATGGTAATGACCGTTAATAGGGTGTGTGGTAATTGCGTGGCCTGCGTCGTATCCGCGTGGCGGGGGGTTAGATGTTAAACACTGTCTGTTGGTTTTCACTCGCCTCGCCGCCGTCTGCACTGTCAGCGCTGCCATTATAGAGCAAAATTAGACATCTGATACCTCCAAAGCAATTGACAGCCTTGACATTTCATTAATTTGCTCACCCAATCTGTAGGCGATTGTGGCGCACAACGACAAACCCACCTCCGCATGCCCTCTCGTTGTTTTTTTTTCTTCTTTGCTCCTCTCTGCTTGTCCGTGCATTCGTCGCTTTTCCACCCTCCAAGAGAAGTCATGTTTAATTTGGTAACAAGGCCTCCTTTGGCAAATTAGCAATTAGAACAATTGCTGGGGAAATATGTATATGTGTCATTAGCTTTTTTCCCATTGCCTACAAATTAATAGCAGGAGCATCGGGTCAGACTCACGTTTTTCACTCCAGTAGAAGAGGAAATCTGACACTGACGACTCAACGCAGCTGTTGGAATCGAGACTGCACCTTTACGAACCCGCTGGTTAATTAGTTTACCTTATAGCCATTATTACTAGACCCCCACATCGTGCCACTTGATAAGGGAGGAAGAAAGTATTTCTCTGGAAACTATTTCTCCATACGAACCATCTTATGCCAAACCATCGGGATGATGAGGGTCATTCAGATGTGACGTTTAATCGTAGTATCACCCCTGTAAGTAGCCACTAATTGGGGTCCTTACAATACAATTTGAGCCTGTAATTAGTGTAGATTGACCTCTCTCTGTCTGCGGCTTATTAGGAGCCTCTTAGGGCTCGGTGAGAAAGTCATTCCATCAGCCAGCAAGACTGCTACTGCCGCCTGAGACCAAAGAGAGTGAGCTAGGCATTCTGGGAGCACGCCAGCAGACCAAACAAAGAGGCGACCAGGGGGATGTACGCTATTTGCTCTCAGAATGATGGACGCAGAAAGCGAAAGCATGGTGTTTACAAATATTTACAAACCAACATGCTCCTCTGCGGCACAGAGATTGATTGGATGGTGTGTTAACAATTAGCATCCGCAGGCATCAGTGGTGACTAACAATGCTTTGTGCTTTTCAGCTGAACCTGGTCTCCAATGTAACTTTGTCCAAGACGGCTCCCGAGGCCTCGCCGCCCCTCAGCTTACCCCGGACACCCACCACCCCGACTGCCCCCCTCACGCCGCTCTCACAAACCCACTCCGTTATCACCCCCACCAGCCTGCACAGCGTCGGCCCCATGCGCAGACGCTACTCAGACAAGTACAACATGCCCATATCTCCAGGTACGGACAGACTGCTTGGAAGCTTCCTTTGATATTTTTTGCTTTCTAACATTATTAATTAAACACATTTTCAGCACAAATTAAACAAAATCTCATTACTGTATTTTTTTTAGGAATTGTAATTATTCTCAGTGTTGATTCTCATTAGATTTTGTATTATTCTATTTTACTACTATTTTTAATACTACCGTGGTGTATAAATACTATACAATTTTAAATAGCACATGATTACTGTATTTATTTATTTAATTTAGTTTTTATCACGGTAATGAAAATAAGATTTTTGTACGCAATTTGCCTTCTTATATGGAAAATAGTTTTTCAGTCTTAATGTTTTAGTTACAATGTACCCTATACACTGTCAGAAATTACAATTTATTGTAATCTAAAGTGTGACCAGGTTTTCATTAGTTTCATATTTTTTGTCTGGTCTTTGTGAGCAGATATTGTCCAAAACAAAGAGTTCTACATGAATGCTGAAGTACGACCTCCTTTCACATATGCTTCGTTAATACGACAGGTAAGAAGGCAGCCACTTTCACATGACATATTTAACCCACCTATTGCATTGCAATTGAGCATCTTCACATTAGATTTTACCTGCATCTAACATGCTCCACTGCAAACTTCTTTAAAGACAAACCCCTAAACCCCCACCGCTGCAGCCGTTAAATTTCAGATGCAATTTAACAGCAGAGCTCAAGATTAGCCATCTGCAAATGAGCGTGAGAGCACTTGCTGTTCATAGAGGGGCAAAAAGCCCATATATAACAATTGCTTTTGATTAAGTATTACAGCCAATGTGATTATTACGGAATTCATTTCACACAACAGTAGGAACGGGGCGTCTTTGAGATGCCCAGTCAATTATCAGGCCTGAACCGGTAATCTGTGATCACACGGGCATTAATCTGGGCCCGGGATAATTGCCGCTTTATAATCTGGCTCTATAAAATAGTTTTTTTTTTTCTTGTTCTGGTCGTTTAGCGGAAAAGGATGTACTCAAATTGCCACATTTGCATAAGGAAGCGTTCAGTAAACAAAGTAGCTCCCATTTGAGAACGGAAAAGCGTGGAGCTGTTTTACATGCACCCTCAGATCAACTTTAACTTGACATACCATGTGCATCTCACATTGTTTTTGCTCCAGGTTTGAACGGAAATGAAACAGCTTTTTGCTTATCAGCATTTGTGTGTGTGTGTGTGTGTGTGTGTGTGTGTGTGTGTGTGTGTGTGTGTGTGTGTGTGTGTGTGTGTGTGTGTGTGTGTGTGTGTTTTTCCAGGCAATACTAGAGTCGCCGGAAAAACAGCTAACACTAAACGAGATCTACAACTGGTTCACGCGAATGTTTGCATATTTCAGACGCAATGCAGCGACGTGGAAGGTGATCTCTCAATTCTTATTCTCTAATTCTTGCTGTTACTAATATACAATGAATTTGGATTTTTCCCAGTAGCTGACTGAATGAAAAACATAGAATGAAGTAGAAACTAAAAAAGCTTGTTGAAGAATGTGAAACTATTGAGCTCTCAATAACTCCTGACAGTTGAAAACCACCCCCAGAATTCACCGCACACCTCTCTTATTGGACCACATACACTTTTTCACTCATGACAAGTATATATGAATAAGGGAGATACAGTGGAAGTCTGGGACTACATTACAGATCTGGAAATTAAAATCTAGTTTAAACCTTAGAAATTAAAAAAAAGAAAAATTGAGAACAAGATATATGGCAAAAAATCAAGTGCAGATGGTTTCAAAATCACTAATCAAATTTAGGAAAATTTGTGAAATTGACCATATGTACTCTTTTGTATAGATGACTGCATTCTTGCTTCCTTACTGAAATGAACATTTCACTCAAAACTACATTTTAGTTGTGCTGCTTATATAACTTAAAAAATGATGAAGTTAGATCAAATTCAATAGCAAAATATAAATATTTTCACTTGTGTTCTCAGACTTTTAGACACCACTGTATATTTTAGTTCTTTAAACAAACCTTCATACTGACAAACACATTTTCTATTCCCAGATATTAAGATATCGCAGCATAATGGCCATTAAAAATATCTGAATTTTTCCAAACAACACCAGCCCTCAGAGATACAAACAGAAATCATGTAGAATTGCTACTTTGTACTTTACGCCATTTTACCCAGCGAGCTTTAGTCAACAAGTTCAAATTACCCAGAGAAAGTATGCATTTTTCCCCAAATACGATTTATTTCACTTAATGGTCCTTAGACGTTTCTGGAAGAGACCCCCTCTTCATTTGGATTTATTTTGAAAGTGTTTTTCGGTTTTCTCTGGAAGAATTTCAACAGCTTTAAGGGGAAATCTGGACATTTGAGTAGGATGTTTTCCCCTGGCAGAGTTTGTTGAACATTGGCATTTAACTCAAGCGTTTTCAGTTTCCGTTTTTGAAGTGAGGCAGAAAATGATGAACTATCTGTGACTTTTACCAGAGCTGAATGATAAAGCACCAGAGTGACAACACTCACACAGGCCTCCATCAATCAAGGAGGGCTTTATTTACTAAATATCACCCGCATGTTGTACAAATGGCCTGATGAAAGGGTAATTTATAAGAACGCAACAAGCAGAGCATGTTAGAATTACTTCTCTTCCCCTCATTGTTCAGCTACAGTGCTAAAGTCATAACTGCCAAACAGTCATGTTTATCAGACTATTTGTGCAGTCTGGAATTTTGTTGGTAGTCCAGGGTGCTGCTACAATTGGCTCTTGATCAGTGCATTTCTTTGTATAGGGAGTGTTTTGGGAATAGCAAACCATTCTGCAGAGACTTTTTAATATTATGCTTACCAAGGCTGCATTTATTTGATCACAAATACAGTAAAAACAGTAATATTGTTTAAAATGTAATTTATTCCTGTGATGCCAAAGCTGAATTTTCAGCATCATTACTCTAGTCTTCATTGTCACGTGATCCTTCAGAAATCATTTTAATGTGCTGATTTGGTGCTCAAGAAACATTTTTTATTATTATTATTAATGTTGAAAACAGTTATGTTTTTGTGGAAGCCGTGATACTTTTTTTTGTTCAGAATTCTTTGATTAATAGAAAGTTCAAAAGAACAGCATTTATTTGAAATAGTTTTTTGCTGTTACTTTTTCAATCAATCAAAATGTACAATTTAATGCATCCTTGCTGAATAAAAGAATGCATTTCTTTCTTTTTTTTTATCTTACTGATCTCAAACTTTTTAACGGTAGTGTGTATTTAGTGCATATAACTTCAAAACAGCTAATAAAAACTGGGAAATGACATTGTATTTGATATATTGTCTGAAAACCATTTTTAATATGTTCTGCAATTTTGCTTTTCAGGTAAATTTATCTTTTTTTAAGGATGTCTAGATGTTTTTTTTCTGTCATCATTTACTTCAAAATGCTTTAATTTGTTTTCTTCTGTGGACCAAAAAAGGAGATGTTATGAAGAATGTCCCTGCTGCTCTTTCAAGCACCATTAAAAGTCATATACTAGCTTTGTGTGACTAACAGACCTATATGTAAGTCATTATTCTCTGAAAAGTCCCGCTGTAGCTGTCAAACATCAGTTAAAACGAGAGAATCAGTGCCGTTTGGTGTCATTGACATTTAAGACATTCTGCAAAACATCTCCTTTTTTGTTCCACAGAAGGACCAAGTTTTGAACAAGGTGAGTAAATGATGACAGAATTAAAATCTTCTTAATGGAAATGTAATACAAGAAAATGTGGCTTTTATATAAAAAGGCTGTAATACAAAATACTGAAATGTCTAATTTATTTCAGCACATTTCCTTTGCACTCATTAGCCCTTTTCTTTCTCTCACACCAACTGCAGAATGCAGTGCGGCATAACCTTAGTCTTCACAAGTGTTTTGTGCGGGTAGAGAACGTTAAAGGGGCGGTATGGACTGTCGACGAGCTAGAGTTCCAAAAGAGAAGGCCGCAAAAGATCAGCGGGTAGGTGTTCCAGCGCCACCCCATACAGCATGACTGACCAAACCCGTGTCTCGTGGTGTTGATGGATGGGCTCCATGTCATTGTCTTTGTGCTGTGCCGCCCATTGACCCCCTACTAGCTTTAGCGTGCGTCTCTGTGCCCGTATGTGAGTTATGTGCTGGCTGTGTGCACCGTAACCCCTGGTCGCTTGTGCTTATCCATTCATTCATTTCATATCCTCTTCTCTATCACTGTCTGTCTGTCTTGCTCCATCCGCATCTGGCTGCTTGCTGCCCCTCTCCCCCATCCCAGGGTGCTGTGCGCACCAATCTCTCCCTGCATAAATGCTTTGTAAGAGTTGAGGATGACTTTGGGTCCTTTTGGACCGTAGACGATGAAGAGTTTAAACGTGGCCGCCACATACAACGAGGTCGCCCCAGGAAGCATGCGGCCGACGAAAGCTGTGATGAGCCGCCTGTACAGTAAGCACCGCCTTCTGCCCCACCCCCTCCCTGCATGCTTTGCCTCTATGTGCTCACTCATCCTCTATGTATCTTATGCTTGTGTCATATGTGGTTTTCACCATAGATGAAATGGCTATGTGAGTGTCATCTGATTTATATTAATATATGATTTTAAAATAACAAAACTTCACATATATAAGCTTTGTTCCAAAACTTGGCTAGCTTCCTTGTAATCTACGCTCTACATAGGAAACTACCTTTTACGTATATAGGCCGAAGTAAAAATTCCAATCATTTTTCTCTCTCCACCATTTTCCTTTGCGTGAATTATGGGATTAATTTCCGTTAAACTGTAAACAATCCGTGAGATTCAATCTTTGAGCGAAAAGCATTTTCAAAAACTGGGCACAATGTGAATACATTATTTTACTCACCCTTCAACCATCGAACATTAAAAGTGTAAAAGCATTAACAAATTACCATAACACACCATGAAGAGCTTGATCATTTTCATAGCAGTATTAAAGCTGAGTTAAATATCACTTTAGTAATATATGTCTGTATTATGTAACATACATTGCCTTAATCAAAAATGTTCATTAACTGTAACATTGAGTGATAATATTTCAAAGTGATTCCATCATTTTGACAGACAATAAATATTGTATTTACCTGCCTTAGAAACATTCCAGCAAACACTGGGATTAGAAGTGAAAAGGTGAGACAATTACATTTTAAAGCATCTGTGTGAAAACAAACCTGGAAAGAGGATTTGGTGAGAAAAACAAGATATTCTTATTGCATTCCAGTGAATTATTCATGGAATATATTGTAAATTAAATGTGCAGTATATGTTGTCTTTTTCATACTGTTACAGCGGAATAAAAAGGAAAAAATAAAATAAAATGTAGGAAAAGAATGCAGTACCTGAAAGATATTCTTGTTATAACATGTCACATTAAAATTGGGTTTGAATATCCTTAACCACTCCCCTCCAACCGTAAGTCTATGAGCGAGAGATAGAGAAGAGGAGCGCTGAAGTAAAACCCTGCCAATATTCCGTTTCACAATATTCCGTGGAAATACGTCACAGCACTGAAATAAAATCAGTTGCAACTTCCGGTTCACTGGGACTTTAAAGAGCTTTTGATAGTTTAGTGCCATCTATTGATTTTGCTATTGAGTTTCATTGGAAATCAGATTGTACTCTAAATACTGACTTCAGTGTAAAATCAATCTGTTCAGTAGACCAGAGACAGTATGACTCGTTTCACTACTGAACTGAATGTGTGTCTATATTTTTGTCTCTACAGAAGTCCAGCTCTGGTAAAGAACATCCATACCACTTTGGGATATGGTCCCGCTCTTTCTGCTGCCTTCCAGGTAAAATCACAAGCTTGCAGTATCTAGTCCTTATATGGTTTTATTTATTAATCTTTTCAGTTGCTGCCCTCCATTTTATATATATATATATATATATAAAATAAAGCAATAAAGCTTGCCTGAAAATATTACTCTTTTAGCTGGTTTATAAGGGGACAGTCTTGCGTAACGAAACTACGGTTTTCTATTATTCCCTTGTGAACGATAAAATACAAACATCAAATAATTTTCAAATGCACACCTAATGTGTATCATTTGCATTTCATTTTGTTGCCCTAGCACTAAAAATCTTCCTGTCTTTGTTTTTTGTGGAAAATGTCAAAAAAAGATTCTCTTGAACACACATCATGCCATCATTATCACTTCAAAACTTCTAAATAGCTCATGAAAGGACATGCAGTGTGCAAAATGGTTCTTTATTTTGGATGAGCCCAAGTATCTGGAGGCCATTGAATGGTCCCGATGTTTTGAAGGAATTGGTCTCATTGAGTTCATCTCCTCTATTCTGTTTTAGGCTTCAATGGCAGAGAACAACATACCTCTATACACTACCGCTTCCATCGGAAGTCCCACTCTTAACTCGCTTGCCAGCGCCATCCGAGAGGAAATGAATGGGGCCATGGACCACGGGAACAGCAACGGTAGTGACAGCAGCCCTGGACGCTCGCCCCTGCCAGCTATGTGAGTGGCTCACATCCCACCTTCATAATGTGTGTGTGACTGAGATAAGGGTGCGAGGTACAGAGAGACGTCCAGGAATCATTAGGCTCACGCGCATGCAGGGCGACGCTCGTACAGCTTAGGTGGGAATTTTTCACCAGGTTGCTAGGAGTTGAAAATAGTCTCCGAATGCACAGTAGGGTTCGATGTACATTACAGTGGATGTTTAGCCAGCCATGAAATTATATAGAAAACTGCAGTTTACAGAGGAAGTAGGAATTGTGAATGCAGTCTTAGAAAGGAAACCCCACCTTTGGCAGGTTTCTAGGCTGGGGGAGCTTGTAAAGAAAATAGTGTCTCTCCATGTTATTTCAAGGAGAAGTTTATAAACTGGCTTTTATTGCGGGTCAATAGTGTGCAGCGTTCTACATGGAGTTCCTCCCTAATTATTGCCTCCATTTTGTTTAAATATTTACAAAAGTGGTGAATAGAAGATGACAGAACTGGCCTCCTTTTTCCACCCAGACAGGACTCGCAGCACGTCCGAAAAATCTCAGAGCCGTCGAGAGTAAAATGATGGGAGGGGTGGGGGGTCGTAATTAGCCTCGACGAAACCGCTCCAACATTTCCATGTAGCCGAGCTGCGGTCGGGGTTGGAAACCACAGCTCCCCATACACTTGTTGTATGGGAGGGACTGCCGTGTTGTTTGAAGCTTAAAATAATACGGTGCAGACAACATGGTTTCCAGATGTTGGAGGACAGAACGCTGATTTGTTGCTCGGTCAGATTTATTGCAGTTTCTGTGAAACATCAGCAAATCGTTTTTTTTTTAAATGGCATGGTAATGAACTCGTGAAGATGTGGATGAGAGAAACGCTAATGGCAGGTAACATAGCTGCAGGCCTGCCCCATCCGCAGGATACAGAGAGACAGGATGGGTGTGCTTGCTCTGAGGCTGTCTGCCTCTCACCTCTCCAGGCATTTGCCAACTTAACGCACTCAAAAGCAAAGATGTTGCCCAAACACGAGCTGTACAAAGTGTGAGAATGTACGAGCATACATAAAACATTCACATAAAAAGCACTGAGGTTTATTAAGTTAACCAGATTTATGGATCATGTTATCAAGGGCATCACATTTCAATTTCGGTGAAAAACTTTTTCTCTAGTAATGGAAATGGTTTGGATGTCGCTGATGGATGGAAAAGGAAAGGAACGCTTTTAATTTTAGAATCTGTTCAAGCTGAAATTATTTATTTAACCTTTCAATGCAAACAATTATTTATAACTGTAATTAAAATATCAGATATTATTTCCCAAACATGAGTTTTATAAAGTGTGAAAATATATGACCCTCCATAAAACAAAAAAAGGGAAAATGCATGTATTCAGAATATTCTGATTAACTTAATTTATTTTTATGTTTACATTATCAAGAGCATCATTAATACCATGCGCTTTAGGCAAATACAATGGTAATTCTATTTTTATGATGTATTATGGATTACCATGTAAATGCTATGGAACACGAATATGGTAAACACCCACTACCATGGTATTATCATATGATATCGTCACTTTACCATGGTACCACCACAGTACTTTTTTGTAAAGCGTTACCCCTTGCAAAAATCTTATTTAGATTTTTTTTTTTTCAACTCTGTGTACACATTTTTAACTCAAACTTTTTTGTCTGATTTTATGAGTTATTTCGAACGGTGTAATTAAATGTCAAAAATGATTACATAGTATCATCAATCCAAGTATATAATTATATCAATTATAACATGCTACGACGTAAACCAGGCCTGTAATTATGATGTAAACAAAAAAAATTAAATTTTGATAATAGAACCGCTATACTGCTAGCATTATTTCTTTTGAATCAAAAGTCATAATTAATAACATCTAATAAATGGGCTTCCATCTGCCTCACCTGTTTGTATTGTTGCAGATGTCTGCAATCTGATGTTTCAGTCCTAATTACAATGAAGGCTAAAGCAGAGTGCATCTCAGTTGCATATTAATAACAATTTCATGTTTGCCCTCCAGCTAGAGAGGCAATGGGATACATGGAGATGCTTTGATCTGAAACCGATAGAATGGGGAGAGTTTTATTATTATTCACACACAAATATGATAACTCATTAGCATGGCTACTTTCTTAACAATCGTGGCCGAGAAGCACATGAGAGAAAAAAAAATATTGTGGCTAATTACATTTGCCAAACATGTCTTAGCGAAAACCTATATTTTGCCATGTGAGACTAATTAACTTAAAGGCTCTGTTACAGCTGCTTCTAATGTTTATCCTTTTATTCGTTTCAGTTTTGGTCCTCTTACCCGGTACAGTCAGCGCTCGCTCATTGGCGCTCTATTCCTGCAGTGTTTCTGTAATGAGAAATTTGGCAGATCTCATCTCTGTGGACAATCCTTTGCCCAGACTGTGGGCCGGGTTCATGTTTTGCCTTGTTTACAACTGACAGCGTTATTATTCTTGTAAGGGCTCTGTTTCTTATCACAGCCGATTGTGTTGGGCCCCGTCGTCAGCGCCTCCCCCTTCCCCTCATCTCGCACGCCTCCCCGCCACTGCTTTTCTTCCCCTTATTGACACTTTGGTTAGAAGTTGCATTAATTGTGCGCGTATTTAAAGTGTACGCCGCGCTGTCTGGTCACCGTGGGTTTTTTTTTTTTTTTTGCACGCTTGAAGTTGATTAATGACGGAACCTTGCACAGGGTCGTCCTCTAGAGACCCGCCTCACAGGTTGTGCATGTTAACGAGCGAGAAGAGGAGCGCGCGGAGCGGCACTGATCCGACGCCACCGGGAAGCTGACAGGCCGTCCGCTCGCTCGTTCGTACGCCTGCCACCGCTCTCCGCAGTCCATTCTCTCCTCGCAATGTCGTATGTTGTTAATCTCCCTCATTTATCAATTCAAAGTGAAAACCCAGTTGTCGGGCCAGCTGTGGAAAAAAAAGCCGGCTGGTATCCCGGAGTTGGAAGAGCTGAAAGGGAAGTGAAGTTATCAGGAGTGTTGCTGTGCTGCCTCTGTTAGTCTTTCATTATAGAAACAGCTGGTCCTAACTCTAGGTTTTATTTCTTTTATATTTATACACTGATACAATCATATTGATTATGTGTTTTTGTCACAATATTGCCTAGAAACTATACATATTTGTATAGACATCCTCACCAAAAACTATTATTTGGTGCGTTGACTTAGTCAAATTAAAGAAAAGTAAAAAGACAAAGCCACAACACAATATCCATACACAAAAGAATATTCATTGTGTGCAAATAAATGAACGTTCCTGTTCAATTTTTTCCTAAGGCATCATATCAGCGTAAAATATATTGATATATGTTTTTTTGTTTTAACTGTCACAATGCCTAGATACTGTAGATCCATACTTTTATTTTTTTTACAGATTTGTATAGACGTCCTCATCAAAAACTATTCTTTGGAGCGTCAATTTAATTAAAAAGAAAAAATTGAGAAAATCTGAGAAAATGTTGTGCAAATAAATGAACGTTCCTGTTCTGTTTTTTCCTAAGGCATCATATCAGTGTAAAAGAGGAGCCACTGGACCCAGAGGAGCACGAAGGCCCCCTTTCCCTCGTGACGACAGCCAATCACAGTCCAGACTTTGACCACCACAGAGATTACGAGGATGACCACGGGAACGAGGACATGCTGTAAGCCTGGTTTCTTCCAGGTCCTCTGCCGAAGAGGCCATACTAACTGCGGTCACCTGCGAGACCACTCCAGATATAGCAAGCCCAAGACTGGATTCACAATCCTCTTGTTGACGGCTATTAAAATGTTCCGATTTACTCTTAGTGCCATTAAATACAAAACGAAATACGAGATGATAAAATCTATTCCATTTGGAAGTATTTTTGATTTGTTTCTACTTTTCGTTTAAAAGAAGAGATGCGTAAATTTCTACTCATCGCCTGATGAAAAGACATTTGGTACTGGGGCCTGCTTCTACTTCGTTTTGGCATAAGTGTCACTGAGACCAGAGCGGACATGAAAACACAGCTGAGAAAGACTCATTGCTCTCGGAGTCGAATAAACACTGATCACAAACTCTCTCTCTCTCACACAAACACAAATCATTAGCGCTTCAATGAGCGTGCCACTCATAGTGTGCGTGTACGTATGTGACTTTAATTCATTGCCTCTGCCTTCAGATCTTCTTAAAGGACGGTTCACCCAAAAAAGAAAATTCTGTCATTTACTCACCCTCTTGTCATTCCAAACCCATTCTGACTTTCTTCTGTGAAACACAAAGTGATTTGTTTTGAAGAGCGTACTTGGTTGCTTTTTCATATAATGAAAGGGAATGCATTCCCTGGGAGTTCATGAGAGAAGTAGCAGTGTCTGAATTATGAGCGAATCGTTCTATTGAGTTGGACCTTTAGAGTGAATCAGTTCACAAATCACTGATTCTCGTGTTCAACTCACTGACTCGATCTGCTCATGGCTCACAGGAAGGGAAGATTTTCAGTGAATAACAGCTAGGGCTGCACGATATATCGTTTTAGCATCGATATCGCGATGTACATATCCGTGATAGTCACTTTGCAGGATGTGAGATGTCAAATATAGGGATCGTATGATCTGTATGGACCAGGCATCACGGTTTGAAACGCAAAGTTTAACCCTCAGAGCGAAAGTGTATCACTTGCACGTGTTTTAGGTCCTGTCAATTTAAACATTCAAGCAATTTTAAACTATTAGAATGAAAGAAGACGCACACATAGAGAGCAGCACAGACAGCACGCGAACACCAAATTCCATTTTCTATTTGTGCTTGAACAGACACATACATGCAAAATTATTTCAAAATGCCCGTCTCTGTGAGTATCCTCGTAAACACAGTCGCTTATGGCTTGCGTGATCGTAAATAATTGAAAACGGATTCTTATCATTATATTGGATCAGTGCATTCGGTCTTAAAGTGACAACAGCCTAATATTCCTGACGCTGTCTGTGTCATTAACGTTAATAAAACAACAGCAAAACAAAAATCACTTTTGTAGCTTTAACAAAGATTAATTATATTTAATTTATACAGTGAAGACTGTGCCATGTAATTTGTTTGTAATTTGTTCGTAATTTGTTAATTATTTTCTATGCAGCATTCACTCCCCTAGAAAATCACTCAAATAGAGCCATTTAAGTCAACTGGTGAAATTTTCATATAGCAATATATAATCGCAGAAAAATTTCAGTTTTTTTCCAGTATTGTGCAGCCCTAATAGCAGCTTAAAATTTGGTTTGTTTCTTATCCAAATCTATCTACAACTTGGAATATAGTAAAATTAGTGATAGGGATGCTTTTGTGTCCTTTTTGAAGCTTTAAAGCTCTACTCCCCATTAATTGTAATTGCCTGATAAAAAGCAGCGAGTACAGATATAACAGATAGTTTTAGAGGTAGCAAAGAGTTTTCATGGATAAAAAGAAAGTCATAGGCTTTGGAACAACATGACAATGAAAAAATGACAGAATTTTCATTTTTTTAAGTGCACTATTCCTTTAGGATTGCTGTCATCACAGCTGGAGCATATCTGTCTGGTGTTTTGAGGGTTCCTGGGCAAATAATTTAAATGTAGTGTCCTCTCATTACTCTGTGCTGTTAGCTATATATTCTTTTTGTTGGGTTTGTTTGTTTTGGTAACTGATCAGACCTCATGAATAATGACGTGGAGTTATGGTGTGCTTAGCACTGGATGAATGTTAAGGCTTCTCATGCTCTCTTTTTTCTCTCTTCCTTTCCTTTTGAAATTGAAACAGAATGTCGCATTACCGTGTAGTATTTTTCTGTCATTTGTTCCTAGCGTTTCGGATCGCCACTTTGCAGTCACATTGCCCTTGCGTGCCGACACACACACACACACTCTCTCATATGCTCTTTCCCGCTCATGAAGTCCATCTGCAAATGCACTACTCGTAATGAAGGCTCCCTTTCCACGCACCAATGAAGTTTAATTTTCACGTGGAATGAATGACAGAGAAATCAACGCAGGTTAACGTTTATCGTTCTGAAATTATACTTTCAAAAATCCCCTTTTGTGGTGATGCATGTTAGCATCAACCAAATCACTGATCGAAACCATCATCTGTATTGCAAAATGAAATGTCAAAAAAATGTTGAAATAAGCAGCAGGGAGAGAATTGTTAGACAAAAGCTAATTGTGATTCCTGAACGTCATTGTCGGCATATATGAAACTTTTTTTTGGGGGGGGGGGCTTCTGTCATTTCAAAGACTGTCTGGATGACTTGAAACTGCATTCCCTCTAGTTTTGGTATCTGTTTCACCACATCAATGACCGGCTCAGCCTCTGTTATTAGACATGATAATAATTACACATAGGATTAAATGTTAAAGGGATTATAAACCGAGGCTGACGGCACAGCCATGACCACTGAGCATTACGGCACTGGGGCAGCCCACTATGACCATTCGTATCTTGCCACATCACCTTGGAAATTATTGTTTCCGACTGGCTGTTTCCACACAGGCCAGTTGAACCCGGGAGGCAACTCCGAATTGGAAGCTGCTGCCACCGGCTAGTTTAGATTCAAATTTTGGCACCGCGCAAGGATGACAACAGACTTTAGATTAGGCTTCTACAAATCGTACACAATTGCATTTTGTTTTGTTTTTTAATGACTGCAACCAACCACTTTCTGTGTTCTTATTTATTACTTCCATTTTTGTTGTCATTTTGTTTTTACTTAGGTTGATGTTTATGTCTCTTATCTGTGACTACCAAAGATACAAGATACTACAAGTTGATATATTCTATGTTCCATGCAATAGCTAAACGAAAGGCCAAATACCCTTATAGTGTTCCCCACACTGGCCGGACACAAAAATTATGAAATGTCTGAAACTGTGTCGGGCTTATTATGGTGAAAAAAAAGAGAAAAAAGCCAAAGGGGTTGTTCGATGGGCAGCTGTATGTCTTTGCCTGTGACCAAAATAGGAGAGGAGAGGCAAAGATCGAGACCAACACACGACCAAATCAAAGCAATGTTGTCTTTGGGCCAATGAAAAGGAAAAAAGGGAGTGTTCTATCAGGAAATGATGGCTATAAAGGAGAAGGATATGGATGAAAGAGTTTAGGACTGTTCACTGTCGTCACAGGAAATTTAAATCCATTTGCATAACACAATGTGAACTGAACTTCAACTGGACCACACAATGATGAGAGTTTAATTTGTTCTCATACTTTAGTTTTTTTTTTTTTTTGCCATTTTATTATTTGAAAAGATTGTATGCCACTTGTAAATTCGAAACGGGATTCCCGATGTCCTTTTGTTAACCTTGGCAATGCTCTATGATTGTGTTTTAGTGTCTGTCAACTTAATACTTTTTTATATTAAAAAACACTCCTGTCAACCAATAAGCTGGGTACAAGGTACTTTAATGGCAGTTACTACTATTTGTAAATTTATCCAAGCATTTTTTTTATTGATGGGCCCTCTGTGGTTCACTAAATGAATCAAGCATCCAGGCATCCCGCAAGGGACAGTGGGAAGGATTCTGGGCTCATCTGGGGGCTGTTTCTGATTGTTATTCTTGAGCAGGTAGATGAGAGCATTCACCGCATGTGTAGCTCAGCATTACTGAAGAAATACAGCATGAGAAACTGTTAATATGCATACCTCAGTTCAAACCTATAAGGAATGAGTAACTAAGAAAATGATGTAACATTTCACTCAGTTGCACTTAGTTGTATGTCTTGCATGTTTAGTCTTAAACTGTAGCAAACTATTTTAAGAAAAAGATTTAAAAAAATATATAAAAATCAGAGCTTGTTTATCATGAGGGTCTCTCTTTTTTTTCTCTTTTAAACCAATCCAAACCTCAGGCTTTTTTTATCGTTAAGAAACGCCATTCGGCTTGCTTCAATATGATCTGTTCTTAAATTTATTTTGCTTCTCACATGCGGTAAACTGTGTCCTGTCTCTGCTCTTTTAGCTCGTTGAAGTCGGCTGTACATACACCACATTATAGCTTGTGTGTCCTCATTTTCTCCTGATTCTTTTCAAAGAACAAAAAAAATACTGTTTGTATCACCATGTTTGCTTTATCACAACTGCTTTGTATTTACTATTAAAAAAGACGGAAAAACACAAAGAAATGAGCTACTGTATGTATTCCAATAGCAAACTGTGCTGCATATGTAATTGACTTCATAATCCTTGCTTTTCTGGGGGAAAAAAGGAAACTTGCAGACATCTGTGAGCGAGAGGGGAGGGAATGGATCCGGGGATAATCCTCCGTTTTTGGATTCTAGAAACTGTAAAATACAAAACAGATTTGTCTCTGTTATCATTGACCGAAGCGTTTTGTACGGTCTTTCCCTTCTTTCCTTGCGTTAAGCTGTTTTTAATACGTTCAAATAAAGATCTTCCTTAGCCATAAAAGCAGGTGTACTTCCTCCAGAGCACATGAGGAAATACTTGCATGCAAAAATAATTTTTTTAAATCACTTTTATTCTCTAAATCTTAATGTGCAATTTTGCTTTAAGTAAAGACTTTTTTCAAGATAGTAACGTTTGTTTCAAACATTTTGCCAGGGGGAGGTATAAACTTAATTCACAACATATTCTCTGAAATATATTTTCTTAGTATCACACAACTGTACCTTTTTTAAGATATAGTTGTCTTGTTTTCCAGTAAATACTGATAAAGAGAAAGTTTTGCTGTGAGGAAAGTCTGTGTCCTCATAGTCTATGAATCATCACATCATAACATTGATTTGTGTGTACTATCTCTGTATAGCAGGAAAACTATGCTGAATAAAGGTAGACAATTTATCAGTTTATTAAAACTTAAAATTATATCTCATAAGCAGTGTTGGAGAAAGTTACTTTTAAAAGTATTGTGTTACAATATTGCATTACTCCCTAAAAAATTTAACTAATTGCATTACTTAATTGCGTTACTTTTTTGTTTCTTTTTCTCACCTAGGCTGAGCTTGCTTTTTTTTTTTTTTTTTTTTTTTAACCAAAAAAAGTTCTATTTTCGGCAAATGTAAAGGCCCTTTCACACCAAAAGTGAAATGAATAATCCTCAAGTGGAAGTGCAAAGTAACGTCTCTATGGTTAATAAAGTGAGATTAAATACATAAAGTATATTTGTGTAGTTATATTTAATTAATGCGGGTTTGGGTAATATTCTGAGTTTGATTTCACTGTTTTTATTTAACACTGAATCTGTTTTTGTGCAAGTGAGATGAGTAAATGCGTGCTCAGATTTAGTCTAGAAATACAATATCCATCATGTTCACACAGCGCACACAACACCTCTGCACCTCACACATGATTTAGGAGGTGTGAGTCCAAAAATGGGAAAAAGAAGTAGCTTGCATTACTTGTTTTTAAAAGTAACAGATGTTTTGTTGTAAATTTAAAAGTAATGCATTACTTAACTAGTTACTTGGAAAAAAGTAATCTGATTACGTAACTTGCGTTACTTGTAATGCATTACCCCCAACACTGCTCATAAGCAATAGTTTTTACATATTAATTCAAACAATTAAATATATCAATATTTTACATTCCGAACCCACCGCATTTTTAAAAGGCAAATCATATTACAGATTTTTAACAGAAACGCAACCATCTCTGACCTTCCTATCACTATCAAATTCATGCTGCTCTCATGGCACTATGAATGATTATAGATCATGATCATGGCATTAAATATGCACAATTCTCAGTTGTTTTTTTTTCTCTGTCTCTCCTTTTTTGTTCTATAATTCCCATTTTTGCGGTTCTGATCACCAGTCTAAAATCTTTACTTTCATGTAGATGCAATAAAAGTGCAGTTTGTTTATGAATTGTGTGCATCTTTCATCACCTGTGCTGCTGTACATGATCACACTATAATAAAAGTTACAGATAATTGTTTTTCATATACGCACATATGACATGCAAAGATAAGGCTCAAATCAGGCATTTATCAGTTTCAGCACAACATTATTGAGTGTCTTTCATTAGATTATAGACAGCGATATTTGCGCTGTTTGTTATCGAACGCTCAACGTGAAGTCCATAATGACCGGCACTATCATGGCAGCTCGCACATTAAATTACCTTCTAATTAAAAAGAGACAGTTAAACTGTCCTTTACCAACAGCAATTTAGGTAACTGCATTTGACCAGCTATAAATTGTTACTGCATTAAAATCCCAGAAATATTAGCGATATGGATTTCTTGATGGAAATTAATGCTGATGATGAGGAGTTTGCTTTTTATGAGGGATACACAGGGTCATGCTAGCCACTAAACAGCAGACAGAGATCAGGCCTAAGCATTTTTAATCTTGTGAAACAAGCAATTACAAATAGTTGCATTGATTTGTTAAAAAGCTTTAGGTGACATAAATTGTTTCCCGCTTAGCTTATTGCTCTGATACATAAATGTCACTAGGGATATTATTAATTAAAGATGCTGGAAGATAAGATTTAAAGGAAACAATATAAAATTATGGTTAGACTTTTTGCTGGTAATATTTTATCCCGTGTTTGGAGCTTCTTAATTTTATTGCTGTTGTCTCTCTGATATCACCTGCTCATAAGCACGAGCTAGTTCTCTCCTCGTCCGCTGTCATAGTCTGTACTGTTCCTGTTTCTAACCAAAAAAAGATTGGTTTATTGTCATGTCTGATTGAAAAGAGTAAAAAGCCCTGCATCCGTTCACACTAAGCTGCTATAGTTTGTCTTTGGATAAAAAGTCGCATAAAAATCTATGAATGTATTAGAACACAAATTATTGTTTTAAATTCTTAATGTATACTGTTCAAAATTGTTTAAAGGATTTGGACATTAGCTACATTAGTGTTATTTTAGTATTATTAAGATACTATTATAGTTTGTATTCATGGTTTCAATTAGTTGGCATTTTTATATTTTCTCTTTTCATTTTAGGTAAAGTTTTAGTCATTTTGTTGTATTTTTTTATTTTTTATTATTAGTTTGTTTGGTAACACTTTATTTTACAGTGTCATTGTTTTATATATGTTACATGTAGTTACTCTAGTAATAACTAAAACCAAACCCTAACCCTATAGTAAGTTACTTAAATATTACCCAGTACTTAAATGTATAATTACAGTGTAACAAAGACACCTTAAAATAAAGTGTAACCGTTTTTATGTCTATTTTTTTCTTCTTTTATTTTATTTTTAGTTACTTAGTGCATCATGTTACAGCTGAAGTAAAATATATTAATTTATTTCAGTTAAAGTTTATTATATTTCAAGTAACAACATTTTTACAACGTTTTTAGCTTACAATAACCTGCATTACATCAATGTGACAAACTACATTAAATAGTGAAGTCCTGAGAAAAGACGTAGCATCATTTGTTAATTGGTATAATATTCTTATCTAATGCAATATAATTCAATTTTTTGGTGTGACAAGCATCCAAATACTTCCCAGTGTTAGGCTACTGAAATGATATGTATGCAAAATAATGCCCTGTAAAAGTTACAGTAAGTAATATTAATTTATATATATAGGCCTATATATTAGAGTTGTCAGTGTCACCGTAACGCATGCGATTAATTTAAAGTCCTTAACGCGTTAAAATAATTTAACGCAAATAAATTACAGAAGTATGTGAAGCTGCGTCATTAACGTAATTTTCGTCACGCAGTCAGATGATCGTAGAAGTCGGGAGTTCATCACAATCACTGAGCATCTACAAGCACCTGTAATCCTGGTAGGAGGAACTGTCCATTCTAGCTCTTTAACCCGATTCTGCTTCTCTGTTTGTGATCAGGCCATTTTAAGCCGTTAAACTCTGGGAAAGTGTTCAGTGATCCAGTAATCGAATTCATTCAAACAGTCCAAAACAGCGCTAATGTAGGAAGAAGGCCAGGCTGATTACATCAGACATATCAGAGAGAATAGACACTCACATTGCGTTTTTGGTGAATTATTCATTCCAGTATGTGCTCTGCTTTAAAACACAAGCTCTGTCATATTCTGCGATTGTTTCTGAAGAGCGCAATGTTGGTGACGTACAGGAGTCGTACAGTAAGCGCGTGAGAGTCTGGTATAGACGGTTTCAGCGGCAACAACATAAACAAACGTTAATGCGCATGCGCGCTTTTGTGGCCCAAACTTCCGGTAGATGTCCGTAAAGAATCAATAACAACAGAGGCTGCGTTATCTTTCTTATGCGCTAACATCTTTTATTTTAATTGTGCAACATTATCTTAATTTATATGTTTTTATTGTTTCAGCATGTTTATTATAAATAATCTCCCATTTCTGTCTGCAATATAGAGTGAGGGAAACGCCCCCCTTAAAGGGTTAGTTCATCCAAAACTGAAAATCCTGTTATTAATTACTCACCTTCATGTCGATCCTAATCCGCAAGACCGCAGACCGCAGAGAAGAAGAAAAATATCTTAATTTGTGGTTCCGAAGATGAACGAAGGTCTTACAGGTTTGGAACGACATGAGGATGAGTAATAATGACAGAATTTATATTTTTGGGTGAACTAACCCTTTAAGGACCGTGTAATGCTGTCGCAACATAGCCTATATTTTTGCGGGAGAGAGACTGAAAAATCTCTGAGGTCATAAATTGATGGACATGACCAGCAACAATAGGAGGCTGTAGCGTTTAAATGATGCTCAAATGGTAAGAAAATATCCATCACACCACCAGCACCTACCTGTTCACATCAGACCAACATGCTTAGATGTGAAAGATGGGTTTATACATCACCAGAGTTATTTTTGGGAACATACATTATTATTATTAGGCCTATTATTGATATAAATAACACCCATCACCATCCAGATGGACTACACATCATTTTATTAATAAAATTGATGCATGAAACAACAATCCGAATGATAAAAAAAAAGAGAAAAAATACAACCATACTGATATAGCAAACAATAATCTTGGACAGCTTGTGTAAGATTATTTGAGAGTAAAATAACCTGTTGTAAAGCACCGCTCACTTCAGCAGACACGCGACCGCGCTCGTGTTAAGGTGCACGAGCCTCAGGCGCTTTCTCTGAGAGACGTTCTAACCATAAATATCTATGGTTCTAATAACCAACTGGTCTAACAGAACAGTCACTGACAGACGCGTGTGATCATTTCTGTGTTCTTGCTCCACTTCATCTGCCGCCATGTTTTCAACACCTGGCCTCGCCTTGATGCAGTGATTGACAGGGCGGGGCGGAGACTTGATCGGCTAGGATTGCATTTTCAATTGAGAATGAGAAGGTGACGTAACAATGTTTACTCCGTGTTGCATTTCGGGAAGGCGCCACCATGTTGGGAGGATACGCTATCCGTTGCCATGGTTATTTTGATAGTGAGACCGAGAGAGAAGCTTGAGATTTGTTTGAATTTTTGCAATACGGCGCAGTTTCTTGGGGAGAAATGGAGAAGGGGGAAGCGAAACAATTCTATTATTGTAGAAAAAATAAATAAAATAAAATTGTTAAATATAATAATATAAATGTAAAAATTTATTGTAAGAGTTAAATTATTTTCGCCTACTGTCATAGACTAGTTAATGTGTTTGGTGATGATCAGGTGATGATTAGGCTGAATGAATGGCAAGCAGATGGGCAATTGCTGCAGACAAAGGGAAATTGGAAATGTAGCATGGAATGAAATGTATGTACTTTTGTTGTGTATATGCATGTGTGTGTGTATGTATATATATATATATATATATATATATATATATATATATATATATATATATATATACACACTCAACTAAAGGATTATTAGGAACACCTGTTCAATTTCTCATTAATGCAATTATCTAATCAGCCAATCACATGGCAGTTGCTTCAATGCATTTAGGGGTGTGGTCCTGGTCAAGACAATCTCCTGAACTCCAAACTGAATGTCAGAATGGGAAAGAAAGGTGATTTAAGCAATTTTGAGCGTGGCATGGTTGTTGGTGCCAGACGGGCCGGTCTGAGTATTTCACAATCTGCTCAGTTACTGGGATTTTCACGCACAACCATTTCTAGAGTTTACAAAGAATGATGTGAAAAGGGAAAAACATCCAGTATGCGGCAGTCCTGTGGGCGAAAATGCCTTGTTGATGCTAGAGGTCAGAGGAGAATGGGCCGACTGATTCAAGCTGATAGAAGAGCAACTTTGACTGAAATAACCACTCGTTACAACCGAGGTATGCAGCAAAGCATTTGTGAAGCCACAACACGCACAACCTTGAGGCGGATGGGCTACAACAGCAGAAGACCCCACCGGGTACCACTCATCTCCACTACAATAGGAAAAAGAGGCTACAATTTGCACAAGCTCACCAAAATTGGACAGTTGAAGACTGGAAAAATGTTGCCTGGTCTGATGAGTCTCGATTTCTGTTGAGACATTCAGATGGTAGAGAATTTGGCGTAAACAGAATGAGAACATGGATCCATCATACCTTGTTACCACTGTGCAGGCTGGTGGTGGGGGTGTAATGGTGTGGGGGATGTTTTCTTGGCCCTTAGTGCCAATTGGGCATCGTTTAAATGCCACGGCCTACCTGAGCATTGTTTCTGACCATGTCCATCCCTTTATGACCACCATGTTCCCATCCTCTGATGGCTACTTCCAGCAGGATAATGCACCATGTCACAAAGCTCAAATCATTTCAAATTGGTTTCTTGAACATGACAATGAGTTCACTGTACTAAAATGGCCCCCACAGTCACCAGATCTCAACCCAATAGAGCATCTTTGGGATGTGGTGGAACGGGAGCTTCGTGCCATGGATGTGCATCCCACAAATCTCCATCAACTGCAAGATGCTATCCTATCAATATGGGCCAACATTTCTAAAGAATGCTTTCAGCACCTTGTTGAATCAATGCCACGTAGAATTAAGGCAGTTCTGAAGGCGAAAGGGGGTCAAACACAGTATTACTATGGTGTTCCTAATAATCCTTTAGGTGAGTGTATATATATATATATATATATATATATATATATATATATATATATATATATATATATATATATATATATATATGCATACACCGATCAAGCATAACATTATGACCTAATATTGTGTTGGTCCCCCTTTTTGCTGACAAAACAGTCCTGACCCGTTGAGGCTTGGACTCCACTAGACCCCTGAAGGTGTGCTGTGGTATCTGGCACCAAGATGTTAGCAGCATATCCTTTAAGTCCTGTAAGTTGCGAGGTAGGGCCTCCATGGATCTTACTTGTTTATTCAGCACATCCCACAGATGCTCGATTGGAATGAGACTTGGGGATTTTGGAGGCCCATTCAACACCTCAAACTCGTTGTTGTACCATTTTTGCTTTGTGGCAGGGCGCATTATCCAATTTGAGCTACAGTAGCTCGCCAGCCTTTGCTCCCCACGTGCATCAATGAACCTTGGCCGCCCATGACCCTGTCACCGGTTCACCACTGTTCCTTCCTTGGACCACTTTTAATAGTGACCACTGCTAACCGGGAACACCCCACAGTTTTGGAGATGCTCTGACTCAGGCGTCTAGCCATCACAATTTGGCAATTGTCAAACTCGCTCAAATCCTTACGCTTGGCAATTTTTCCTGCTTCTAACTTCTAACATCAACTTTGAGGACAAAATGTTCACTTGCTGCCTAATATATCCCACTCACTAACAGGTGCCGTGATTAAGAGATGATCAGTGTTATTCACTTCACATGTCAGTGGTCATAATGTTATGCCTGATCGATGTGTATGTGTGTATATATATATATATATATATATATATATATTCCTATTGTCTCATTTTCAGTCAATCACAACTGAAACTAAAACATAAAAATACATTTGTATTACTTACTTCATTACTTATTACTTACATAAATGTTAACTGAAATAAAATAAAATATTAAAAAAACTTATTTTAAGCTAGTTGCCAAGACAACATTTAGCATTTTAATTTAGTTTAACTTGATGAGATAAAATAAAAATGTATAAAAACTATATAGACACTTAAAAAAAAACAAAAAAAAAACATCAAAGTATCTTTGCAAAGGTCGAATACCTTTTGATCTTAAAATGAATATATGCCTGAAAAAAAATCCAAAAAAAGAAAAAAACCTGTCTCTATCATGTCATTCACACCAGTCTACTTATGTTACCAAGTGAGAGTCTAGCCCTTATTACCGAGCCCACGGTCTGCGTAGGCTTTTGGAAATGAAATGGACAGATTAGTGCATTATCTTATTTACATATATTGAATTGCAGTAACAAGACTCCGTTCCTACCCCTCGTTTCATTCTAATTAAAGTGTGGCAATGCAACAGCAATCCACACAAGAGCTTTGCTTTAATAGTCAGAGCTGGCAAATTCCCAATTCTGCGACGTGGCAATTAGCAGGGGCGGTAGTGTTTGCTATTCACGGGTTTGATGTTAAAAAAAAAAAAAAGAGAAAAGTTTATTAAGATGAGCTGCTTCGGGCACTGGTGGGCAATAGACCTGCTGCAATTAGATTCCAATTATTTGTCAGTTTCTGATATTGTAAACCGCCACTTACCGCATCAGTTAAATTGACACACTGAGCTGCTTGGTTTAGCCTGTAATTAAAACATTTTGTGTTAATTAGATGATGACCACTTCATTCCAGGGCCTCTTGTGTTTGGAGCTTGTGTTTTTTGATTTGCATCAGGCATGCTGTTTGGATCATGGGTTGTCAGATGCTGGGTTAATCAGCCAATGTTTTGATTCAATTACTGCCAGCTGTTCTACAGGGCTCGCAGGGCCGCATATACACACACAATTGTTATTGTGTGTAAAATTAATTCATTATAAAATAAGATTAATCATATGCTTAAAGTATATAAATATATATTCATTAAATAATAATGAATATAATACTATTTTTATATTTTTGTTTAAAAAAAAACATACATTTTAAGCGTACATTAAGCATTTTTGCATTATTTTATAAATATATTGTATTTTTGCTTTTAAAAAAGTCAAATATTCAAATTCACTTAGCATGATAATGAGCTGACTGATCATATAATCAAACATTTTTCTCTTGTGCTAAATGGAAGCATTGTTTAGATTAATTTCCACATATTTTCCCTATTCAAGCAGGATATCTGAATAATTTAAATGATGCAAAACAACATGAATAATTACGAGTCTCACCACTTTATGCCACCACGCATTAATGGATGTGACCAAGTTTACTTTTCATTTACATATCATAAGTGCAAAAAGCACATCTGCAAATGCATTCATCTAAAGCCAATACATATTTAACCACTAAAGTAGGTCTGAATGACTGTGGAGACACACACACACACACACATACACATATATATATATATATGGAATTCAACTTACAACCGTAACCGTATGTATCATAGCAATTAAGTGGAACTGTAAAAAACGATTGTTGGTTTAATTTAAAAAAGTAAGTTACCTGGTTGCCTTAAGATTTTGAGTTCATTAAGTTAATACAACAAAGGAGAATCATCTGAGAATTATCTGAATTACATTATCTATCTAAGTTGATTTGATAAAATATTTTTTTTTCTGTGTTTCACAGATTGCTTATTTCCAGGTTTAAGATAAATAATTATGCAAAGTCAGTGAACGCAAAAATTCCATGAACTCGGAGGACGTGAAATCCTAAAAGCAGCAGGCCTACAGTACATTCCCCAACTGTCTCATTAATATTTGGCACATTACCGTTTGCGATTAGAGCCTTTACTTTACAGCCCTTTACTCCTGTACATACTTTTACAGATACGTATTAATGCAGCTTCTGATGTGAGTTTCAGTCTGTGCAACTCTCCACATCTCTCATTTCAGCCCAGATTTAATGCTCTTCTTCAGGGGAGGGGATGGAAAATAACTGTCATTAAAATATGTCATGGCAGCTGTTTACCTGCAGTGAACCTTGATTGAAGCAGGTCTGACTTTACACTGATGCCCCTCTAATCTGTATGACTGGCATGTTAATTTCCCCGACGCTGCCATTCAAAAACACAAACATGAAATGTTGGTTTTAGGTCTGGGAGCCCAGCTAGAGTGAATTTCAAGTACTTATTCAAATATTTCATTAAAATGTAAATTTTACATTGGTCCAATGCCTAGCTGTGCACAAGGCATGACTTAAGAAGTTATGAAGTTATAACACCAAACGTTTTCCCCCCCTGCTTTTCCAACGCCAATTAACTTGGACTATAAATGTCCTTACCTTGTTTTATCTCTCCTAACCGAGTGCCAAGAAATGCATCAAATGCAACAGGAGTGAGACGGCTCGGCATTGACCAGTATTGGGGAGGGAAAAAGACAGAAGCCAATTAAACATCAAGCTTCCTGCAGACTGGTAGCTAATCAATCCTCTTATCGCCACAAAGTGCAAATGCACTGATGAATATTGAAGCTATGCAAGGATAAAGGCACAGTGTCGAGGAATTGTAAATTAGAGATTGTCCCTAAATGCAAATGCGTTTGCCAGCATGGTTCATATAGAGCTTTCAGTGTAGCATCAGTGCATGTATATTGTACGCAGCGTGACTCCATAGACCTCTAGTTATTTTCAATATATTAGGCAAATATCAGGTATTTAAGATTGCAAATTGCCGTTCAGCCCAGATTGGAGATTTAACAGTGTATTGACAGGAATGATGTGTTCACGATGCATCTCAAGCTTTAATATTCCTATATGCGAGGTGTGGGTATAACTGGAAATGGCAAACTGATTTAATCTGTCACTTCCCGACTCGCAAGCTCTCGTTTTTGTGTTTTCCTGCCAGGAACAAACGCTCAAACTCGGCGGTTTGCAAATTCTGGCACGTCACGTTCCGTCTCCTTTCCACTTTATTTCGATGGTGCAGACAACACTCGCCTCCTGTTTCTTTATCTACTTCCCTCTCTTTTTTCTTTCATTTTTAACATTCAGGGGGAAGATAAAATGGTTGCAGGTGGTGATGAAAATAAAAGCCATCCATCATTATTTATTAGGCATGAAAAAGATACACAATAATGTAATTTAATCTCTCAGCAGACAATTATTTCCACATATTGATAATGCAAAGCGAAAAGTGCCATGAATCCTAATGTGATGTTTGCTTTTATTGGTGTATAATACAAGCAGAACAAATAATGTAATTGTATCAGGAAGAGAATGTAATTATTTGCACATGCTAACATTATAATAGCAATCTGCCTCAGACAATGGTATCATATTATTTTGCTGTGCTTAACTAGTTACAATTTGCATTTACTTATTATGTCTCAGTGGCAATAAAGCCGCCCCCTCTTGTGCTTGAAGTAGACCGCTGTTATTATTTGAACCCCCATCTCCAACTTTTGATTGTTTGCAACTTGCTGAGATTTGAGATCATGAAAGTTTAAGTTTACACCCAGGAGGAGTGTCGTCTTTATTGAAGAGTTTGGTAACATCATCTTGTATTGGACTAATACCTTTCAGGTAGTTGTATGCGATATATCAGAGTTTATTCAAGTTAAAGTGTAAAAATCTCACTGTAATTTCACCTCTCATGGCTTCTACTATTAATGGGGTCCAAAAGTCTGAGACCAAACTATCAGAACCATTGGACCCTCACGTTTTTCCAACATCATCATGGTTTCAGAAAGGAAGACCAAGGCAAAGGCCATCTCATAATAATTCTTTGTGACCTAACATGCTATGAGAAACAAGAATCCTCCTGAACAGGAGCCTTTAAACAGATTTTCTCTATTATTTGTAATGATTAACCATTAAACATACATTAAAAAAGCATCTTGATGCACGGACTGTCAGGGCACATCAGGCATGCGTCCTTCTCGCCTGTATCTTTAATAAAATGGTGTTCATGCCATATTGAACTAATGACCAGGAGAGTCAATGTAAAATTAGATCAAGCATCCACACTTGTGTCTCCCTGACATTATGAAAATGTTTTATTGATGACTCATTACAGGCCGTCCGGCATGAGGTGAGGGCTTTTTTTCTCTCTCTCCTCGATCCATCCTAATAGAAGATGCAAAGCCTAATAATGATAATGCCTCCTGAATAATTAATCCCCCCAAAACCCAATCCATCTCGACACGGGACATGTACATATTTTAGTGCCTCATTTGCATATTTAGAACAAACAGCAGCACAAACCCATTAAAGGGCCAATGCTCACCTCTTGTGTTTGATGCATAGTAATGAAGGGCTTTTGAGTGATTGGCTTTTAAGAATTAAGACGAGGCCGAAAAACTCCCAGCGCTTCTTATTTCAGCGGCTGCTCCCATACTGTGTGCTGCATGCATCCTCCACCGGAGGCTAGAGCAGTGTTCTGAAGTCATTAGTGATTTGTAAATGATATTTGCTCCCTTGTGACATATCATTTGAAATGCTATTTCTAATAATAACTGATATTAAAAACAACCGTCGCATATTCCACAAATACGAACATCTTGAGGGGGGCGAGCACTTCTTAATGTCAATAGGAATTGTGATTCGAAAGCACATCTAACAAATATTAAAGATTCCCTGAGGTTTCTTCTAAACATTTAACCGCCTTTCGCCACAAAGGCGAGAATTATACAGGGGAGATTACGCTTCCAAATTGGCCGAGGATAAACTTGACTTGGAATGGAAATGGAGGAGCGAATTCATTCTGATATTTTGTGCTGCGCTTTCATCCATCAAGCTAAAATAATGGCATTGTGGCTGATTCCGGTTGCTGTAGCACAACGAATCAGAGGTGTGGTGATAAAGCAGCCAGCTCTCCCTTTGTCGCCGCCTCAAAACCACTCATTTGAACTGTCACCTCCTTTCTTAATGAGTCCTTACAAATCCACAGCTTCCTGCGGTGCGTTTCCTGTCGACTTCATCGTGGGGGGAGAGGAGAAGGGAAGAGAAAGTGAGAGAGATACAGTAGTTGGCACAACACCCTACGCCAGCTCAACCGGAAGCCACACCAGCGCTGTGGTCCTGTTACACCACGACGCCAGGTAATGCTGCCAATCGGCACCAGACGAAGCCCGCAGACCTTCTCTGGATACGCCACTGGTCTTTGAAATTAAAGTCGGCTTTAGTAATCCACAGAAATGGCCCCCTCAGACTGCTCTTGCTTGCAGTTTAGTTTCACCCCGGCTTGCGATAAAGCATGACAGAAATACAGAGCGCTATCTGCTAGCAGAGGAGCTGATAGGTTCTGCCAGCTTATCGTACAACAGGCAGCTAACCTTCCTTCCCCTGTGTCTGGCCCCTAAACAGATTTGAGGAGTCAATTTACAAAAGCAGTCATGTTTGGTTGTAAATAAGATAGCGTGTTCACCCTTCAAAATCGAACAGCAGCGAGGAAGAAAAATGTAAGTGCAAGAAGCATAGAAAGTTCCCATTTAACCTCGTTTCTACCCTAAAGTCACAACCTGGTGTAATACCACTGGCTGGGAGCAAGCGTTAGCAGGAATGCATGTAAATCCAGGCCGAGGAAGGGGCTGCAGATTGACATGGATCTAGCCGAGCGGGTTTCGTCTGTACCAAGGTGGGATTAACAAGCTTAAAGAGGGCTTAAACACCATCCTCCAAGTTTAAATGTTACACTGCGCAACTTCATCAAAGGACGGGTGCAACGCTGCCTTTTAAAACCTTTTTTATGTTTGTTCACAGTTGTCAGTCTCGGGAATGAACTCATTTACAGGGTTAACGCTGGTAATCGCTTCAAAAACAAACCTCAAACTTCAGGGCGTAAGTATTACTGATGTGAAATGGACTAAAATGTGGGATTGTGCAAGTCATATTTTGCCTAAGAAGATCATGAATTCAGTCACTTTTGCACATCAGGTAAACATCAAAGTCCAGATTTCTTAATGTTGAATGTCAGAAAGTCTCAAACTCTTTGAAATGTAATGCATATTTTTAACTGTCTTGTTTATAGTGATACATGGATATGCTGGGCATTATCAATAAACTGATCATTATTTTCTTATTATGGCTTATAACCAGTAAATGGCTATCTGTAATTAGGGTTGGGTACCGAACTCTGTACTTTTAAGGGCACCGACCGAATTACGATGGTACTACTGAGTACCGATTCACATTAAATCAATCGGTGCCAAATTTTGGTATCTGAGAACACATCTGGTGATATAGACTAGTGTCTGTGAGTATTAAACCACAAAAAGACTATTTAATTATGAATCCTGCATGTCTCTGTGTGAATGAATGGCGCAGACGCACAGTTTAATTTACCACACACACACATTGAATTGCGCGTGATGCATATTTATTTATTTTATTTATACAGTTTAGAGTTACAGGGACAGCGCACATCAATAAACATTTATGTAAATGTACAAGTTTAGCCAACTTGGCTAATTTTCAACTGTAGTCCCTGTATATGAGGACATGAAAGCATGAACGTCATCTCCAGAGCCGCTCTGAGTCACTTTATGAGCATTTTCTGTGGTCTATGATTAAATCATTATTGTAGTGATTATGATGTCTCTAGCATGTTATGTTTGCCAACAGTTCATCTAACCCTAATTGATGGAGTGTGTAGCTTTTCATTTCTTAAACAACCATGTAGGAAGACACATCATGGCATATTCCAGGATGACAAAGCCAAGATCTTGTATTGACAATGTAAGAGTCAAGCACTCTGTAAAGTCTCCTCCAGCACATCCCCAAGACTTTCAATGAATTTAAGGTCTGGCCTCAGAGGTGCCAATTCATGTGTGAAAATGATTCTTCATGCTCCCTCCCAACCATTCTTCCACAATTTGAGCCTGATGAATCTTGACATTTGTCATCCTAGAATATGTCATGATGTTTCTTCCTACATGGTTTTTTAAGAAATGAGAAGCTACACAAAACATTTAACATGCTAGAAACATAATAATCACTGCAATAATGATCCAATCATAGACTCTTAAGCATTTGCCAACAATATACAGTATGAACAATTATATTTATTTTGCTATAAAAAGCATAGAGTTTGAATTTAGTTTAAATATAGTAACATATATAAATATATTATATATACAATAACTAGGCAAAAATAATCTAAATTTTAAAGGTGGGAAAAATATCCAATATCAATCCAAATTTGTACAAAAAAAAAAAAAAGATATATATATATATATATATATATATAGAGAGAGAGAGAGAGAGCTAAATGTTTTCATAAGTTATCTAAATATTCAATACCGATCAATACCAGATTTTTTTTTTTTTAATTAATTAAAAAATATATATTTTATATTAAGAAGTGGAGTACATTAATTTTTGCTGCCTTTGTTGCATGCAAATAGTTATTGCCAAATACTTTGTTTCTGCATGTTATAAAAGTGCAAGTGTGTTCCCTTTGGACAGGATGTGGCTCTGGGCACAGGGGCTTTGAGCACTACCTCCAAGGCTCTGCAACGAGCACTAAATTTCAGACCCTACAGGCACCAAAAAAGAAAGACAACCACAGTTAGCTGAGGTGAAGTTAGAGAGAGGGGAAAAAAGCAAAGCCAAGCATTTTTTAAGTCTCTGTTTTGACTGTAAACAAAAATGGTGCCAACTCAAACAAAATGATTTGGAGTTTGTTTTCTGCTTAGAGTTTTAAGAGTTCTCTGGGCGCTATTTCAATGTGGGCTTGCCTAGCATTTTAGTATCTCTCAGGAACCAAGTGCCATTTTAAAAAGCACTGTATTTTGTTTTGTTTGGGTTTTGTATTTTCCTCCTAAACAATGATAAGATTTTTCTAAACCGGAGTCGCTGCCAATGAAATTAATGGGAGGGTTGTCAAGTGCATACAGGAAGTGAGCTTTTTAAATAAACACATTGTTTCAAAACTAATCCACACCCTTATTGTTTACTGTTGGAGAGCAGAGTCTGGGTGTGTTGTACAGACAGCTTGACACTGGCCTCCCCCAATTAATCCTCTCTGACAAGGCCATTCTGATTTAGAGGGAGGGGGAAAAAAGGAAAAGAGAAATCGGGAACAGGGTGGGGGAGTCGATAGGCAAGTTTTCTCCTCAGATAGAGGGCAGACAGAGTCTAGATCAATGGAACACCTTAATGACTCTGTCATCAGTGGGACACTCTCGGGGAGTTTCGGAAGGTCTTATTTACATGACTGCTAGAGAAATTTACACAGGACAATCAAATATACAACACACGCAATTAGAAAGGGTATACCGTTAATATATATTTCATATGTTAAAATTATTATTCATTTTTTAATAACGTTTTGTTAAAGTATCTGAATAATATAATAATGTAAAATATTAAGTGAAATTAAAACAAACAAAAAAAAGATTATTTTAAAAAGAAAGTCCCTGTCATTTCCAAGAAAATATATTGATGTTATTAAGCATAATGCAATTTTATTTGTAATTTCAACATGTGAAATCATATCAGATTAAAATAATACAATATAATTTCAACACAGCATCTCTTTTTAATCAGAACTAACATGCATGAAAACATAATAAATGGTAATGCCCTTCCTGACATTTTCCAAGACAATATATTGCCGTTATTAAGCATAATCTCAAGCAAAATTTCATGTTAGATTAAAAACAATATAAGTATAATTTCTAAGCAAACACAGTGTCTCTTTTTTTATACAGAATTAATATGTATGAAAACATAATGGTAACACTTTACAATAAGGTTTCATTAGTTAACTACTTGAGAACTAAGAATTAAAAAGGTGTTGTGCCTACTTATACAGCATTTATTCCTGTTACTGTTAATTTCAACATTTATTAATACATTATTAAAATCAAATGTTGTATTTGTTAGTTACTGTCAACTAACATGAACAAACAATGGACAGCTGGACTTAACAAAGATGAGTAAATACTGTAACAAATGTATTGCTCATGGTTAGTTCATGTTAGTTAATACATGATGTTATCAATTGAGGCCTTATTGTAAAGTGTTACCAACATAATAAATGGGAACGTTCAACCATCAATAAACCAATGTAAGGGGATCAATTGTATATGCTGTGTCTACTATTCATAAATACTAAGAAATGTTTTTAAACTTGTGAATACAGTCTGTTAACTCATACACATAGTTATAAACAACAGTGACAGATTTAGTATAGGCCGATTGTATAGTATAGTATTGATAATTCTGTCATCTGCCAATAAGCTGTTTAACTCATTTTATCATGTTTTATTTCATCAGAACAGAAAAAAAAGTGTGCGAGTGCTATCATTGCTCTGAAGTCTGCATAGGAAACTACAGTCACTTTGGACAGCTTTGTTTCCATGCGCTCCAGAGTTGGCCGCTCTAAAACAAGCTCGAAACCCATGAAACCTGACCTCCAACACATGAATCACAAATGACCTCATCCTCCACTTCTCCTGCTTATTGCCTTTTAATGACTCCTGATTCATATTACCTTGGTATCATGGCCGACATCTTTTCCCTTCACCCTGATTCGTTTATTTGTTATTCTGATGTGGGCCAGCTACACTTAGCTTGAAGTCTTGTCTGGTCCTAACATATGTGCACAAATAGATGGCAACAAGAAATGAATGAAAACAAATAAAAGGAAAATATACTCATCACACGTCACCACAAACTGCTCTCCGAGGCCTTCTGTTTTCCAGCCCCGGCTCCACACGTGGCCCGCCTGAATATTCAGGAGACATTTATAGGAAATAAATTAAGAGACGAATTCAAACCATATGGCGGCAGGGGGTGGGGGTGTTTGTGAAAGGTCCTGCATCAAAGCTCGCTTTGCGGATCACACCATATTAGCTCTGTTTTTCCAGTCCGGTAGAATCAGGGAAGGGAACCACAGCCGCGCTGGCGATAGGAAACATATGAGTGTGGACAGCAGACGGGGAACCCAGAACGCAGGGTTGAGGGCAAGGCGTAGAAACGCGTCGGTAGGAACAATTACAGTGTGTGTAAGACGTATGGTGACACGGCTGTGTCATTCATGTGGTGTGAGTTTGTGTGTGTCTGAGCTATATGTTATATTTGCAGGGCAATCTAATGTGACTATGGTGTGCTTACTGCTGACAGGCTTCTGATCTTTATAGAGGAAGAGAAAAATACATCATAACAAATATATATATATATAATATTCTATTTTTGCTCATTTTTAAGGAATAGTTTTTAAAGAAATGAATACTTGTATTTAGTAAGAACATTAAATTGATCAAAAGAGACACTTATAATGTTACAAATAATGTTTCTATTTCAAATAAATGTTGTTCTTTGGAACTTACTGTTAATCAAAAAAATCATGAAAAAAAAAGTATTAGATAATAATGTTTCTTGAGCACCATCATCTTAGAATAATTTCTTAAAGGATTAGTTCACTTCAAAATGATAATTTACTCACCCCCATCTCATCCAAGATGTTCATGTCTTTCTTCAGTGGAAAAGAAATTACGCTTTTTGAGGGAAATATTCCAGGATTTTTCTCCACATAATAGACTTCAGTGGTAACCAACGGGTTGAAAGTCCAAATCAATGCAGTTTTAAAGGGCTTTAAAGGGCTTCAAACGGCTCTTCACAATCCCAGCCGAGGAATAGGGTCTTATCTAGCGAAACGATCGGTCATTTAAAAAATGTTTTTAAATGTATATACTTTTTGACCACAAATGCGCTACTTCGGTGTTGTGCTTCTTCACGACGCATGACGTCATCACATCGGAAAGGTCACGGCCGTGACATACGTGGAAGTACCGACCCAGTTTTAAAACGAACGCATGACGGATCATTTCGCTAGATAAGACCCTATTCCTCATCTGGGATCGTGCAGAGCCTCTGAAGCCCTTCGAAGCCCTTGGTGAACATAAGAGGTTTCTTTCAAAATAAAATAAAAAATCTTACCAACCTCACACTTTTGAACAGTATATATAATATACAGTATATACAACATTTAATAATTCTATTTATGTACTTAGACACATAAATAGTACATAATTTAAAATAATGAAACATTCTTTAATGTTAAATTATATTAATATATTAATTTTAAATAATAATCAAGTTAAAGTTAAAAATGGCAGACGATAAATAAATACATGCATAAAATAAAGAAATGCATACATGCATACAGTACTGTGCAAAAGTCTTAGGCTCGCTAGTATTTTTACACACAAAAAGTGGGTTTAAGCCAGTTATTTATATCTTTTGCTGTAGTGTGTCAGTAGGAAATATCAGTTTACATTTATAAATTAATTGCCATTCATTTTAATAATCCAGTGAGATTTTTGTATGCATAAAGAGTCTGACAATAGTCTCTATGCTCCACATGGAGATCTGATCTCATCTTCATTGAGTCTGTCTGTGATTACATGAAGAAACATAAAAAACTGAGACAGACTAAATCCAGAAGAACTGAGGCAACGTCTCCAAGACACTTGAAGAAACCTTCCTGCAAAACTACATGAATAGGTGTAGGAATAGATGCAGGTGACAAAAGCCGTTTTAAACGCAAAGGGTGGTCACCCCAAATATCGATTTGATTTAGTTCATAGAAGTTAATTCATAAATAAAAGCTCTTTATGTTATTATTTTTGACAGCATTCTCACTTTAAAGCATTCTGACAAGTGCCTAAACTTTTCACAGTACTGTAGTTTTGCAGGAAGGTTTCCTCAAGTGTCTGGGAGTGGTTGCTTTAGTTTTTCTGGATTTAGTCTGTCTCAGTCTTTTCTGTTTCTTCATGTAATCACAGACAGACTCGATAATGGTGAGATCAGATCGGCTGCTATCAGACTTCTTGTGCATAAAAAAAAAAAATCTCACTGGATTATTACAATTAATTGCAAAATGAATGTTATAAACATAAACTGATATTTCCTACTGACACACTACAGTAAAATATATAAATAACTGGCTTAAAAACATTTTTCGTGTGAAAATACCAACGTGCCTAAGACTGTACATACATACTATTTTATTTATAAGTCTAATTCAAGCCATGTTGAATTAGGAAAAATGGTAGCACTAGTCCTGTTTTGCATGTACATACTATATACTTATTGTAGTATTTACAATAACTGGGTAATAAAATGCACATACTGTAAAATAAAGTGCAACCGGAAAAATATATTGTCAGCAATACTACCAGTTATTAGTGTCTTAATCTATCGGATCATTGATAACGTCACACCATTTCCATAATATAGCAAATATTAAGAAGACAGTCTACTAACACTCTAATGAGAGTTAGTTTACATGTAGTTGCAAAGTTACTTATAGTTAGAATGTCTAAAGAGGAAATAAAGACTGAGATATTAACATTGTTATTTGATATTTTTTGTGAATTCTCCAGAGAGTTACATGCTGTTACAGGAGCATCCTCAAACTTCAAAGTCACCATTCATCAGACACACTGGTTGCTTCTTTCGCATGTATGTTAGTTCTGCATCGTCCCATCATTGTTCTTTCTGTCAGGAGTCGAGGTCACAGTGAGTGCATGAGGGCGGCTGCTGTGCTACAGTCTTTTAGTCAATTTCTGTTTGAATAAACTTGAATCTCCTGGTTTGTGTGTCCAAGATCTGTTTGCCTATTGTTTTTTACGAAGGATTTCACTCCTACTTCATGTTTACACCTTGAAACTGGATATCTTCCAGATTCCAGTCCAATCAGATTTGCAAGGTGTCGACAGACATGACTGACATGGCAATCCTGCAAGCAATCAGGGCAGGTTGCCACTGTCAGCATATCTCGCTGCAAGTCGGCCGCAAACCCCGATTGTTTACACTCAGCAGCCATGTCAGTCACAAATAACGGCAGCGACATGTTAATGAAAGGTGCATACGGGCTTATTGCATCCATATTCAACACAAAGACAGGGCAGACAGCCAAGGGGAATTAACAGTGGCTATGCTTCAGTCAAGAACCCAATAACTCACAGCCCTTAAGCATGACTCCTCAGAACACACAAATGCAACACTTTTGAAGTTCAAAGAATTCTTAGAAGAAGGTGTAAACCCTCAAAAAAGGGGAGAACTGTTTCTAACCTGTTGATTTTGGAAGCAGTCTAGGAATAAAACAAGTAATACAAACAGACTCGCTTGTCTTAGTCCATGATAAATCAACAACAAAGCTCAGCTCAATCCTGTGAGGGCTATTTTAAACAGGGCAACAAATTATAAAGCCCCAGACTTATCTCACAAGTTTTGCCGCCCGTGAATTGGTTGAGTCCATATTTCGGAGTAAGCCCTTCATTAATGCTGTGCACGTTAATTTGTACGCACAATGCAGCGTATCACAGCAGCGGTAGCATCAGGAAGCCTGCTGAGAGCCAGTGGGCTAGTTTACCTCAGGACCTAAAGAAAATCACTTCCAGGAATAGATGGAGGGAAAGAGGGTTTCATCAAAGCTGTAGGCCTAAGGCGATAATTAACTGCTGTTTAGTTTGAAATGTGGAAGAATCTGCAGAGATGGTGACATTTATTTATTAGGCCTGCTTGCTAAGGCAAGCATTGCTATTACTATTGCTCATACTTAATGAACAAACCCCTATCCTTAAGTATTAAACATTGCATGCTATGGCAATGAATGACATCTTAAAGAAACTATTGCAGTTTGTTGAGGAAAGAAGTGCTTTTTGTTTCCAGACATGCAATAAAAGAGGTCTAAATATCTCATAAGTGACAAATACATATATAAGATTCTCAAGCTTCATTTATAAAATGTTGTGTAGAAACCATCCTACATTTAGGGCCAGATTTACTAAACACGGCAAATTAGCTTGAGAACACAATTCCATAAAAAGTGCAGGTGGGAGTGGACATTTAAAGAACACAGACGCAGCCAGATAATTTCCATAATGACCATCAGTTAGCGTCTTGTTTAAGATGTGCTTTTTTTGGGTGGTAAATAATGGCGCAAATACCAGTAAATTGACTAGTGCAAACCTTAGTAAATCACCTTGCATACTCCTCTCTTAAATCGCAATTGATCTTGAAATTGTGTGCAGCTGAATGGTTTCAGATTAATGTCATTAACATATAAAAGATGTCCAAATCCAAGAATTACAATACATGCAGTACTCTGTCTCTCTGCCACAAGGAAAATTGCGTAAGTGTGGCGCAAAGCACTTTTCCACAACAAAGACCGTTTTTATAAATATGAACATTGGTGTGGATTTTAGCGTACGTCAAGTCTGTGCGTACACACGTTTTATAAATGAGGCCCCAGAACATCAAAAAGACATTGGCCAGTATAACACACTAGCAACCACTACCATTGTGATTAAAACCACTCAAAATACATTAGCAATGCCCTGAAAACCATCTCAAATTTACCTCAGAAAATGTAAAAAAAAAAAATGTAAACGTGAAATTTAGTAACTTATTAAATTCATCATCGGAACACAAATGAAGATCATTTTGATGAAATCTGAGAGCTTTCTGTCCCTCCATTGACAGTCTACACAACTGACACTTTGACACTTCAAAAAGTTCATAAAAAAATCATTAAACTAATCCATATGAATTGAGCGGTTTAGTCCAAATTTTCTGAAGAGGCACGATTGCTTTATATGATAAACAGATTGAATTTAGTCTTTTATTCACATATAAACATTAATCAACTCAAACATCAGTTATGGTAAACGGAAGCGTCTGAGTTTGAGCTTCTGCAAGAGCCAATAAGGTTTGTTCTCACGTTTGTCAAGCAAGTATGGTTGAGCTTCTGTTTATGTTCTTGATCAAAAAGATCTTCATATGTGTTCAGAAAATGAACGAAAGTCTTACGGGTTTGGAACGACATGGGTGTGAGAAATTAATTTTTGAGTAAACTTTACATGAACTTTAAAGGAATAGTTTACCATTTTAACGAATGTTGTCAACAAAAGTTGATCAAAGTAAATCTTTTACAAAAAGGTACAGGGAAACAAGGTGACAAAAATAAGGACATTTTAGAGCACACTAAATCCTTTATTTTATATTCCAATGCAATATTTATACAATCCTCAGTGTTTCCCGATTAAACAAAGGCAAAATTCTGGTGCCAACCTTCACGATTTAAGGCTGTTCCTAAAGCTTTCAAACTCCAGCTAAAAAAAGTCCCCTTGGCTTTTGCATGCAGCGTAAAGCCCATGCCAGGCAGGTATAGAGACACGCTCTCGTTTCTTTCTCCTCTAGTGAACTGTAAACTCTGTTCTCCTTCTTTCCCCTTCTCGTTCCCCATGTGCCACCCGCACATCTGGAGCGGGCGTCCTGCTTCACCAGTTTCCAGGAGTCACCTGATTTATTGATATTTAAAATGTTCTGATGGTTTTATGTGCTTTGAATGGATTCGGAATAAAAAGGCTTAGTCAGAAACCTGCATGAAAAACATCTACGGTAGTAAAAAAGCCTTCAACAGTATATAGAATGTGTTTAAAGAGAACGGGTTGATATATAATGATAATTTAATAGAAAATGATTTGAGCTGAAATATGCACACACGCTAAGACGAATAGCATCAGCTTTCATCTTTTAGCCATACTGACCTATTCAAACAAAGCAAGCTTTAATGCAGTCAAAGCATTGTTTGTACAAGCAGATAGAGATAGAGAACTGTTACCCATACACTCTCCATTAAGCTTGTCACTCTCATTGGTAATTTGTATATGTTGGCCATCAGTCTTGTGTCTAATATGTGTTTGAATCTAATTCCTGAGATAGTGCTCCACGAAACGAATAATATCCCCTTTGTTGCCACTTCCAGATTTATCAAATCCCGCCCTGACATTTTTCTTGACTTATTATGTTTGAATAACCCTCGTTTGCAACATTTTCGTAAGCTCCTTACAGATGAGGTAATTGTGTTTTTGCTTCAGAGAATGTGGGCTATGCAAAAAAAAAGCCAGAGATGGCTTTCAGCACATGTGAAGTTCTGAAAGATATCCATAACTCTTAAAGACTCTTAATTTGAACCAGGTATTTGTGCTGGGTGGGGAGGAAAGCACTGTTTATAAATTGTCTAGCACGGTAAGTCTGTGTGACTGAGTCCAAGAAGAGAATAAATTTGTTTCTGGTTTACAACTACGATGGCTGATGGCAGTAGCAAACTGGCTTGTGCTGAGGTTCGCCTGGAAAAAAAAGTTTTTTTTTGGCTAGTCCCAGGTTTTCCCTCAACATGCACAAGTGTTTTTTTGTTGATAAACACTACTTTTTGAAGACCAAAATGGTGATGTAAAAAGATTCAAGTATAAATTGATGAATGTGGACATCTTATGATATCATGCCATGCATTTAAACAGTCTAAAAGTGCCAGCGAAACACAGTAAGGTCGAACGTAAAGAAGAATTTGATTCTTTGTGCCAATAAAAACAGCCCTGCTCTGTGTGCGTCTGTACATGTCATTCACTAGCCTGAATGAAAATAAGGTCCTATATTAAATATTTGACAGAAATCAAAGAAAACAAAGCAACATCTGGTGTTAAAATTGTAATGAGTCCAATCACATGACATGTTTGCTTAATCTACGATTGCAAAGGTCTCATTATGGATACGGCGGCCAGTATTTGCAATCCAAAAGCTCAGCCTTGTTAGGCTCGCCACTGACTCATTACTGCAGACGACCAACAACTCTGACAGGCAAGCGTTTCTGGAGTACTGCTATCTAGTATGCACAACATTTAATGAAATACACTTTATAAACAAATCAAATGGGGAAAAAGCGTCAACCAAATGACAAGTAACTTCGGACTGACCTTTAAAAAGATTGTTTGAAACGGAGCCAGTGCTGTAGGCTCTTGAATGGGTTGTTGACAGCTCCGAAAGGCCTTGCAAATGAAAGGTCTTGTTATCTTTAGTGGTAGTAAACCTATTATGAAAAATCTGCAAGCATGGAGCATAGAAAATAAAAAGCAGCAATTGTGGTCAATCATTTGTTTAACAAAACATGTAGGAAAATATATGATATTAAAACATGGGGAGAATTTTGATTTGCATTATAAATGCAAATAAGAAAGAGTTCAAATTTCTGTCAGACAAATAATGCAGGAAACCGATATGTGATGCATTCAAGCCGACCCTGTGAATACAAAACAACAGATCATTGATTTAAACTTGGTAGAATATGAGACGGCACATTAAAGGTGAGAAAAGCTTACCTTTTATTCATACAAAATGTAAATGTCACTAACGTACTCTGATGTTACAAAAAAAATGTATGCATTAAACATATTTAGTGCAATATACCAAATGCATTCATATTTTATATTTCTTTAATCAATAATGTTCAGTGAAGAAATGCAAGATCTTAACATAAAGATGTTCTCAGGTTAAAAAGGAACTTCATTACTACAATTTCAGTGATGTCAATCATACTTTTATGACCTCAGCGTCCTGTTAATTATTCAGTGTCAGAGGTTTAATAGAAGAGGGCACATGTACAGTACACTATATATAGAATAAATGTGACCTTCTCTATTAGCTCAAATGCTTTTTAAGGAAAGACATGAATATATTATTACAATTAATAAAAGAGGGGAGGGGGTGATGGGGCAAGTCAGTCAATTTATGAATTTTTTAAAAAATAAAATCAAACAAAATGTAAATAATAATAAAATAAATACATTTGCATATATATATATATATATATATATATATATATATATATATATATATATATATATATATATATATATATATATATATATACACACACACACACACACAATGTGTGTATATATATATATATATATATATATATATACACACACACACACACACAATGTGTGTATATATATATATATATATATATACATACACACACACAATGTGTGTATGTATGTGTATATATATATATATATATATATATATATATATATATATATATATATATATATACACATTTTTTATTGGTAAATGTCATTGTGTGTACGTATGCATATGCGTGTGTGCGTGTGTGTGTGTGCGTGTGTGTGTGTGTATATATTATTATATATGTGTATATATTGTTTTACCATTGTAACTATTATCTGTCAATCCTAAACTGAACAAAATAAATGCCAAAAAAATAAATTAAAATAAAATACATTTGAAGGAAATTGGATTAACCTTTCTTATTTCCAAGAAGAAAACATGTTGCACAGTAAATGGAAATGAATAAGATAATCTAATAAAATACAATAAGAAAAAATAATAAAACAACATTTTATGACATATGATATTTATCTGCAGTCGAAAGGCTCCTTTATTAAACATCTAGAAATAACGATTCATCTACCCCTCAAATTATTTTTAAAAATTAAATAAAATAAATAAATAAAAAAGTCATATAAAGGCATGTAAAATTGTAAAAAAAAAAACACCAAATTGGATTAAAATGCTAAATTCTTATTTCCAATAAGAAAACCTGTTGCTCAGTAATGACTAGATAATCGAATAATAAAATAAAACAATCAGAAAAAAAAAAACAATATTATATGACAATTTATCTGCAAAATTCTTTCACCTCTTCAATTTAAAAATGGACATTCATGTGCCTTGGGCAGGCCTAGTTGTTGCACGCTGTGGCCACAAACTATGAAATAATTCTCTGTGTTGTTGTATTCTTCACATCAAAAGCACTTTTAATAAGGCCATTATAAATACATCAGAAAAATCTACTCTGATATTCAGCAAACAAGTCAATCCAGGATGCACGGCATTCACCGCTCTTTTACAGGGGTATTGCGCCTGTTCATCCAAGACTGAGAGGGATATAATGAAGGCCAGTGTACTTGTTTTCAGGTTCCCACTGTGTTCAAAGATGCCTGTCATATCAAAAGCACTTTATAATGGAAATAAAGGTAATCTTTCCATCCCTTTGAAACAGAACTTCTCCCGTTGGCTGAAAGCAAAGAAAACAGGAGATTTAAGGCTGGAAGGAGTGAATCAAATGGAAGAACGAAGCTTGAGGAGAGGTATGATCCTCTTACAGGTCAGAGCAATTGGCTGAAGAGGTGTTTGACATTGAAATGATTGCACAGTGTGTGGTTTTTTTGTGCGTGAGTGTGTTTTGATCAATGCCTTTGCTTCAGCCAAGCATGGTGTTTTTTGGAAATACTGTTAACACAAGAGTCTTCTTCTACACGTTTGCGCTCAATGTCAGAAGCTCAAGCGTTGACTGCTGACAAACCCATAAGAGGGCCTTTTGATCCCAGACCTGGAGTGATGCACTTATCTCCTTTACCCAGCCAGAGCCGCTCTGAAGGCGTGCAACACGCCTCATATTCTCATGATTTATTAAGGACCTGTGTTGGGCTGTACATAGACCTTGCCTACGGAGATCAAGTCTGCTCTGTGTATCCTTTTCTTCCTTTTTATCCACTTTCCTAATCTCCCTTTGTGTAGCGTAGCACGTGTTTGTACATTAGGCCATGGGGACCCTCTACCTCCATGCAGTTTCATTCCAATGCAATATTTATAGGAGGATGGTGGACACTGTGGAACGGTGCTCTCTAAAAGCATCTTCTTGCAGCAAAGCCTCATGGGAAAGAGTAAGGTGACTCATCTGTGACTGTAAGAAACAATTTTGATAAAGTAAAGAATGAAAAAATAGCGAGCAAAACAAAAACACCATTATAGGTGTACTATGTACACTAACAGTCAAAAGTTTGGACTTTTTTAATGTTTTTTGAAAAAAAAGTCTCATGCTCATGGTTTGATCAAAAATACAGTAAAACATTAATATTGTGAAATATATTAAATATAAAACAGTTCTTTTTAAATTGTAATAATATTTTAAAATGTGATTAATTCCTGTGATGGCAAATTCCTGTTTTCAGCATCTTCAGAGTCACATGATCCTTCAGAAATCATTTTAATATGCTGATTTGCTGAATTTCTTATATTAATCAATGTTGAAAACATATTCTGCTACTTAATATTTTTGTGTAAAATGTAATACTTTTTTCAGGATTATTTGATGAATAGAAAGTTCAAAAGAACAGCATTCATTTGAAGTAGAAATATTTATAATAATATTATAAATGTCTTTACTGTCACTTTTGATCAAACCTCAAACTTTTGAATGGTACTTCACTGTTTCCACAAATAATATTAAGTAGCAAAAAATATTTTCACCATTGACAATAATAATAAGATTTTTTTTTTTTGTGCACCAAAAACAGCATATTCGAATGATTTCTGAAGGAAATGTATAATTGTCATTACAACATATATTATAATTTATATATATATATATATATATAATTATTATAATTTAAATTGATATAATAACATTATTACCTAATAATACATTTCATATACACTCACCTAAAGGATTATTAGGAACACCTGTTCAATTTGTCAGAATGGGAAAGAAAGGTGATTTAAGCAATTTTGAGCGTGGCATGGTTGTTGGTGCCAGACGGGCCGGTCTGAGTATTTCACAATCTGCTCAGTTACTGGGATTTTCACGCACAACCATTTCTAGAGTTTACAAAGAATGGTGTGAAAAGGGAAAAACATCCAGTATGCGGCAGTCCTGTGGGCGAAAATGCCTTGTTGATGCTAGAGGTCAGAGGAGAATGGGCCGACTGATTCAAGCTGATAGAAGAGCAACTTTGACTGAAATAACCACTCGTTACAACCGAGGTATGCAGCAAAGCATTTGTGAAGCCACAACACGCACAACCTTGAGGCGGATGGGCTACAACAGCAGAAGACCCCACCGGGTACCACTCATCTCCACTACAAATAGGAAAAAGAGGCTACAATTTGCACGAGCTCACCACAATTGGACAGTTGAAGACTGGAAAAATGTTGCCTGGTCTGATGAGTCTCGATTTCTGTTGAGCCATTCAGATGGTAGAGTCAGAATTTGGCGTAAACAGAATGAGAACATGGATCCGTCATGCCTTGTTACCACTGTGCAGGCTGGTGGTGGTGGTGTAATGGTGTGGGGGATGTTTTCTTGGCACACTTTAGGCCCCTTAGTGCCAATTGGGCATCGTTTAAATGCCACGGCCTACCTGAGCATTGTTTCTGACCATGTCCATCCCTTTATGACCACCATGTACCCATCCTCTGATGGCTACTTCCAGCAGGATAATGCACCATGTCACAAAGCTCGAATCATTTCAAATTGGTTTCTTGAACATGACATTGAGTTCACTGTACTAAAATGGCCCCCACAGTCACCAGATCTCAACCCAATAGAGCATCTTTGGGATGTGGTGGAACGGGAGCTTCGTGCCCTGGATGTGCATCCCACAAATCTCCATCAACTGCAAGATGCTATCCTATCAATATGGGCCAACATTTCTAAAGAATGCTTTCAGCACCTTTTTGAATCAATGCCACGTAGAATTAAGGCAGTTCTGAAGGCGAAAGGGGGTCAAACACAGTATTAGTATGGTGTTCCTAATAATCCTTTAGGTGAGTGTGTATATATATATATATATATATATATATATATATATATATATATATATATATATATATATATATATATATATATATATATATATTATGTAAACACAAACTTTTATTCTGGATGTAATTAATCGATTTGACAGCATATATATATTTTGTATTATATAATTATTATTTCTTTAGTAATTTGTTAATTAACTGTTAATTAACAGTATTTGAATAATACGAATAAAGAAAATAATAATAGTTCTTGTATTGGCTGTCAAATCAACTCATTTTAAATCAAATAAATTACATAATCTACCAAATAAGTTATTGCAAGGGAATTATATTTGCTGAGAAAAGACCTAACCTGAACACAATTCGAAGACATTATATTGTAGCAGAAAGTAATGTATAATAACTAATTTATGCTTTGTAGAAAATAAGGGTTAAAACACCTTGTTTGGCCTACAGCATCTCAAGGACAAATACTTAGTATGCTTTGAACTGCAAGACATCATTGGAGAGTGTGTTTAAACAGCAATTCAATTTTAAAGTAGCACCCTTTAGTACATTTGAGAAAGCAAACTAATAAAGTCTTAGAGAGGCATGATGTCGCTGGACACTTGGTGTTACACAATATCTTAAAGGCAAATTGTAATATGTAATAATGTGTTTGTGGTGGGTTATTGTGATTCCAGGACCCTGCGGGGGTGATATGGGTTTATTGACTTCCTGTGATGTTTTCTTCTTATCCCTCGGTTAATTGAGCAGGTTTGCTGTGCAGGAGAGCAGGTGTGCTCGGGAGGGGTAGAATTAGAGTAAATCTACATTCATTTGATCACAGTCTACACAACATCTGCAACACACGGATGATGTTCATGCATTCTCTTATTAAAACCTCACAGCTCACAATGGAAGAAAAAAAGTGGTTGAACCCAGACGAGGCGCTGGCTGTAGATCTGTGAAGAGGAAATCATTCTTTTATCCACATAAAAACACCAATTTCTGAAAAACAGGATCTTCCAAAAGCAGAATAGTGCCAACAAACATCGAAAGTCTCGAATGTCTCATATCTTACACAAACCCATCACAGCCAAAAGCACAAGCAAGAACAAAGGGTCCAGGACAGGTTATAGGTTGTTTATAAAAATAAAACAGGTCCAGAGTGGCAAGAGTATTGATTTTCCTGCCAAAACATAATCTTGTTTTGCCATTGTAATTCTGATGTTGACATCAGAACACGCCGCTTTTCACCCAAACGCTGCCAAGTAATGGTGTTTACCCCATGATCGGCTGATAGTCGCCATGACAACGTACACCACAATTAGACGAGTATAATCCCACCTTCAAACATGTGCGTAGTTAATCACCTCAGCAGAGAGGAAGTGCAAGAAAAAGGCAAAAAAGGATTGAGTTCTCCGTCACAGTTCAAAACTGGAACTTTTTTTAGTAAAATACAATTATACAATGCAGCTGTGAGAGCTATCCCTGGCGACCCTGAAATTGCAGGTTTGATACAGAGCAAAATAATTGGGAACTGTTCAAGGGGGTAGATTAAAATAACAGAGATATAAATATGATTCCGCCTGTCTGTGTTCGTCAATGTGTGTATTTTTCATGGAAACTTGACTGTCATTCAATTATTAATTCAACCGATTCGTTCAAAACACTGATTGATTCAGGAACAAGACAAGTGAATCATTTGCTCAGCTGATTTGTTCATTCAGGAACTAAACACCAATAATTTGTGTTGCTCTGAGGCTCGCAAGTGTTTAATTCTGCACTGCCTTTCACACCAAGGATAATAACTATAACTGTAAAAACGTTGACATTGAATTAGAATCCACTTGACTTTAAAGAGCATGTGCATGAGGCAAACGACATGACTGCAGCGCACTTATAAAAAGACAGAACACTAATGTCCCTTCGTGTGGACACAAATATAGTTCTGTCATGACAACTCTCGGAGTGTTTGGCGTGGTAATGGATATGACAATATTATGTTTGGTCTTGGCGGAATAGATCTGCTACGCTGCTGCTGCAGAGCAAGTACGGGACTTGCTACATTGTTGTGAGCAAGACATGCTGCTGTACAATATAGAGTACATGAATTACCTGTAGCAGATCTATACAGGTGGAGCTGGGGAAGGTGGAGGTTTTCTGAAAGTGTCCTGCTATTTGAAGTTGAGCCGCGAGGTCATTGGTTACTGATACAGCAGGAACCAATCAGCTGTGCCCTATTAAACCTTATTTTGCATTGCAGACGTACTTCCAATGACGTACTTCCTTTTAATGTGTTAGGCTTCTGTTTCGCTAGCCGGTAGGTAAGGAGCGATGTTGTGGGAGCACGCACAAAACACTGTGATGGTAAATATTTACTTGTCCTGAGGTGTCAACACAGTGGGAGGATGAAATGAAGAAGTGGCCTGACATGTCTTATGAGGACATTTTCAATTATTTTGTGTTGTCGGTCAAAGTAGACAGGTCTTCGATGCACGTTTCAGCACATCGGTTAACAAACACCATCTCTGCATATGATGTGAGTTTAGGTTGCTTATGAAGGAACGCAATGTGCGCCATTTCACCAGATTTGTAACGTAAATCATCCATAAACCTTCGCCAAGACAGGAGAATACATCAATATGTTTCTTAATATGCGAGCTGTTCATTCATCGTGATTTCAACAAAAAAAAAAAGTTTAAACCCTCTCTCTGAGTTTGCATGTTTTGATGTCCACATAGTCTTGCTCAAGAAATTACAGTGGCTGTAGCATTTCTATCATAAAGAAGTCAAGTTTTTAATGTTGTTTACGTGCGTCTTTGTGGTGTTTTTAATGTTTTAAGACAAACCATGAGCACAATCATAAGTCAACACCATTGTCAATGTGCCGGCATGCTTTAGCATATCATTAACAGCAAACTAGCATGGGAGTCTCGGAAGAGAACCCAGGTTATCCCGGTATATTTTTCTGTTGATATGAAAAATTGGGTAGATATAGCAATATAGCGGGTGTATGATGAATATTACGACGTTATGATGAACTATATGCCTTTCTCTACTGACATTCTGAGTTGTTCAAAGCGTTTCTAAGAATGCTGATTGTTAGAAGGCGGCTATCCGACTCTGAGATGGCGAACGGGAACATGGTTTGTGTAACATTAGCAACACATTATTAGCTGTTTGATAACATAGTCAAGCAAAAGGCTAATCATATTAATTACCGTTATGTGTGTTTCACAGGAAAAAAAATGTTTAAATATGTCATTTTGGTGATCAAAATTGAGTTTTAAGGGATAAAATGATTGACTACAGGGGGGACTTTAAAGGGATGATCTTCAGTGGGTAAAAGAAAGTGGGAATAGCAAACATACAGAAATTTGGGCGGTTTCTTTGGGTTTAAGGCTTTTAACCAAAGCCGACCCTTCGGAGGGGCATGCAGATCATAGGGTGATGCTCATATCCACATTCAGCTCTGGTGCGTGGGTTATGGTCAAAACAAATATCTTGCAGGTATTTTTTATGCTTGAACCAGCTATTGTGGCACCCCCTAAATGCGCAAAGAACACCAGTCTTTCTGCAGTCCATATTAAAAGTTAGCTAGTTAGTCAAAACTACACTGTCCTCGCAAAACTAATGATTCACAATACAACTACGATCAGCAGAAGTGGTTTACTGGAAATCGTACACGATATGGTTAAAAAATGGCGGTGCCCGTTCTTATGTGAAAAATAAGGTGGATAGAGAATGATATGATTGCAAGCAGGTTGAGTTAAGGACCTATTAGCTTGTGCCATCTAGAGTTTCATGACAGAACTTTGTATTTATCATTATCATACATCATTACAGTTATCATCATTATTGTTCTTGGTGTGAATGAGTCTTAACAAGTAATAAATTGCCTAAAATGTATGTGTATATCTTGTTTATGAAAGCAATATCACACTCGTAATTAAGCATTTTTGAACAACTTTTTTATAGGCTTACATCTAATAAATCGAGCATCGGGTAGAAAAACCGACTTGGCAGCAGGTTGCTTCTGAGCAGCAGAGTTGACGAAACCACCTTCAGACTAACCAAACTCAACTAACAAATGGACTTGGGTGAGCAGCACCAAAACCTCTAGTGTGAAAGAACCATTAGACATTTTTCGGATGAGAGGTCTTTCAGAGTAAATAAATAATTGGTGGCTCTGCCAACGAAGCATTTCGTAAACTGCTGTCAGTTTCACTCAAACACATTTCTGGCCTTAGCACTGGCTTTCCTCACGACAAAACAACAGAAAAGGAAAAAGAAAAGGCGAGCCCCCATTCCCCAAAAGCCCACCACAGATGCCATTTACTCTTCCCCTCTGCCGTGTTAACAGAAAAACTTCATTTGGCATGTATTGTTAAAATTTTTATTAATGGCAATTTGTGTCACTCTGACAGGCCTCTTCTGGAGAAAACATCCAGGCCTTGTACAAAACTATCACTCAAGTTGTCAAAAAAATTTGTTCTCATGCAATATGGATAGGTTGTGTGCTGGCGGAGATCGGGAAAGAGAAAAGGCAGGAGAGAGACGGGATCTGTGTTCGGAGACTTCTCCATAAAAGAGGTCATGCTGCTCGTATCGGGAAACCTCAATCACAAACAAATGTTTTATTTAGAGTACTTAAGCGTTGTTTACTTGGCGCTTGCTCTCTCTCTTTATCTCCCTTGCGTTCAATCTCTCCGCATCCATCTCTCATCCACTGTTGCCTTTCAGTATGTTTTTAACCACCGGTGTCATATGAAATGATGATAAACTCATGTTGACAAAGCCCTCATGTATATCCTTGAGGAGACGAGGGATAAAAGCCATTTACAGTCAAATAAAGCAACTATCCTCATTTTATCCTGCCCTGTAGTATCTAGCTAAATCCATTACCTTAAATGCTATATTACTTTAAGGTTTGTACATTTAAAAATACTGCAGTAGCTTCAGATTTGCATTCCTGAATATTGCTATAGAGCAAAGATTTCTGGGTAATATTATCCAACAACTTCAAAAATACACCATATATAAAAGTTTGCATATATGTGTGTGTGTTGGAGTATCATATTTGATACATCAGGCTTTTATGGCGCATATAGTATGATATAGGAAAATATGCAGCTTATACTCAAGGAGGGAAAAATACCGGAAGACCAAACTGAGCAAAAATATGCAATATGGTGCAGTTGCTGATATTTATATGGCCAAAAAGTAATTACATTGCTTGTAATGTATATCAATGAGATTTTTATAACAGTATAACATACTTAAAATGTACACACTATACACACACATACACATATATATATATATATATATATACACACTATATACACTATATATGTATTATTAAGATATTAAGATTCACAGAAAAAGACCTGACCTGAATTTTTAGAGGTCTATGTACATTTGTGCATCAAATATGATACAATTGGCTTTGTATTGTTAATTTTGTTCAGTAAAACAAACACAGCGATTACAACCCACATTACAGAAAAGATAAATAAACGGGTATTAACTTTCTTAAAGTCTTTTAGTGTTTAAGTGTTTAATCAAATATTAATTTAGCTTTTTACTCTCCCTGCTTTCGTATAATTTTTCACTCCAAGTGGTTGACCAGCACTGACAAGAGTGACAACATGAATACCCGCTAAACAAAGGAAACACTTGTACAAGAAAATACAATGACAAACAATGGATTGTAATTATATGACATCAAGCACAAGCTTATGGGCTGAGAAGCAGAAATAGAAGCAGAGGTATTCACAGAGACTCTCCTTCAGAAGAGGTCATTAATCATGGAAATGTGGCCGTGGTTATGCTCTCCTCTCATGGAGTGACATATCGCTGCTCTTCCTGCTTTCTTTAATTGTGGCCACTCTCCCTGCTGGGCCATTGGCTCCGGGGCTGATGGACAGAGGAGGCGGGGCTCTGGCGGGGTGCCGCTCAGCGAGTCCAAGCGTTTTCTTTCTTTCTGTGACCATAAACAGCATCCCCCATTAACAACACACATGCATAGTGGTGCAATAACAATCTCAGACAAAGGTGAAGGTCTAAGTAAGACGCTCTCTCAACTCCATTCACTTTTGTTCTCATCTAATCCTCTCCATCTTTTAATACGACATTGAGTATTCAACAATTTGAGCCAATGAACATGGGTGGAACACAAAAAAAGCTCTTTGACACATGACACTTACAAATGTATTTTGACTCCTGTACTATATTACACATCTTCTGAAGTTATACAACTGCATGATCTGGTGAACCGACCAAATTTTAAGTTAATATTCGATAAAAATAGCTCTACAATTAAAGATACCGTAGTACTGACTGCCATGACATCAGACAATATGGGTTCTTGCATGTCTTGTGACATCGACAATTAATTAAAATGTCTTCCTATTGGATTTAAAGTTGTAAAGTTGAAAATTGGGCAAGTGTAAGGATTTGAGCGAGTTTGACAAGGGCTAAATTGTGATGGTTAGATGACTGAGTCAGAGCATCTCCAAAACTGCAGCTCTTGTGGGGTGTTCCCGGTCTGCAGTGGTCAGTATCTATCAAAAGTGGTCCAAGGAAGGAACAGTGATGAACCGGCGACACGGTCAAGGCTCATTGATGCACGTGGGGAGCGAAGGCTGGCCCATGTGGTCCGATCAAACAGACCAGCTACTGGAGCTCAAATTGCTCAAGAAGTTAATGCTGGTTCACCGCTGAAAGCGCCAACAAGTGGGCACGTGAGCATCAGAACTGGACCACGGAGCAATGGAAAAAGGTGGCCTGAGGTTTGAGAAGATGGCCTGAGAAGGTGGCCTTCCTATATATATATATATATATATATATATATTAGGAAACTTTGTTGGTGATTTATGGTGTATTTGTGTTTCTTGGTAAATCAAATAATGTTGTAATAAAGTTGTAATTATGATTAAAAGTCAAAATGATAGTGAAATGAAGTAGTTATTTTGAGATAAATGTGACACAAAAATGACCAAATGAAACTGACATAAAATGTTGTAATTGTGGCGCATTGTCAAAATTTACCAAAAGATTTACCAAAGATATTTATTAATTTTTATTTCATCTTATTAAGATTTATGTGGCAGAAATGGGCCACACTTGACAGACATAGTTTTAGTTCATATTATCGGAGTACTTTTTTATTACTTTTAGATTGCTTTTGAGCTACATGGTTTATCACATTGAATTGAATAGGATAATATTGTACCATATAAAAATACAAAGAGAAAGAAAATATGTTCCATTCTTTGTTAACAACATGAAGTGCATTTAACATTACATTACATCAGGGTTTCCCAAACTGGGGTTCATTAAGGAACTGCAGGAGGTTTGTGAGTTTAATGAAAAGCTATTAATTAAATCAAAAAACGTTTCAAATTAAAATAAATATTTAAAAATAATAAAAATGACAAAAATGTGTTTGGAGAAAAAAGCCTTCCAAAGACACAGCAATACATGACTTACTGAGTGATAATTCAAATAATAATGTTTGTCAGGAGTTGATTCGATATGCAGTGTTGCAAAATTGAGAAAACACTCCTTAAAAGTGAAAGGATTTTATACATCCAGTGATCAAATGCTTTGCGGCCACTAAATTGTCCATGTAATTATAACAACCTGACTATAGTGGCTTGTCTGTGTGCAATTTCACAAAACCAGAAGACTTTCTGAAAGAAAATAAGCAATATGCTTTTTTTTAGAAAAAGAATTAGGGAGAATTAATAAATAATGAATGCTTTACTGCCGTTGAGTGAATAATATGCAATCAAGAAAATAGTACCTGTAGTCTGATTACGGGTATTTTACAATGTAATATAATCTAATTACAAGTACTCAACTTTTGGAATCTGATTACATAATCCAGATTACATGTAATCAGTTACTACCCAGCACTGATAAAATTACTATGAATTTTTGTTTTCAGGGGACTGTTCCTTAATCACTGCCAAGACAAATCAAATTAATCAAATTTAGACATACTGTGGCAGGCTTTGATCATGGATGTTGAAGATATATTTATGTGCACTGGCAACATGGACAGTCTATATGCACTGTAACACACATGCGAGAACTCAAAATCAATGACTGTCAATACAGAGTGTCTAAGTGCAGAATTAAAGGAGAAAGATACGGCAGGAGAGAAAGAGAGACACACATCATTCGATCAGGATGTTCTGAGAGTTATTTACAAGCACATCCCACTGCTGGGATCATTTTAACAGTGCATCATTTTAACAGTGACTGAAGTCCGTCTCCCAAAGCGGGGGCGTGAGAGGGGGAGGGGGGGGGGGGTCATCTTTACCCTTAGGGCAAAAAACATCATTAACATTATTATTGTTTGAATTCTCTTTTTTCCTTACCATTCTCCCTCCTTCTCTCCAGTAATTCAAAGGAGTCATATTTATATGCCCATCCTATTGAGTGTATAATTTCTATAGAGCTTGCATATGCAAATACACAAGGGTTTCAAACAGCAAAAAAACACATAGCCTACGTGCAATTATGTAAATTGTATTTTGTTATTCATGCAGTTATTCGCTTGCATATTCGGTCATGCATTCATTTGTGGTATTAATGCCTAGTAGAGCTGTAACAGAGGGTTGTAGGGTTCTCTTCACAGGATCATATGCTGAGACAATAGACTGATGCGCTCACGCCGCACAGAGAGCTACTAACTTGACAGAGTCAGAAGAAACATTTTGTCTTAAAAGTGAGACAGGCTCACAACAGAGGAGGAAACAACAGAAAGACACACGGTTTCCCTTCTCTTATTATTACTTTCAGATGTCCACATCTGGCATTGCACATTGTTATTCTCAAAAATGTAAACAGTTTTTGGAGGAGGCACCTGCTGGTAAAAAGAAATGTCTGAGCTGGATTGGATTTTTTTATTATTATTATTTGTCTAAAAAAAAAACATTTAAACTTTCTTAATAAACAAAAAAAACGGAAAAAATGCTATAAATACCAAGAAAGCAATTCTTTTCAGCACAAAGCACTTAAACTTCACTGGTTTTGTATCGATTCAAGGAAATCTTCCTTAACGTGTTCTAATCCTTCTTTCTGCAATACAATTCGATTTTAGTTCTTTCTTCACTTCACTGTCACTGTATTCCCTGTTCGCTCTCCCATCTGAGCAAGCCACAGCATGCTCTATGTTTGGCTAAACTGCGTAACAAATTCAAGAGAAAAGCTACAGTCAAAGACACAGCACAGACTCCCAGCAGAAAAATAATCTTTCATAATTTATGATGCCACATGGGCCCTGACATCGTAGCCTGCAAAAACCCAAGAACATCTCTAATATTGAAGGTGTAATGGCACAAATTTGCTTATGTTTTTAGTTTCAGTTTTACTTAACTATAATAACTGTGACAAAGACAAACGTTCAAATATGAACTGTTTTGAAAGTAAAGCAAAAATATGAATAAAATATTTTGTTTATACAAATGGAGGGAAAAATATTTTTCTGAATGTTGTTGAAAAAGACAAACTTGTTCTGTGTTGCGTTCGATTACTGCACATGAGAGAGCCCACATCGTATTTCCTTCAGTGGCGTTGGCGTCCCATCTCTGAAACTGGACATGGCCTGATGCAGGTTGAAGATTCAGTGAATTACAACTTTAATGTTGTTCTGTTCGTTACACAAAGCTATATATGGAAGCTTGTTTCCTCCATGGAATAAAAGAAAATACAAAAGGTAATTGTGACTTTTTTTTTGCAATTCTGATTTTTAACAGTTCATCGAGGTAGAGCCAAATACCTAGGACTAGTTCGCGAAAGTAGGTTTTTCCATTATTTAACGAACGTTTGGATTGACAGCAGTGACAAAGACACAGCATGCTAGTTTTCAAGTCAAGCGGACTGACTGTTGCGTAGCTGTGGCTGTTTTCATGTTTTGTTCAACTTTTTCTGATAATTATTGACAATCTGAATCTTTCTGCACTGGTTTGGTTCCGATCGGGTGAAAAACCTAGGATTACTTCGCAAAAGTAGGTTTTTCAGAGAAAAAAACTGAACAAAATGCCCGTACGTTTCACCAGGGTGACGATCAGAGACTTGCGCTTGTTTGTGTTAAACCACTTGAGCCTGCGAAGTTATGAGCCATTGCATATTTTTGATCACTGTACTGCCACCATCAGGCCAATTAGGGTGAGCCTTGGTGACATTGTAGGTGGGAACTACCATCTCTCAAAGTTTCAAGTCTCTACAACTTATGGTTTGGTCTGCCCAAGCGGCAACCTCCCCCAGTTTCTCTTGAAGCCAATACAGAAGTGACTTAAACTGCAATTCATTGACTGGCCGCTAGGGACAGGCTCCAAAAGGAAGCAGAATCTCATTGAGCCCCATGTTAAAATGCCCAACTTTACAGCAGAAAAAAACATGTTTACAACCTGGTACAAATTGTTTTTGGTCTATATAGCTAATTTTGCCCTTCATGACAACTGTAAGGGGGGTGAATTTTTTTATAACTCATTCGTTTACATTATATAAAGCCTTAAAGTTCTGCATAATTAAGGCCGTGGCCACTTTGAGTGACAGGTGGATAGCCGTTTGTCTGCTGTCTGTTAGTCATCACGTCACCTCAGCTCCAGCCACGTCCCGCCTCTTTGCCCATTGTCAGTTATCCGGAAGTTACACGCAATGACGCGCTGCTAAGATGGCAACGGCCAGCTCGACCCTACTTTACGCTTCAGAACTGCTCTTCAGAATCCTATGGGTGACGTCACGGACACTACGTCCATATTTTTTACAGTCTATGGGTCTGCCCGATCACTTTTAGGGGAAAATGCTGATCCTTGGAAATTCTAACAATTACAATAGGGTTTCATTGCTATGCGCTTTAACCCCTAAAGTGTCAGATATGAAGTCAGAATTGCAAGATATCAGAACACAATTGCGAGTTTATAGTTAAAAAAAAAAGTCAGAATTGTGAGATAAAAAGTCGCAACTACCTTTTTAATTTTTTTATTGAGTGGCAGAAACAAGATTCCATACCTATAACACAACTTCCGAAATCTTAAAACGCATTTTAAAATTATGTTCTGTGGTAATCAGCAGCATGCCACAAATATGTTTGTTTTGTACCCAGAACATTTCTTTTACATGCTTTAACCTCCCTGACCGTTCAGTGTAGAAAATATTAATTACTATAGATTTAGTCTTGAAGACTACTATTTGCTAACAATGTTTGTAGCTATATTCATTATGTTAATAATGAAATAAACATAAATTAAAGAAATCTATATGCATAGCTACAGTAAGTAAATGTCATTGGCAATTAAACTAAGAACAACACATTATCACAATGGCGTACCATAGCCCTATTTATATTGATCAGTGTTATATGGGTCAGCAGTCATTGTAATATATTTGCTCCATTTCTAAAGATGCTTCAGAGATTTCTAACATCCTAATGAAGCCAAGCACTCACCCATTAACTGCTGTGAGATTTCCAGTATAATATGAAGTAACGCTGATGGAAAGAAAAGAATAGCATGATATTGTAAAGTATCAGATGATATTACTGACTGTCTAATATTGCTTATGCGCACATGGATATCTAAATTGCAATGACTCCATTCTGCAAGCTTAATGATGGCTGAGACCGCCTGTACTTCACTTATGGAATAGATTGAATTACTCTCTCTCCTTTTCTCACTCTCCAACACTCATCCACACATAAACACCCTTCTCACCTCGTTTAAGCAACACACAGTCATATAGATCATTTAATCTGAGAGATAATGACCAAGAGGGAGAAGTCACAATGAGCTTGCGTTTCATTAGAACAATTCCTTTAATTGCGTCTCTCTCCATCTCATCCTTCTGTCCTACTTTGTGGAATCAGCAACAATGAGCTAAGGGTTCACACACGCACGCTGGGTTTATTATTTAGAGTCTTAAGGATAGCGACACTTGGGCTAAATTGCAATTTCCCTCGGTGCTATGACAGAAAGCTGAGGGCACAGGATAAAGGGCATATTGAGTGCTCTACCTCAGAGATTTTGGGCAAGATGAACAGTGGAGTGTTTGGTTGATTTCCACTGACAGGGTCCCAAATCGTACCATCCAAATCCCTTGGACCTCAGAGTAATCATTTTAAATTGTAAACTAGTGTAAAGGTCAATATGTTACCCTGCTGAAAAAAACCTGCTAAAACCAGCCTAGGGTTGGCTGGTCTTACAGTAGCTGGTTTAAGCTGGATGTAGCTGGTTTAAGCTGGTCTCCCAGTCTGGCCAAAAACCCACTAAAACCAACCTGCTAAACCCTTTTTTTCAAGGATATTTTCGCATCTAAAGTAATTTAATGCAGTTTCTTGATATTGCAAGTCATATGCTCTTGATGCGTTTATAGCAAGATAGTTGTAAATAATGGCCTATCATTTTATTTTAGATGGACATCTCTTTCTTTGTGTTTTCAGTTTAAAGAATAGCTTAGCATAATGCTAATAGGGGCTGGAAAAAACTCCCAGCTTAAACCAAACCAGCCAAGTCCAGACAACCAGATTCGGCTGGTTTAAGCTGTTTTTTCAGCCCCTGTTAACATTATGGTAAGCTATTTGTTAAACTGAAAACACAAAGGGCCCTATTTTAACACTTCTCCAGAGAGGCATGTTTGTGTGCTGCTGCGCATCCCTGTGTGTGTAATAAGCAGAGTGTACGCACATTGTGCACCCACCTATAGGCGCATATTACTAACGCGCTCTTTAAAATAACACAAAAAATACTGCCAGGTTTTTGTTGGTCAATGGTGCAGTCTTTTCAGTTGCCTCAAAATAGCAACGCCAACAATGCGCCCGAACACACCTGGTTTTCAGACCAGCACGCCCATGGGCGAACAGATGGGCATGAGTGCATTTGCTATTTAAACAACGTGGCGGTAGACTTGATAACTGCGTCGGCTGAAACTAGCAAAAAACACTTGCGTCGCGCCTGGCGTCGCATTGCACCAGGTGTATCATAGGGCCCAAAGTGATGTCCATCTAAAATAAAATGACAGGCCTTTATTTACAACTATCTTGCAATATCAAGAAGCTGCATTAAATGACTTTAGATGCTAAAATATCCTTACAATACTTGTAAGAGTCTTTGTTCAGCTCTCTCAAGTCAGTAGAAACATGGACTGGGAAATCCGCAGATCCTCAAGCTGAGCACCATTTCTATCTGTGAAAGAGACAGAGAGAGCAAAATAGAAGCTTGAAGCACAGCACAATTTTTACCACAGTTACCTAATGTCACAATAAAACTGGAAGAGTTATAAAGCCTTGTATAAACTTGCTGTTCCAGAGAGCATTCTGTACACATAGCAAAAATAAGCCACACACAAAACTAACCACATACAAATACACACGAGGAGATCATGATTTAATATGACCCGTTCTAAATTAACGGGTTGGTAAGGTCTAGGAAAAACAAACTGAAAGTTAAAACAATCCAGTAAAGTTTAAACCAGGACAAATGACGGAATCGTCTTACCTCACCATGTTCAAAAGTATTAAGCATCTTTTCTCTCTAGACACTTGACAGTTCACCAAAAATAAAATTCTGTAATTATTTAACCAGTAAGCTATTTTCTTCTTATAGTACCTTTTTTGAAGCACTTTACATAGCTTTTTTTTAATACAACTACAATTGACAGTGACAATGTTTGTAAAAAAATGTATGTGCCATATTTCAAATCTTCTGAAAGAGCTATCATATAGCTCTGAACGAGGAACAGTATGGACTTGAAAATCTTGTCCCAATTGAAAAATAACATCATGCAGGTTCAGAACAGACATGAGAATGAATTTACACTTGTGTACGATGTACAAAAACAGTAAATCTTCTTGTCTTGTGGCATATTTGAACAACAAGACTAACATATTGCATACTTGAAGTGTCTATAGTACACTTTTACTAATATCTTCAGGGAATCAGTTAATAAAAATGAACTACATCATTATCCACAAAATCCAGTGGCTAGCTGGCATTCTCAGATAAATACATTAGCATCTTTTTCTCCCCCATGCAGCTCCACAAGGTGAGTTCTTATCTTCTGCCTTCAAACTGTGACTGAACACTATTGATCTAAAAGCATGTTGTCATTCAAATGATAATTAGGACTGGGTTACAGGTCAGGCTAAGATCCGTTTGAACATCTGGATGAGAGTTCCTCAAGGACAATGCAAGCAGCAGGACTTCTGAACCTCTCCAGGCCGTGGTCCATTATACAAATTATCTAATTAATTCCATCATTCCGATGCGCGCCAGCTCACTGGCCACTAAACCAGGGAGAAAATACTGCTCAAGGGAAAATGACAGAGATGGAAACATGTTTTTACTATTTTCATCTGTTGGTGAAATGTATACTATTTATACTGTCATGGAGCAGCAGCAAGTCAATACAGACACCTGCTACAATAATCAATTTAGTAGTCAATCTACAGTGAGGTTTGTCTGGAAACGATTCCAAGAAGTTAGCTCTATTAAAAAAATTGTTTTTTTTAAATGCAATGACTAATAGCAATAATACGTTTATTTGTATAAGATCATTGTGGCATAACTCAAATTTGCTAAAATAAAAAAACAAAAAAAAACAACAACAACAAAAAACAAAAAACATTTTGCTGTTCCATGATGACAACAAATTGTTAAAATATATAATATACATAAGCAAACCCACTTCTCTTCAAGATCATCCCAACATGTTCTACAAAATGCAAAGAAAGACCTTAAAACCTTGTTAATCTCATTCTAATGTATGGAAGATAAAAATAAACGTTCAGAAACTGAAATGTGAACAAAGAGTAAATGTAGTCGGCACGGCAACCTATTTTGCAAAATTTACCAGGTCCTGATAAGCATTAAAACATGTCTGTGAAAGGGAAAAACAGTCTAGTGTTTGCAGGTGACGGTTGCCAAATAGAGATAGTTGCATTTGAATGCATGTCTGTGTGCGTCAAGAGTGGGCAGTGGACACTGGCGGAAATGTTTTATCAGACTTTACTGTGAACATATTGTTTGCATGTTATGATGTAAATGAACAAACTAAACTGTTTTTGATCCCAGCATGCAAATACACAAGTCTGATGTAAATGAGAGTGCCTGGGGAAGAGATGGACAAACAATGCAAATGTTGCCCTCTTGTGGTTCCCCTGCTGCCAAATGCAATGTGCAAGATCCCTCTGTCATACCCTGTATCAAGTTTTTGTTTTCTGAGAACAGCATGATATGTAACTGTTTAAAAGCCATCATATTGATACACTTAAAAATGTACTTTTGGAGTTATATGCTAAAAAAAAAAATCTAATGGGGAATCAGTATTTTATTGTTTCTCTCTTAAATTCTTTTTGCCTTAAAGCACCTCAAATAGCAATGTATTAATGATTGTAGTCTAGCACATAACTGTGCATATCATCAGTGTGTCGTAAAGTAAGTAGTGTTAGATAGTAACTGATTTTGCAGAGACTATCACCTGGTGGATTGCAAATCAAAAAGGTGTCACAGTTCACAGTTCTGATAGGGTCACTGACACCAGAGAAAAAAACTAGAAGAATATATATATATACATATACATATACATATAATATATATATATATATATATATATATACATATAATATATATATATATATATATATAATATATATATATATATATATATATATATATATATATATATATATATATATATATATATATATATATATATATATATATTTTTTTTTTTTTTTTTTTTTTTTTTTTTTTTTTATAGCATGGGGTGGTCAGAGATTGAGATAAAACTGGCTTGTGCTTGTGCAAAAAATGAGGGAGAATTTGTTTCATTTTTAATTGTATTATTATATTTATTATTGTATTAATTTAAAATGAATTAATATAGCAAAGCCAGTTTAAAACCACTGTGTTAAGTGACAACTAAAGAAACTGAAATAACATTAAACATGAATTTAGTCCAACCTTCCCCTCTTGCAATGTCACTTAAAGTCACTGTTAATTTATTTGTAGCTTAATACTGATGGACAAAGGTCTCCATTTCAGCTCGGAGACACTGAAACAGGTTTATCTATGCGGGTTATTAACCTTGACCCACTGCAAATACGCTGCGTTTCCAGGGGCCTCCGGTCCCACGCCATACATTTTTATGCCCTTAAGAAGTTCGCCCCGGCAACAGCTACAGTACAGGCTGTCCCATCGCTCAAAGCGCTTTAAACTCATCTTAATTGTCACATGGGAGCCGGCGACGGGCACCTTAATTGATCTGACCTTTAGCTGTGCTTTTTAATTTCCAATCCGCCTTTCATTGTTCCATCTGCCACTTTTAAAACGACATCTGGTTAACTGTACTTTACCGGGTGATCTCTGTTCGGTTATTTTTAAAACGTAATGTATGCTTCAACAGATGTTAGTTTTTATAGACTAGGAGCAAAACTGTGCTGGGATATATTCGCAGTGTCTGCAATAGTTCCCCAGCAATTCAAATATTGACACCAGGAATTACAAGCCTCTTGGCCGCCAGTGAACTCTGCTATTATGTAGAGGCTTCTTATTTTGCAGCCTATTAGCAAACATCAATTCAAGCTGTATTTTCTCTCATCATATGGCATAAATAAAACATAAGCCTGCAGTTTATAAAGCGATAAACATTATTTTGCAGCGCAGGACCCATTTTTACAAATATGACTGCTGTCAGCAATAAAAGAAGACAATTTGCTTGAATAAATAACATACAGATGCCGTTGGAGAAAAGATTAAAATATGCTTACTGTAAAACAATTGTGTTGTCTATTGGAAGGTCATACGGCTGAATATCATAATGGGGGACAGTCATGTACAGTTAAGTCCTAGAGGCGTTCCAAGGATTATTGTTGTGGATGTATAAATAAGCCTTACTGCCTTAAAGCCTTTTCATCTTTTAGTGCACTACTGTAAATAGGATGTAAATAGAAAAAAATAATAATAATCTTAGCACATACACAGGATTTCTTTAACATCTCTTCAAACGATTATCTTCAGGGTTGGGAGTTAACATATTACAAATAAAGTGTGTTATGTAATCATATTACTTTTGGAAGTCAGAAGTAAATGTGTTCATAAAAAACATGGCCTCAACAAAAAGGATGGCCCATAGTGGTCACACAGTTACGTTATGTGATTTCCCTTTATACAGAATTACGTTTTATTATTATCTGTTGTAATACGTTTGTGGTAAAGAAAATAAATCAATAAATAATATATTGGTCTGACAATAAATAATAAGTTGCCTTTGATTAGTAGTATAACGTATAATGTATTGCAAGTAAAATTCCACACGTCTCTATGATGAAACCACACTAGTGAAGAGATGAGATGCCAGTGCTTGGGTTCCACAAACTCTCTTTCACATCCTCACACGACGGCTTGTCGATTTTTACATCCCTGCTTGAGAACTTAATTGTCTGCCTTTACATTTTCCAATAGATAAGTTTCTTAAAGCATTATATTATCATGGAAATGACTGTACCTTCAGGGGTGTTAAATTAATGGCATATAATTGACTAATTAAATGCTTATTGATTAGCAAGTTCCTAGGTGATGAGGATGCAGGAAATGGCTACTTTTACGCATGAAAAAGTGCCCATTTTATTCCAGTCTCCATCCCAGAAGTACCGGAGGCCATGGACAACAGATTTTGTGTGAAGAACAGGGACTTTATGAAATCAGTGTGGTATTCTATAGCCATATTTCAATAAAAATTTTGATTAAAAAATATTTCACCCAAAAATGAAAATTGTCAGCATTTACTCACCATTATGTTGTTCCAAAAACATTTGACTTTGGAAAACAAAAGAAAAATAATGAAATTACAATGAATGAGGTAGCGTTGGGGAAAGTTACTTTTAAAAGTAATGTATTATACTGCGTTACTTACTAAAAAAATTATAAATTATGTTACTTAGTTACTTTTTATGGAAATGAATGCATTAAGTTGATTTTGCTTGTTTGTTTTTTAATACCCCCAAAAAAACGTAAAGGATCTTTCACACCAAATGTCCTATTTTAACGATCTAAGCGCATGGTCTAAAGCGCACAGCGCAAGTGCACTTAGGGCATGTCCAAATCCATTTTTGCTAGTTTAACGACGGAAAAAATGGTCAGCACACCTGGCGCATGGTCTAAAAGGATTGTACCTAGTCTCTTAATGAGTCATGGGTGTGTTTGGGGCGTAACGTACAATAAAGCAATCAGAGTCTCATTTCCCATTCCCTTTAAAAGCCAGTTGCATGGCGGATTCGATATTTACATGGTGGAATTTGCAAGAGGAAAAATGAGCACTTCTCTAGCAAGGAAATGGATCTGCTTATCCAATGACGCCTGCTTGCTCATCATTACTGCAAATAGGTAGGCTAATTCTGATACATGCAATGACTATCCATTATGACATGGCATGACATGATATGGCATTTTATATTTATGTACACACTAATAATCTTTTACATTTTAATCCTTTAATTATTCCTATTTCATATTTGTGTGCTGCTGCACGTCCCTGTGTGTGTAATAAGCGCGTACACTCGCTGTGCACCCGCCTATAGGTGCATATTACTAACACTCTCTTTAAATAACAAAAAAATACTGCACCATTGACTTAAGACCAGGTTTTTGTTGGTCAATGGCACAGTCGTTTTCAGTTGCCTCAAAATAGCACACACCTCGTTCAGACCAGCACGCCCATGGGCACACAAATGGGCGCAAATACATTTGCTATTTAAACAACGTGAAAATGATAACTGCATCAGGCTGAAACTAGCAAAAAACACTTGCGTCACGCCTGGTGCCGCATTGCGCCAGGTGTATGATAGGGCCCCAAAAGTGAAACGAATAAGTGCAATGAATGGAAATGCAAATTCACACCTGTACTGTAGGGGGTGCAGCTCAAATAAACCTTTCAGCTGTGCTGCCATTCTGGATTGCAGAAGAATATAGGACGCAGGAGAAGAAAGTTCAAAACTCTTACTTCAAAAAATAGAAACATGAATGTGATGTTTCATTAAAGGTTAACAGAAAAGACATTGGTTAATAAAGTGAGATTAAATGCATAAAGTATATTTGTTTTATTTAACATAACATTTGTGCAGGTTTGCGTAATATTCTGAGTTTGCATTTTACTGTTTTTATTCATTTTGAGGAATACTGAATCTGTTTTTGTGCAAGTGAAATGAGAAAATGCATACTCATGTTTAGTCTAGAACTACAATAACCATCATGATTACACAGCGCATACAACACCTCTGCACCTCACACACGATTTGGGGGGCTAAGAGAGATGTCAGTCAATGAATGGAAAAGCAAAGTAACTCAGATATTTTGTTGTAAATGTAAAAGTAATTTGTTACTTTACTCGATACTTGAAAAAGTAATCCAATTACTTAACTCACATTAATTCCCTCATGTAGTGTGTTACCACCAACACTGGAATGAGGACTGAAGCTTTCAAACTTCAAAAGGACACAAAGGACTGAACAAGTATCATAAAGGTGATACGCTAGCTTTGTGTGAGAAACAATTCAAACTGATAATCCTCCTTACCCATCAGCAGGGCTGTAGCTAGAATATGGGGCCCCAACGGCCCTGCCCATCAGTTTGATTTGGGAATGAATCATTAGACCATTTTTTGTGAACTGAATCAACTGATTTTCATTGAAAGATCTGACAATTAATTCATGAATTAGTTAATGTTCTACTTCTCACAAGATTCTCACACAAAGGACATGATGGTTAGAAAATTAAAATTTTCATTTTTGTGTGAACTATTCCTTTAAACTGAATAACATCTATCTATATTATATTAAACTTGGGATGTAACATCTACAAATCTACAAACTGCAATGCGGTATTGGTCATGGCCTCTTTTCCCTGACATAAATGTAAATACAGAACAGGTTAATTCCCTACGAGGTCCGTGTGTTTGTGTGTGTTTGTATTTTAGAGCAGAGAGACTTTGACATGTTTCCTTGCTCAAGGTCAGAACAGCAGCACTCTCCAGCCACTGATGGACACACGTGGTCCCTCCAGAGCGCGTTTGCTTGTGTGCGTGTTCACCCCAGAACATCTGTTCACCACCAGCCCTGACCGCTCTGATCTGACACCACCCTCGGCTTGATCGTACCACCCAATTCCCTCTCCGGGGCCAGATGGCGGCCCCTCCTTCATACCCCTTCTAGCTCTCTCCTTCCCTTTCTCTCTCTTACCAGAGCTGCTTCTGCAGTACCCATTCAGCCACCCGCCCCACAGGTATCGCCCCAGGCTCGAGCCCTGCCACTCACTGTTGACCAGCCTCTGGTGGCTTCATTGGTCCCTCCTGTCAAAAGACAAATTGTTCGACAGCCTGAGCTTTTATGAATTCAGCCCTGAGGTCTAGGGCTTGGGAAAATAGGTTAAGGAAAATCCTTGGCCCGAGCTATCCAACTTTGAGTGGGAAGTCGAGGTTTTCAGAAAAGTTGAGTTTGAGCAAGTAAATCAACAATGAAAGCTGAAGTTAATCACTTCAATTTGGCTACTAAATGAGGTTTGTATCAGGCTGACCACAAGAACAGCGAGTCACCATGAAGTCAATCAATCAAATCAGTGTATTCAGGTGCTTTCAGGAGCTTTCAGTAGTGGGACAAAAAAAACATACTGGGGGGAATTCAATAACAATGATTTTAGTTGAATATTTGAATGCTCTGTCTTAGTATCCAAAAGTGGATTCGGGCGCCCTAAAGTCGAAAGTATACTTCGTTTTTTTATGCGTACACGAGCATATGCGTACACTCAGGTGTTCAACGCATGCGCAGTTTTAAGCAGTCTCTCGTCACGAAGGCGCATATGCAACCTGCGCGTACAAAGTACAAAAATCCGGTGGTAGCCAAAAAATCTTGAAGTAAAAAGTGAAGTATAATTTGGCCTTTAGTGCACCTGTGTCATGCGCTTCAGACCATGCACTCAGATTGTTCAAATAGGGCCCAGACTTTTATATGCTTAATTACATTAACACAAATTTACATTCATTTACAAAGAACAACTATTTAAATTTGCAAGAATAACAATTTAAATGGCGAATACATGGCAAATTTATATATGGCGCAGTGCTATTTCTGGACATATTAAACGGGACTGAAGGTATTTAGTGAAAAGCATTCACTAAACGGTTGTGCCACTTTTGGTATTCAAGCGCAAACCTAGGGTGTGTTCATACTTGTAGTTTGGTTCTCTTGGTTCTTTTGGTCCGAACCAAAAAAGAAAATAATACATTTATACACCGAAGACACAAAACCAAAAATGGAGTGTCTATTTACACTATGTGCAAATTGCCCGCCTTGTTGGCAAATGCTATTTACACTAACTCCGCCCACTGACGCCTGGTTGGGCCAGACAAAATTACAGAAAACACTAGATTGTTTACAGTAGCAATGGTGTAGGTGTAAGGTGTGTGGCATGAAGTTTTGACGCAAATCAATTCGAGGTTGGAACTCGCTCTACTCCCTTTTCCCATCACATATCAGACCGGAAAGGCATTTATTTTCTATAAAAATTACGAAAATATTTGAAAAGTGGATATAAAGTGTTTATCGGTTAGGTTTAGAAAGAGCTGTATTGTCCCAGTAAGGTGGCATCCATTTAATAATTATAATCATTTACACTCAATGTTATTATTGCATACCGGCGTTTAATGTACAACAACACTGAGGTGGGAATAGTATCTGGCACTGTTTATATAAATATCATCGAACTATTACACTTATTGCAAAGAAAATACTGCTATTTTTACATAGTGTAAAAAGCATGTTTCACTATTTTCACTTGAAAATAGCAGATCGCTAAGAAATGCAGCTATTTTCACTTTGTGCAAATAGCCGCTGCCAACAAAAATAACTTTATAATATATATTTTGCGTGTGTTGGGCTAAATGTGCTCAATGTATGTGCGTACATGCTGGGGTTTTTTTACCAGCTGAAAACTCATGAAGAGCTTATAAAATGTGTAAAGGAGTGAAAACAGCACCAGAAATTCCTTTGTTGCACACATAAACAAAGATCCACTGCAAGGGACGGTGGCTCCAATGCCTGTACTGAACTGTAATGGGCAACATAGCTCCTATGATGAGAAGAACCATGTATGCTTGAGCAGCCTGTCTGTTTAAGAGCCAAAGGTGGGTCTCGGTCTGCTCGTTTGGTGCGCACCAAGGTTTGGATGGCATCACATATTCAAATGAACAAAGCAATCGCTTTAGAGTTTGATTTAATTGAACCAAACCAAGTGTAGCAATTTAGTGAATTTGTCCCATTACTGGAGAAGAACCAGTCTACTACTGAAGAGATGCACCTAACAAACATAACAGCAATACAAGTCATAAACAAGCAAATAAAAGATGCAAAATCATCAACATAATTGAACACTTACGATAGAATTTTAATCATCATTCAGTGTTAGAGCTCTCATATTGTGGTTACCATCTACAACAGGAAATGACTCTTGAATCACCTATAGCCAGTGAACATTCAGACGCACCCTCAGGGAAAAAGTCTGATTTCTGTTCCAGATTGCACTAATTAAAACCTTTCTTCACTGCAAAGAGGATGCCGCACACTTCTTGCGTACTTACACACTCAATAACTCAAAGAATTTCTTCCTGACCTGAGCTTTCAGGTATGCGGACAGGCCGCCAAATCCACGCAAAAGACTTCAATTCTGTAGCCAAAGGCATTCGAAAAGCTGAGGGAATTTTGGTAGTGCCCTCCTTTAAATGCTCTGGTAACCACAGATGAGGCACACAAAAAAGAGAGGATCATTAAGTGGCCACAACATGAATCTTTTTAATTACTCATCCCTGCCTTAGTCGTTAACGAGAGGGGGAGTCTCCACTGATAATCCGTGTAATTGGACAATGGGCCACTCTCATTCAATTATTGACCACTGGCTCTGTTAGTGCACTGATATCTTGCTTTGCTTGTTAAGACCATGGGACGGTTTAATCTACTGTAAGGACTATATATCTTTATTTCACCTATAAAGACACAGCACACTGGTTCACTGTAGACATATGCAGTAAATAGAGTATGCGTACGAGCCGATAAATTCCTTGCACTACATATATGGTGAAATAACCAATAACATTCACAAATAGCATACATGATATTCACAAAGTGGCATTTTGAATTAAATCTTGCTCTGATGCAACTCAAATGTATTGAAAGTTTCATTGACAATGCATGGCCAGTGTTAATTAACCCTATACTTACAAAATCCACACCTTTAGCTACAGCATTCTCATAACTATTCCCAAATATGCCCCTTTTAATTGCCAATTAATTCACTCAAATGAATATTTCCCTAGCAAAAATAGTCAAATTAACAGCTTTTTCAAATCATTCCACATAAATACAGACAAATACACTAATGTTCCTTTAGAAGTCAATGTGGCATGAAAATGATTCCAGTCTGCCTCAGCAGAGAAAGACGAATATGGTTTCAGTTAATGAAAGCCTTCCCTTAAAACACTTTATGAAAAAGGCTTATTTAGGTCGATGATACATTTATATGCTATACGCAAATACCTTTTCAGCTAGAAAAGAATCATTACGAGACCTTTTTTTCCAGCACACAGCATTTGTGAATTTCTAGCACTAAGACGATGTAGCTGGAACAATAGGTGATCATTTATGCCGATCATCAATGCACTGCTTTAGGGCCAAAGTACAGCATGTTATTCACTACAAAATCAAGCTCTGTTCTTTGCAAAGACAAAAGTGTCATTTTTCAGGGAGACGTAGAATGTAAGAATACAAAACCTGTCGTTAAAACTAAAATAGATATAAGATGTAAAAAGTCTCATTAATTGTGGTCATTACTGCTGGCAATTTATTGATTTTAACAATGCAATAGGCTCAAATAATGTCTCTAGTAAAAGCTATTCTCGGAGCACAGTGTAATCAACAGATTGTTAGACATGCATTTTCTGGGCCTATGACAATGCCTGATATATGGGGTCGATGACAGTGTTCCTAATCCATCCATTGCTACAATTTATTAACTTATTATAATTGTATACACAAACATTGTGGTGATTTAGGTGACACAGTGGAAAGATGAAATCCGTTTATATTAAAAGGGGTGCTCACCCCTGAAACACAGAGCTGGCAACACCTTTCAACGGCTGCTTTTAACAACATGGTTATTGTTTTATTGATCAGGATTTTATTACATATTTGACACCCGTGTTATGTGTTAATCGAACGGCGTATAATTTTCTGACACATATTTTACGAGATTACGACCGCAATTAATTTAATAACTATTATTTTTTTGCACATTTCTGTCTGAGCGTGGTTTGTGCTGGAGTGGGCCGTTTGTCTTGCGGGTATTGTCAGTCATGTACGCGCTCTCTTGGCGGGATAGTGCATGACCTGAACAGAGGGGACGGAAATGGCCGACGGTGCACGGATCACAGACTCACCTCCACTCCTCTCTTCTCGCTCAGCCTCCTATCCTTTTGTTCCGGGGAGTGATATCACTATTAGCGGGGCCATTCATTGACGTATAATTCCACAGCTCTACAATTAAATGTTCCCATTTTATGGGAAAATTATACGACAGCAAAAGCTTTGCACCTGTATACTTTGGTAATGTCACATTTTTCAGCGAAGGACGAGTTAACCTATAGGATAAAAGAAAAAAATGTGTAACAAGAGCAAAAAGTAGCATCGATAATATTAATTACAGTACTTTTCTTGCACCTGTGATACAGTTATTGAAAACTAACACACATATCAGGTCTGAAAAGCACAGTACAAGCAATGCTGTGTGCTGAAGTAGAAATAAAGGTAAAAAACTGTATTCACACAAAAAGAAGAGACAAAATCAGCATGTGCTCTCATGTATTTCTCAAGAGCACATTTGCTGAAGGTGGCAAAAAACTGTATCAGAACTATTAATTAATTTGTTCATCTGATTCTTCATAATTGAAAGATCTTATTAGCCCAGATAATAAAGGCTCTGATACTCTCCCACCTGAACATACAGACGGCACTACGTGGCCCTCATACACTTTAGTGGCCTTGTCAGCAAATGTATTATTTGGCACAGAGCAATAGGTAAGAACTTGCAGGTTTGTCAAACTCATTTTCTGTCTTTTTGAAATCTTCACAGCGAATATGTTCTGTAATAATCAGCTTCAAGACCTTGAGTGCCCAAAGGTCCTTTCGAACAACTGTAGAATAATTGTTCGTCACAGGTATTTGAAGTCCAAATCGCTTAATAATCATAATTTCAAAAATGGTAGGGAAGATTTAAAGGCAGAGTCCAGGTATTTTAGATGCCATAAGACATATTATTCAATCAACAAAGGCATTTGTAGCCATATTTCTGTTATAATCTGTCATCTCTCATCTAAGATGAAATACATATAACATAAAATACATATAAAATATCTTGCCACAATTCTAAATGTAATTAGTAAAAAAAAGTAAAAAGGCACATTTTCAGGCACAAACTCACTATAATTTTGGAAGTTTTAGCAGATTTGTGTACGTTTTTTAAGACAAATTTTGCTGAATTTCATACACTTTTAACTGCTACTACGGGAGGTAATCTTAGCTCGATTTTAAGGTCGGCATAAAACAGAAGTTACAATAGTCTTTTCTTCCCTATATATTGTGACGTATATCCGAGTGGAAAATCTTCTCGAACAAGAAAAGGTAGACCAGAACTTGCACTTGAAAACTTATAAGAAAGCCTTATATGACTCTGCAGGCAGCGTCTGTGCACGAAGGTACCTCACGAAACTGATTTCGGACAGACTTCTGAGATAGCTTGACAGTTTAATGATCTACAGCAAAATAGAGTGAGCTTTGGTGAGAACTTAACAAATATTTAATTACTACAGTAGTAATTTCTCACTGGAAAAGACACCAGAAGTGGAAAACGTTGGTCAAAAACTTACATTTACACACAAACTGACCAGCCACAACTTTCAGACGCCATCTTTCACTGAATGGAACGCATAGGATTGTGGGATATCAAAGGCAGCGAAGGATACATCTGTGCTGCCTTCAAATATCTATCAGATCTCAGGAGACAGGAAGTGAAGCTAACATTGGATTCAGACGGGCCTTGATGCCTGCCCTTCCTACCTCGGAATGCTTCCTCCAAAAGCAGCATTTTTAAGTTTTCGGATGCAGCCTGGAACGTTGGATTGTTGTTGTTTGATCTCATGTGAGTGAGGTCGCCCCGCCCTCTCGCCAGTAAACGTCATCAGAGAAGAGATGTCGCTGCAAGAGGGAGCAGAAGTTATTTTGGTTAAAGATTACAAATTTCAAAAAAATTATGATGTGCATTGTGCATGGATAAATACTGCAATATGCCATAAAAAACAAGAATTGTCCATTTTGATTTCATGGTGGCTTTAACACAATGTGTATAAATGTATATTTTGCAGATTTCTTTCCCCAAATCCCCAGAAAATGCATAAAAAGTTTACAAACTCTGCCTGGTCCTAAACATTCGTACAAAATAGGCTGAACGGCATCCTTATATTCCAAGTGACACCTCCTCTTATTCCCAAATCAGTTTGAACATTTGACAACATGCAAGCAGTTGGTTACACAGCACTGTTAAAATAATTTAATGAACAATTTGGCACAGAGACGCCACCATTAAAAGCACATTTGAGCACAACAGTCCAAGGTAAGACATCAAACAGACCCAGGAACACAATAAAAAACACACACTGTTGGAACATGCCAATCAATGAATACCAGCTGTTGTGGACGTTTACATTGCACTAGAGGGTCTTTTACGCTGTTTTGTAGTTGTGGTATGCAGTCTACCTTGAGCTATGAGTATCTGAGACATATCACATAAAAATATACAGAGGGATATGCTTCAGATTTGTCCCAATTAACCTTGTAATAAGATGTATCAAAGGCCTTATTAATGATGGTAATGAGAGAGATGAATTGACAGTGTTTAAAAACAGTGCTGTATGAAGATAAGCCTGCAGCACTAGTAGACGGAGGGAGACCAGACTCATGAAAATGTAGGACAAAAGAGATCCTTACAAGCAAGGACACACACACATAAATGGAGAGAGAAAATACAAGGCTAGCATTGTGTTACCCTTGACTCTTAAAGTATATATGAATCAAGGAGCTTATTATCTGGTTGACACCATAAGAGAGTTGTTCCCTCCTCAGCACTACTTAGGGCTCACCTCATAATGTGCCTGCGCTTAAACCCAATCATAATCTGTCTTACGCAATAACAACAAGACAATACTTTACTGAGAATGTCTGATGTCATATCATAATTACACTAATGGTAAAAGCTCTCGTTGCATTAAAAAAAAAAAAAAAAAATCAAAGGTACGTTTTAATTCATATGGTCAATTGTTTTCTGCTGATTGCTGGCATAGTATTCCTTTCATCAAAAAGAACAGAAAAAATGTCATGAAGTCAAGAAAGAAAAAAAGTTATATATGAAATTTGGATTATGGAAGTCCAGTAATATAAAAATAAGTTTAAAAAGAAAATGTGACAACAAAGTGTCTAAGCAGGTTAATATAATCTGCTCCTCAGACTGGAATATCTATATTCTACTGGAATATCCATTTAGTGCCAAGACAATATTGCCAGGAATATCAATAATTCAAAAATATTCATCAAAGATGATCATTTTGACTTTGACATCTAATTAAATAAAAAACAGAGAGTCAAATAGTCTGCCTTCCACCAATGTGGGGCTATCAGTTAATAGAAAAAAAATCTATTTAGTCATTTACTGGGTTGAATAACTTCAAGGGTTTTCCGATCCCCTCTTGGATCACCCTGGGAATTCCCAAGTGAAGCCATCGCCTTAGGAAACCTTCACTTTCTTTGTTTGAGAGAGAATCCCCAAAAGATTTTAGTCATATACTGTTTAACTTCACCAAATCCAATTTTCTCCTTTTCTCATATTCCTGCTATATTTTTCAGTATTGTGAGGCCATTTATCTGTAGTCTTAATTGGAAATTCTGATATCTATTTTGATTGTCCTTGGGAGGGATATTTCTTTGTCATTTTCACTGGAATAAGCTGGTATGATGGCCTGGTCAAGTAGCTGTCCTCAAACATTTGATGGAAGCTGACGAAACCAAATAATACAAGGGAGATTTATTGGCATTATTAGCAGACTGATGACATCATAACCTTGCTTTAAAATTGACTGTAACTTAAAGCTGAAGTGTGGAATTTTTGATTTTTTTCAAATATTTATCTTAACATAGCTTAATGTACCAGGGCAACATAACTGCTTGCTGACCTATTGCAGATAGGGTGTTTTCAGGAAACTTAAAAAACAAGCCATATTTTTGTAATTTCGTGATGCAAGTGGTGCAGAAATGACACACTTCAGCTTTAAAATTCTTCAAGTAACTTCATTTTACTCAAATCAAATCTTAAGTATGAGCCTATTAAAGTCATTCTGTTTCAACTCATCCATCAAGATGTAAATCTTAGAACTTGGTGTCTGTGTATGGGGGGTGGGAAGCTATATTTATCATTCAATTTAAAGCAGCAAGGTTTTTCTCCTTTTATACAAATGAATTAATCTATTTTTGTCATTACGCATAATGTATTTCATTACTGGAGGATAAAAGAGGGGTTAACTCATAAATAATTTAGAGGAAGGGAATCGGGTTGCAGTATAATTAATTATCAACTGGATTTAGAATATGACTCCATGGAAGATCATTCTATCTGTCTTTGTCTCAAGGTAAGAAGGAAATATTAGCTCTGAGTATTATGAGCTATATTCCAACATGTCTGACATTTTGCAATGTAAAAATGTATGCAAAAAAAGCAAACAAATATACATCATGTTATCCTCGTGATATATAGCTTAAAGATACACTGTTGTGTTCGAAATCGCCCCTATACCCATTCACTATTCCCTACATTATTTGACTAATATAGTCCACTTAAAGAAGTAAATGAAAACAAGTTAGTGAATTCGGACACTGAGTGCGCCGGAAGGGCTGCAGCTTTTGGATAGTTTGTGCTTGCCGTTTAATAATCATTTGAAACTTAGCAAACTGGCAGCTCCAGTAGTAAGATGAAAAGATTTATCTTGAACTCTGTGATTAAACCTTAATCAAACAATTTATTAATCAATTAAAAAGGATTTTATACATGTATGTTATTATGCTCTAGCCACATTGGACCAGCGGTTTGGAAAATGGATGGATGATTTAGCAGCGGGTGCCATCTTTTGGCAAGACAAGCAAATTAATTTGGCACGATTCGGCTTTATGGGTATTCTCTAGCCGTTGAGCGTACATCAGTTGTACACTCATTATTGCTGTGCATTATGGGATTGAATGAGTGCACTCGATAACGTCCACTATGGATTCGGACACCACTACAAATTGCTGTACCCTCAAATATTGCGATTTCGGACATGGCTGATGTAACTTTTGTTACATTGTTTAAAAACAAAACTGCATGCATTTTGCAGAAGAACATTGTTTTGGTTGTGCTTCGGCTCTGCGTGACTGTGCAGATGAATATGACCCTTCAGACTCTCCTCTGTTCAACCTTTTTTTTTAAAACAGGTGATTCCCCCGGAGGTTCAAGATTCAGCGTGCTCCATGTCAACATTTCTCGGTTGTTGTAACAACTAATCTATGCCACTTTTCTCTATTTACAGATATGACGAGACATGCATGGGCGATTGACATACTCTACGCAATTTCCCACGAAAAAATCCCATCACGTCTAAAATATAAACACTTACTGTATAATAGGCTTACCATAGTGAATCAGGGACAAAAGACAGAAAAAAAAACACATTTTGAAAGAAGGATTGATGATGTATTGACTCATTATTTAGATGAAGAAAAAAAACCTTACATCTTGTACCTTTAAAGACAGCACATACTCAGCGCTTGATTTGACAAGGCATCTGGTATAGACGAGCATTCTTATTATTTATTTTTTATTTATTTATTTATTTTTTCAATTAGCAGACCTCTTGTTTTGTAAACATATGCAAACAAAACTGATTAAAACTGCATATAATTGCATGTTGGCCTTTGATGATATATAGCTTTAAAACTTTGCAAAGCTTGGTATATTTATCAAATCTTAACTTATTAAGATTGCAATCCTTCAAAATGATGTTATGCCTTTTTTATGCATTATGTTTTTTTTGGAAATCAAACGCATTGCACTGTTTGATTCATTTATTTTAATGAGAAGTGTGATTTTGTTTCCTCCAGAGGGGTAAGGAATTGGCTTGTTAGCGTCAACAATCGCCCCTGATGGTAGATATAATAACTGCACCTTTATAATAGCAAAAAAAAAATGTTTCCTATTGACAGTTATTCAAAAGTAGCTGAGTATTCTGACTATTTTTTTTCTTAAGCAATTTCATTGTATTATAGTTGATGTTTTACAGTGGTTGACAATTTTCAGATGGCCCTTAAAAGCACGAAATGCTTTATTTATATTTTTGAACCCATGTCATACCACTTTAGATGAGGGATCAGCTACATGACGAACGGGCATTCATTATAATCAGCACAAAGCAACATATTGAATGATGGAATCCTAGTGATCCTAACCTGTTTAATCTGTATCCTGCCTGTTGAATCCAGCATGTTATATTGTTCCACAGGGTGTTCTTCACACTTAACCAGCACTCACTGTTGAAGAAGGCATCTGGCACAGTCCACAAACATTCCCACATCTTAATTTTTCAATTAGCAGGCCCCTTGTTCTCCAAACATATGCAAACACAGCAGGGCATCCTTTAAAATGCAACTCTAATCTGCAGGCTAGTTAGAGTAAATTGGCAGGCTTGTAAACCTTGAAAAATCTGAATAGAGCTCATTATCAGTTTATCTCTGCTGACTGGCTTTCATATGAGGAGCATACGTGTTGTAAGATGAACTAGATTGTTCTGTGTGAACAGGTATGTGTAGTAGACATGTTTGTGTGCAATGAAAAAGCTGAACTTCACTGCAGTAGTGCTACAGGCTACAGCATAAGGCTCTGCATTTAAAAAAAGAAAAAGTTTTTTTTCCTTGTGAAACTGTGTGAATAATGCTGGAAGAAAGTAGATTCATAATTGGGTTATTTCAACTTCTGACACTTTTATGTCCCAAGGGTTGATTTTTATTAACACTTACAACTTTTTTTCTTTTTGTTATATCCAGTTCACATTAAAACTGTCTTGGAAAGTTTTACCATGCCTTGATTATTTATTTTTTCCAATGCCTTTTACGTATAGATTGTATGTCATTGTCCCAGACTAAAGACTTTCAATATGAAAATCCATCAAAAATGTATCAATTTTAAAGACTATGACAATTTAAACAAAGACTTAAAAAGCCTAATATTTAATATTGCAATATTTATTGTGTGAAATATGTGGGGGTGTTTCTTTCAAAATGTCGAAATGTTTTCTCAACTGTCCAAGTGTTGTGACATTAATTTTGCACACTTACCAAAATAAACAATTTCGGTAAAGAGCATGTTTGAGGTAAACAGCACTTGCAAACAGATTATTTTTAATATGCATAATTTTCAACCAAGCTGTTGTTAAATAGCTAAACAACGTTAAAATAACAACTGAAAATATTATTTAATTGTATTTAACATATACAGTACGATAGCTATTAAATTATTTTAAGCAAGACAAAAAATTATTGTAAAATGTAATTTTTACCAATCTTGTGGGAGTGTAAACAGCTTGTTTTAAGAGAGTTTACAGGGCCAAAATGCATATAAAAACACAAAACTTCGACACCTCAGCATCAAATAAGCATCCGAAGACGTGTTTGAACATAGATAATGAGATTTAGCACTGAATTAATCATATCTGAATGAAAAACGTGAGAAATTGTGACGTTACCTTGAGTTTTTGTTGTCAACCGCATTACACGTCACGACGTCATCGGTAGACTTGGGTTGGGTGTGTCACACATGTCAATCAAAGTTGATGCTCTCTTTAAACCAGCAGTGACGACTAGCGGGAGTGTGAGAGAAACGAAACCCTTCCCTTTGACGACAGTATACTTCTGTAATTTGAAATCTCAGTAACTTTCTTATGAACTAATCCTTAGTAAAATAAATAGCGACGTATGTAGCTTTATCTGCTTAAATGCGAATGCGATTATCTTTGTGTTGCTGCAGGCGTGTCGCGCATTATGCTTAGAACTCTCATGTGATGCATTTATATTGTCTTCACTGAGATTATATCAATGGTAAGTTATCATACATAGTTTTAGCAGTGTCTTTGTGTGGGTTTTTTTATGAATCTGTTCATTATTAACTTGATATTTGCTTTGATATCACACTGTAAGACAGATGGCTGGACAAAACTCGGAAATCGAGCTTGATTTGATCAAAACTGAAGAGAGAAGCTCTTTTGTAAAAGCTGGTAAGTTAGTAATAAGCCATGCAACATGCTCAAACAATCTAACACACTGTTGATCAACGATTTTGTTATGGTGCATGAATGATATGTTATCGAGAACAATGTTTTCTCACTCATTTTGAGATGGTTATTGATTGAAGGATGAGTGCATTAGCTTTCACAGCAGTTAGAAATAGATGAATCCTGTCCCCTGTCATAATGGATCTGCTTTTATCCGTTTCCCCCTATAAATATCCCTTCCCCCATTCAGTAAATCCCCCAATCTAGTTTTTTGATGGTTTTACTCTAAAAGAAGGGGGGACCGGGGTTAGTTGTCACACTGTCTATTACTCCATAGATCTCCATATTTATTTATCATAAAGACTTATATTAGAGATTATATCATGCATAAAATGGATATACATGACAGCTGTGCTGTGATTGTGAACAGCTGATAACGGCACACCTGAGAATCTGCTCAGTTTAAAGCTGCGGTTTAAATCCTGTGACTGTGTTGTCAAAGAGCATGCGCTCTCCCGTAATAAAACACAAAGATTAATCTTCTACATCCGTCATATCATAACATGTTCGCTTCACAAAACGAGAACACAGTGAAGACAAACCACAGAATTTTCTGGAGAAACAATTCTTTATCCTTTTTTTCTAAATTATTCAATTAGAAGGAGAGAGAGAATAAAGAAGAGAATAAAGGCCAATACAGCCCAAAGCCATTTTCATTCGTCTTTCCCCTCTCTTTTTTATTTTGTACTAACAATGCAGATTCCTCTATGGAAAATATGTCCCGTGTGTTAATTAATCATAAGACATTAAATGTTAAATAAAAGAGAGAAAAGCACATTGAATATTTCATTTGGGATAGGTGGAAGAAAAAAATAAACAAGGTAGTGCAATGATTCATTAATAGTTTGCATTCAGATCTGGCAGATTCATTATTGAATGATTTCTGGGCTCACTTTGAGACCAGTGAGAGCACAGGAACACATCTCAGCATGTTTTCTAGACAAGCCTTGATAAACATTGCTTCAGGATGAAAGAACTTTTGAAATGAGAACTGACGTGGTGGATTAGAGAACATCGATTCTTTTGCATATATAGTGGTGGATTTATTTTTGACAGGGATGTTTAGAGTATTTAAAAGTGATTTTAGCATTGCAAAAAGGTAAATGTGCAGATATAAGTAAGCTTTCCAAAACACTAAAAAAAAAATTGTGTTGTGGTGGCACTTTCAAAACATTGTTGTTTGAATGAGCGACTTCTGGCTCAGCCAATGGCATGAGTTTGGAGCGGGACTATAGTGTAACAGTGTCCACCCACTTTTTTCAGCTGCGTTGGTTCCCGAAGTATTTTTCCCATAGGGATTTTTCTTCATTAGAGTTAAACCATACCAACCAGCTACAAGATGAATTACAGCATTGCAAACTTGAACTGAAGCAACAAAAAAAAATGAAAATCAGACAAAAAAACAAAAGACTCTGTACTTAATGAATAAATCACAGATAAATATATAACTTGAATTAAAGCTGTTGATTGTGAATATAGAAACAACATTTTAAAGGTAGGCTAGGCAATTTCGGAGCGGCTAGCAATAGCAAGTGAGCTTTGAAAGCACGAGATCCCACCCTCCCTTCCCTTTGTCTGCTCCACCCATGTCCCGCCCATTTTCGGTTATCCGGGAGTGACACGCTGCCAAGATGGCGACGGCCGGCTCCGCCCACTTTAGGCTTCAAAAATGCTCTTCAGAAACCTACAGGTGATGTCACGAACACTACGTCCATTGTTTTATACAGTCTATGGGAAATACATATGCTGACAGGCATGTAGGACCGAATGCAGTGATTGGATGAAAATGTTTTGGTCCTGAGACTTCCACAGACGATATATACTTTTTAAAAAATATTTAGACCACTCATCATTCTCAGTGCTTCATGGGAGTGGGTGGTGCTAAAGTGTTCTTTTGGTGCACGTTTCGATGATCTGATTTTCTAAACATTATTATTTTTTTTTTTAATGTTGAAATAATGTGGACTGACAGCTTCAACAAAAGCATATACCATTGATTAAAAACCTCATAGCTCACAGTAAGTCTGTTTATAAGTTATCTTTAAAAACAATTCCCCTATGGAAAAAAAAAAAAGAATGGGATTTTGTTGCATTCTATCTGTTTGTTTGTAAACTGCGGATCCATTATTTTTTCTAAAACTCTTCATTATGCATTGATATTTCCCTCTACAACTCTGTTTATATCTGCTATATTTAGACTTTTCTGAAGTCATATCAAAACTGAATTTATATTTACTGGAAATCCACAGAAGGAAGCCAATAAAATTTTCCTTTTTGGACGAACTGTTCCTTTAATGCTTTAGAGAATTTTATGAAAATTGACAGTAAACAAAATGAAGAGAACTGTTTTATTTAATCTCACTTATTACAGTATCACAAAAAAATGTGTAAATGCTGCCACTTGGGCAGTACCCTTTCAAAAGGTACACCTTTGCACTTGATTTACCCCTAAAGGGTGCATATTATTAGTACCTTAAAGGTACATATTAGTACTTTTTGAAAGGGTACCACCCCAATGACAGCTTTTGTACCTTTTTTCTGAGAGTGTAGGTGAAAATAAATCAACAATATCTTGCTCAATATAAATGTAAACATGCAGATTATTCAAAAACACCTTTTCTTTTTCAGGAGCGGAGGTGTCCAGCACAGCACCTGGGAGGCTCTCACCTATTCCTGAGCTGGATCCCTGGGAGAGAGAAGCAGACACAGACTCTACAGAATACACATACTCCTTATGCTCAGTGGACAGGCACAGCACTACCTGCTCCTCCAGCAGCTCCCTGTCTGACTCCCAGGAGAGAGGAGGTGAGACACGCATCATCACACCTGGGATTGGGGATTGGCCAGCTTCCACTAATAATAATTACAACATCAGCTGCCACCACGAGTTGTCTTGTATTAAAATTCAAACTCCTAATTTTCTCTCAAATGAGCAGTGGTTTTATACATTATCTTGTTTTTTTAAAACGTCCTTTGATTTTTTTTATTTTTTTTAATGAATTTATGTGTTGCCAGAAGCATATAATTATGCATTTTTAAATGGTAAATTATTAAAACGTATCTATAATTTAAAATGAAAACTAAGGAAAAGCTTGTGATTTTAAAGCTGTCTACATCAGTTGAATAACTGAATTAAGCAGCACATTCGATTAAACTTACATATAGAGATGAATTATTAAAATCATGCGCTGAGATCTCTTGTGCATGTGTATTATGATTCAACAGCTTTTTCAATATGAAATTAATTAGAACAATATATTTCCCCTCATTCAGCCAGTAGGTTCAGATGAGTTAAGGTGCAGTCATTATGTCGTGGTGTTGAGCTTTACACATGCGTTACAATGCCTTTCCTGGTGTAATATTCAGAGGTTAATCTAATTCCAACTCTTATGCTCACAGGCAAGGGTATTTTGTCCCGCATTATGCTCAAATCTACTTAATGTCTTGAAAGCCCTATTTGAAGCTTGGTTTATTTTTTTGTACATAAGACCCTGGGCTTTGTGGAAACATTTCTTAAAACAGACCATTACAGTAAGTCAACTACACTAAAATCCTGCTTATTTTTTGAGTCTATCATCCCTCCATTTATTTAATCACCTGGAAGTCTCTGTCTCTCTCCAGCAGAGCACAGATGATCTTCTAAGGGAAAAACACCTATACAGACAGGTGATAATTGATTACATCTCCACACAGCTCTATTCCTTCTCTCTTTGGAAGGAAAAGGTGATTCAGTAAATTATGCATGTATACAGAAGTGCCCGGCGAGAGCTGGTAGGCTTTTAAACTGTTGTATACAAGAGGTGCAGACAGACTGCAGGTCAATAAGGGCCTTTGAGTGTCTATCCCCATCAGCCGAAATCCCAAGGTAAGAGTTTTTAAAGAGGCATTTAGGTTCTGTAACATACATAACACTGTGTGGGCTTTCTAAGCTCTCGGCATGATCATGCCATGTGTCATTCTGAGTGTGCCTTTATTTCAGCATTTTACATTATTTTTTTTGCTTTTTGACTTTTGACACACGATTTGAGGGTAACAGCATGCTGTGTTAGACAGATGTGATAATTTCAATTAAATTTTAGATGGATGCATATTGTATTGTACTGTAGTACATTATTGCATATGTGCAAAAGAGTGATGAGAGAGTCTAGTAAACTAGTAAATGTTTAAAATTATTCAAGACTTATTAGCAATATCATAATATCTAGCCCTGCTAGAGACGGCCACACAAAAAGCATTTTTTTTCCCATTCACTGTTTCTGTACTGGTACGTTACAGCTGTTTAAGGGTGTTTCTTCAACTAGACACTTTGGCCCTGTGGAGTTATAAAAAAAAAAAAACACATTTCTTACAAAACACATTTCCTTCTCTAGTTTTTTTCCTTTATTTTGCCACTAACAATGTCCAACAGTTTATACACATGCATCACTGGAGAATTCTGTCATTTTTGTCATATTTCATACATTTCCACCTAATTTCAGATAGTGATGGAAATGACGGCAGTGTAAATTATATTTTTAGCCGACTCCTTTGTCTTGTTAATGACAATTTTTTCGTGATTTTAAGCAAAAAAGCATTTGAAAACTTGACAAAAAACAAAGATACAAGATTGCCCTGACAGGCTGTAATGTGTGAAAGTACTACAATACCATGAAGCATTGCAAATGACAAAATAAAAATGACAGATAAATATAAAACTACTATTAAAGAATGTGCATAAACAATATATTTTAATTATCTAAAATATGCTATGTATATTGTGGCAAGCAGTAAGGCAGAGGGACTGTGAGAACGGTTTGAGAAGTTTTTAAGTAGTTTGAGAACAGTTTGTGTATCTAAATATATATATATATATTTGCATAATCAAAACCCTTGGACCATAAAAAAACCCTTGAAACATAAAAGTGGTTGTAGTTGAAAAACTATTCTTTTTATTTGTTTGGGCCTTTTAATTTCATGACATATAACTAGCATCTGTACATATTTTAGATACCTCATGTTCCTGCTAACTAAACAGATAAACTGCAAGTACTTTCCATTAGGGAGGTTTTAAACACTTCTTTATTGCTTCTCAAATGCAGCCATGAATAAAGTATACAGTTGTGGTCAGAATTATTGGCACCCCTGGTAAATATGATCAAAGATGGCTGTAAAAATAAATCTGCATTGTTTATCCTTTTGATCTTTCATTCAAAATTCCATTGAAGTAAAAGAATGGAAAGTCGGGGGAAAATCACATTATCAAATAAATGTTTTTTCTCCAAAACATGTTGACCACAATTATTGGCACCCCTAGAATTTTTGTGAGTAAAATATATCTGAACTATATTCCCATTAATATTTACATTTTTTAGCACACCAGGGTGACTAAGAACATGAAATTGGACTTGTTGTTTCACAGGAGTATAAATATGAGGAAACACAAAGGCCAAATTCCCTTAATCATTCATCAGAATGAGTAAAACCAAAGAATATAGTTCTGATGTGCAGCAAAAGATTGTTGAGCTTCACAAAATTGAAAGGGGCTGTAGGAAAATAGCTAAAGCATTGAAAATCCCATTTCCACCATCAGGGCAATAATTAAGAAGTTCCAATCGACTAAAGATGTTACGAATCTGCCTGGAAGAGGACGTGTCTTTATCGTCCTAATGCACGGCGAGGAGGGAAGTTTGAGTGGCCAAAGACTCTCCAAGGATCACAGCTGGAGAATTGCAGAGATTAGTTGAGTCTTGGGGTCAGAAAGCCTAAAAAAAAATCAAACAACCCCTACATCACCATATGTTGTTTGGGAGAGTTTCAAGAAAAATCCTTCTTGTTCATCCAAAAACAAACTCCAGCATATTCAGTTGTCAGACACGACTGGAACTTCAAAAGGGACCTGGTTCTGTGGTCAGATGAAACAAAACAAAAAAAGAGTTTTTGGCAGCAAACCCACCAGATGGGTTTGGTGCAAACAGGGATAAGAAGTACCCCATGCCCACGGTTAAATATACCACTGGATCTTTAATGTTGTGGGCCTATTTTTTTGTTCAGATACATGGTATCTTGATTTCTAAAAAAAATCAAAACCTGACGGCCTCTGCTAGAAATCTTATAATGGGCCGTGGTTGGATCTTCCATCAGAACAATGATCCAAAACAAACATCAAAATCAACACACAAATGTGTCACTGAGCACAAAAATCAAGCTTCTGCCATGACCGTCCTAGTCCCTGACCTGAACCCTATAGAAAATAAGTGGGGTGAATTGAAGAGAAGAAGCACCAACATGGAGCTGTGAATCTGAAGAATCTGGAGAGATTCTGTATGGAGGAATGGTCTCTGATCTATTGTCAGGTGTTCTCCAAACTCATCAGGCATTATAGAACAAGACTCGGAGCTGTTATTTTGGCAAAAGGAGGTTGCAAAATGTATTTAATAAAAGGGTGCCAATAATTATGGCCAACGTGTTTTGGAGAAAAGCATTTATTTCATAAATTTATTCCATTTATTTCTCTTTTTTTTTCTTTTTTCTTTTTTTTTTAATAAAAGATCAAATAGGTTAAACAATGATTTATTTTTTTACAGCCTTTGATCATATTTACCAGGTGTGCCAATAATTCTGACCACAACTGTAGATGTTAAAGCATTCCCTGTTAACTGCCCACAATGTGATGATTTCTTATTTTTTTTGTTCAGATTTCTGTGCTGGGATTGTACTGAATTGTCTCTTCTGCCGGTTCTACGACCTGTTCCTCATGTTACCTGAAACATGCGAGCGAGCTGCTAACTCCATCTGCCCTACCTACATGCTTTTCTCTTCAGCCCCGGAACCTGCGCACAACACCAACTGGAACTGCGGTTGTGATTTTGACTGTGGCCTTAGGGACGTCTGCCATGAAACAGGGGAATGCCTTGAGCTAGCGATGGAAATTTCGGAGGTTTGCTATCACTAAGGTGCCAGCAAAACTGAAGACGTCAAAGTTGCTTTGTTGGAAGAACACTTTACAATTTCGTGTCACTTTGGGAAGAAAAAAATGCACTTTTTTTAAATCAAAGAACACTACAGTCTATGCCAAAGCAAGCTAATATATACCCATTTGGAGCTAGAATCATCAAACCAAGAAAAATGTAAACAAACATGACATTTAAAGCTACTATAAATGATTTTGATTGAAATTGCTACTCTTCCCATCTTCCATAGTCTGACCCCTAAAGTCACGTCATTGGTTGAAGTGGTAGAGAAGTTTTCTGATTGGTTAAGGTGAGTGGCTTTCTCTTAACACAAGACCTCCTGTTAAACAGGCTCCTTAACATGTTTTGACAGTTTGATTATTGAAGTGATCAAATAGTGAGATCAGAAATAAACATAAGCACTTTTAGGTTCTGTATCGGAAGGCTGATAAAATGATCCTATCAGCTTCACTTGGTAAACAGTTCTACACAATAACAGGCCCTTGTGCCAACGTATGTCGATTTTTATCACAATGAAGAGCGAAGTGGAGAGAAAAGGCCTTCAGTGTGTCCCCGTGTTGATAGCTTGTTTAAACTAGAGTGCAGTTGTTAACAGCTGGTTTGAGACAGTGTTTTGTAGGACACTTGTCCTTCTAGAGCCCATCAACCTTTGTTCTTCGTTCAGGAAGACTGCTCTCTCGAGTGCACAGCGACGGTGTAATAGATCGTTTTTGTCAGCGCCAAGCTCTCGTCACGTAATGGGGAAAGCGACACTTTTGTTCGTGTGTTTGTGTGCATGTAATTCAGGCATCTATTTCAGGGAGAGGTCAAGGTAAGAGAACGATCACGCCAGGCAGTAGGCTGGAGTGTTATTGTGTTATCTTGGCTTGCTAAACATTTGTTTTCAGTTATCAGATAGAGATACCCACAGAGTAACATGGTTGTTTAAACAACAGGAAAACCTCAGCGCAGTTAGCCAAGAAGTTGGTAGTGCTGTCTTTTTTCCTACAATCCTAAATATTTGATGATACACATTTTTGTGTAAACAAAAAGTCATGCTACAAACAATCATTAAACTTTTTTGTATCAGTTTCCCAACAAATCAAATTGCTGGGTTGCAACAATAAGCACTTTTTAGTGGATTCTCCAAAATGTTTGCCAGATTAGTAGCATCCAATCCTAGAAAAAATGTCAGACTTTTGATTAGGGGACTTGTAGTATGTAAACTTTAGGCAAAACTGTATATCCTGATTTGTTTTCTGAGTTACTGCATGTTTTATTTTTTTTCAGACTGGTACAAAAATTATTAGCATAGTTAAAGTTTCCACCAAAATGCTAATGTTATAATTATTGATACTACAATATTTAGAGGGGGAGTTATACGACACCTTTTTCAACTTTTGGCCGTTCATTTACATGACAACAGTGTTTTGGGGGCCTGAAAACTTTTGAAAACGGTTTCAAAGTGCACGTTTTTGAATACAATATCGTTATCGTCTCTGTAAACTACAAAAATACAAATTTGTGAAAACTGAGCTATTTGCATGCATATTACATGTTCAGTCTATTGGTGCGCAGTGTTTCTTTACAAAGTGACATCGCCAACTCCTGGCCTGGCATGCATAGTACAGCATTTTTAATTGTTTTTGCAGATCGTTCTGACAACATTGTCGCCTGTACGCGAAAAAAGGCAAAGGAAAAACTTTTTTTGTGTTTAGTACATTGTAGTAGTACAATTGTAAATGTACCATTAGAGTTAGTGTCATCAGTGAGTGTATATACACACAAAACATAATTTCTCAAGAATTGATGTAAAATACCTATTCAGCTGTATTTTTTAAAATACAAAAGAATGTGAGTGATGAAATATATGGAATATTCAAGACTATATTACTTTACTCCAATTGTAATCAGTTTGCTTTCACTTTCTTATGCACTACACTTACAAAAGTTGACTTAAATTGCTCTCTAAAAAGACTTTGGGGGCCTGTTACATATTCTCTGACATAAATTGTGCATGAGCAAACAGATGCCTGCTTAAACGGTAAACATCTGCATGTCTACAACTTTTGGACATCTGTCAAATTACCTGATAGTTATGGGAGCCACAGGGGCTGTTGGGCTTCGCTAATGGTTCTGCATATGGTATTCCCATCAGAACTTCCCAAAAGTTACTTTTATTTCTTTGCATCTGTAACTGTCTTTTCATTGTTCATAAGGACTTTATGATTATTCTATGGTTTTATTACTATTCAGGGCACTCACAATGTATTATATGATGGGGGTGGGGTGGGGGGGGGGGGGGATCACTTAGATCTACACTGAATGAGCTACCCAAATAAAAAATACTAGACTGCCAATACTAGACTTCTGGTTTTGTCTAGGCTTTCCTGTCAGTGCATTCATAAAAAAACCAAATGATCCCCAACCCCTTAATCTGTTCTTTTAAAGCAGTTTCACTGTCAACAAACAGCAGTGAGTTGAAACATTCAGTAATTATAATAAAAAATAAAAACAATAGGACAAATACAACAGAAAAAAGATATGCATTCAATTAACAATTTAGCCTATTACTAATGAAAGCCTACTATACAGAAATTTAATAAATGTAAAAAAACTTAAACATTGCATAGTCTTCACTGTATGAATTAAATGTGCATTGATTCTTATTAAAGTCACTAATGTTGTTCAGTGAAAAGCAGTGAAGTTTTCGTTTTCTCTTTGTTATTTGATTAACATTAACATTTTATTAGGCTGCTGTCACTTTAAGACCAGATGCACAGACCTAATACACTGACAAGCATTCAATTACTTTTTCCCAGCTGTCTATGTTCACTGAAGACATAATAATGCATTTAAGGTATGAATGCGTTAAGTCCCCAAGATGCACATTTTGACATATTTTTGCGTGTATTTGTCCATTTAAGCACACACCCGAAGCTCAGTATCATGTACTTGTCCGTGTTTTTCTTATAGACTGTAAAAAAAAAAAAGATGGACGACTCACCTTCACTCTCTTCCAATGAAGTGAAGCCGCCAGTGTCCAAATATGCCGCTGACATCTTAGGTCTCGAGTCTGCGCAGTAGCAATTTGGAGCCCGAGTCTGCGCAGTAGTGAGCGCGAAGTGGAGCCGTGATATTAAGGTCCCGCCCACACTCCCGTCTAATCAATAACATGCCCTGAACTTTTTGTGAAAAAAAACAGTTATGAAAATGTAGAAATTAAAGTTAAAGAAGTTCCCGAAAATGTCCGTTGGTGCCTCAGTGACTACTTCGCTCAGAGAAGCTGTAAATCTCAGCTGTCAATCATAACGTCACACCTCCATTTTTATTGCATCAAATAACTAACTAAAACCAAACTTATTTAAAGAACGAACACTTGAACTAACATCAGCATGATAAAAACTGCCTAAAATGACAGAAACAAAAATTTATTTGAAGTGTAATTTGATTGTTTAGTTTGTCTATGGAGAGGGCGGGGTTTATGACCTATACTGCATCCAGCCACCTTGGGGCGATCGAAACTTTCGATTCACTTTTCAGGACTAGTGTGACATGCTTGGTTTTTCGCCTGTTGAACAGCGTCTCTTTCGCAGCTCAATACACTTTTACATGATGATAAACACAGTCCATAATCATTCTTGAGAGCAAGGGGGCCCCCTGGTGGTTTGAGGGCCCTATGCAACTTGTGTACTTTAGGGTTAGGGTTTATGCGGGGACCAGCACTACTAAGCAACATGCCAAAAACCACTCCAGACACCAAAAGCATCCTCATACCCAACCATCCACAATACCCTGTTCTGCATGAGCAAGCACCATTTACATTTTCTGTCAATGACTGTTTACATACAGTCAATGTCACTGTATGTTTCAGAAAAGAAAACGTGTAAATAAATTGTATGCATTCATTGAGGTCTTATGATGTGGAAATGTTCTCTGAATTATGAATGCTGAGCTGTGCATATGTGAAGTCCATTATCCCTTATTTCCCAAGATTATCTAGTCCCCAATAGGCTATCAAACAACTCATGGCTTTTGAATCTGGGCCATCCGAGAGGATGTATGTCAGCCATATACACAATCAAAAAGTGATCTCCCCCTCTTATGAACTAGGGTGGGTTATATGCCTTTGGGCTATGCAGACGTTCAATCCCAGTGTGTGTTTCACAGGCCCATCAAGCCCATGGGCTCATATCAGAGATACCTTTCAATCAGTAAGGGATCCCCATCTGACATGACAGGTGATTTTCCTCTGCGTCCAATTAATAACCTCATTTTAACAATTAACAGTGGAGGATTGTGGAAAGCCCTGCGGAAAGTGAAGGCCTGAGGGATTGGTAGCAGCTTTAGGTTTTGCTGAAGCAAAGCAGATTCTCCTAGGTTCACTGCCATCATCCTCAGTCACAAGGCCACGCCCTTTTCCAGGTGTTGCTCTATGAGAGGTCTCTGAGGATGGGATGGGGTAAAAGGTGGGGTTGAAGATGGGCTGGGGAGGGAGAGCGCATATGGCAGCGAATGATGGAGTACGGTGTGAAACCTCTCTGCCTTTACGCCCCACAGAGAAGAGGAAATTAAAGAGCAGGCGGAGGGAAGGAGAGCGTTAGGGGGTGTTTGTGGAAGGAAAGGGTGATTTAAGTGTCAGTACGGGGGGATGGGACTGTGGAGTTAATTACTGAGTAATGAGGGACAATTTATTGTGTTCTTGTTAGACACATCAAAATGCCTATTGTGAGACTCTCTGTTAATGTGTCCCCTTAGAGCTTGATGCTAAAGGTCTCGAAAGCTTGTCTGGAGTTTTAGTAGCCAGCCAGAGTCTGATGCAGCCATCCTGGGACCCTATGGGCCCCCCGGAGCCACTGAAATACCACCAGGTGCTTTTAGTGTCGGTCCCCGAGTCAGGAGAATTTATTCCGAGAAATAATGAGAGTTGCATTAGCAGAGTATCGATCCCCCTCACTGTGGCCGTCCCTCATGAGTCTGCGGTAAGTCTTTAGAGGCACCTCGCAACCCCACTAAATCTTCCTCAGTTACAGCTCTCTCCTGTTGTTTCCTACCTCCTGTCCATCGGTTTTATTTTAGGTCAAGTTTGTCGTTCATCTCTGGATGTTTTTTTTCTAAAAAATTTTATTTTATTCTGGAAATATTAAAACTAGAAAAAAGAAAGGTGTGATTTGATGTTAATGACTCTTATTGTACAGTAAAACCATTTTAAATGTAAACCATTCTCAAAATCAGACTTGTACAAAAATATTATTAAAGCCAATATTTGATAAATAAAATGTTTTTTTGTTTGTTTTTTTTACTAAATTGAATTGATCAAGACCGTAAAGGCTTTTACATTTTTCAATTTCAAATAAATGCTGTTTATATTCATCAAAAAAATCCTGAATGTATCACATGTTTCTTGAGCAGCAAATCAGCATATTAGAATGATTTCTGAAGGGTCATGTGTTCAAACTGGGGTAATGATGCTGAAAATTCAGCTTTGCCATCACAGGAATAAATATCATTTTAAAATAAATTAAAATAGAAACCAGCTATTTTAAATTGTAATAATATTTCACAATATTACTGGGGTTTGTTTATCAAGTAAATGCAGCCTTTAAAAAAATGTATAACAAATAAAAATTCTTACAAATCTTAATATGTAATTTAAAAAATAATTATATAGAATATAACACATTTTATATAATTAAAATATATACATTTCTTATTAATTTAGTATGATTTTACAGTATTAACATTAACTAACTTCTTATATTATTTAGGTGGAAACCAGGTTACATTTTTTTAAGGAGAAGAAATAAATTAATTATTTTCAACTAGTCAGTCCAGTGAAGTAAGTGCATGTTATTCTCAAGGCCAGTATTAAAGGAAAAGTCAGTACAATCATCCTTCAGCCTGTTCGTAGAGAGAGAAACGCCAGCCTTTGATGTGGTACATGTGAAATCAGACCATAGAACAAAGCTGCCGTCACCAACAGTCAGATGTCAGAAGTAATCCACACCAATTATTATTGAGTACCTGTCATGCATGATTCACAAGCAGCAATATCAATAGAAATATGTATGTCTGCATGACATATAAACTCCAATAGAGAGGATATACATCAAATCAGTTGTAAATAACACTAGAAGTCCTTGTGTTTGAATTAAACATGCTTAAAATGCTTGTATTCAATTTTTAGTTTTCTCCTTTTTCTTCAAGAAATTTGCGTGACTGACGTCTTTTGCCCACAGCAGATCTTAATCTAAACCCGGTAATAATGACATCTCTAATCTGTGTTAATGCATATTCTAATCTGAATTGTGTTCCTTGTTTTGTAGCTCAAATGAATATGTTCCAGCTGAATCTGCCTTTGAAATGATCTCTCTGGACGCACAAGTAGAATATGGAATGTCTATAGAATGCAAATGAGCTTTTTCTGGACGTGCATAAATTAAGCAATGAGGTTCCAGCAATAACACAAGGCTGTGAGATGCATCTATTAATAGATTAATAGAATTTAAAATGAGGCTTTATTTACGGCTCCACTCCGTGAACAGGATTTTTCCCCTGCCGTTTTAAGAGCCGGTGGGTCTCTGTCCAGTTTATCATAATGGAAGCCTTCTACAGGAAAATGCACCACTTTTGCTTTACAAACAAGATCTAAATGTGCTGAAAGTGCATTATAGTGCTTTCTTTTTAACGCATTTGAAACCAACTGACACTGCATCAACTTACAGGTCACACTTACTGTGCTGCGCTAATATACTGAATGCCATACATTGAATATACATTATTGAACTCCTCCAGAGTAGTTTTATAAGACATATTCGTCGTGTTGCTCTCCTTTGTTCTCCAAACGTCCCTTAGGGCCCACCAGCAGCAAGCTCAAACTCTTTTTGAAGAGAGACAACAATTTTCCACCATATGAGTCAACTTTTTCATTCATCAAAATGGCAGAACACATATGCATCCAGCTCCCCATAGATTTCTCCCCTAAGGAACATGCTTGTCACTGTGAGAAAACAAGTATACCAACAGTGTGTTAGGTAATAGGCCACCTCATTAATCACCAGAAGTTATAGCTTATGTAATGGCAAAACAACCTCGGCTCAACAAACTCATAACTTTGTGTTTAGACTCATGTCATGTAAAGTACAAAATTGGTTGTACTATGAATTTTTCCATTTTAACTAGCAGACAAGCTTCAGTTGAAGACAAATATACTGTATATAATGGAAAAATAGGGGTCTGTGGATAATGAAAGAAAATAAAAATTAATATTGCAATAATCTGTAAAAGAGTGTTTCATGTTGGGTGAGTGGAAATTGGCACAGCGAATTTGTATCAGTGCAATTAAGGTTATTCGTTTATTATTTAGAAATTATTAAAGGTTATGACTCAAGGATCACAAGCAGAATGGCTGCAATTATTTTTTAAAGGTTCAAACTAACTGCATTTATCACCAAATTGCAGATATTATATATTAATATTATATTATAACTTACCTATTATAACATATTAAAATTACCCCATGTTTATTCACCCTCAAGCCATCCTAGTATATGACATTCTTCTTTCAGACGAATACAATCAGAGTTATATTAAAAAATGTCCTGGCTCTTCCAAGCATTATAATGGCAGTGAATGTCTGCCCAAAATTAGTGCATCCATCCATTATAAAAGTAATCCATACTGCTCCGGGGTATACTGCTCCCGGAGCCGTATGGATTACTTTTATAATGGATGGATGCAATTTATTGGGCTTCAAATTTTGGGCAGCCATTCACTTCCATTATAATGCTTGGATTAGCCAGGACATTTTTAATATAACTCTGATTGTATTTGTCTGAAAGAAGAATGTCATATAAACCTAGGATGGCTTAAGGGTGAGTAAATTATGGGATAATTTTCAGTTTTGGGTGAACTATCCCTTACATTAACTTTTCTTAATAGACTTTGAGTACAATGGAGCACCCTTTAAGAATGTTTTTTTTTTTTTCTGTAGCCACAAAGAATATTATCCAAAAATAAATAAATAAATATGGCAAATTGGGGATCCATGCATTCAAATGACATATGGTGGCTACAATCCTGCCTTACATTTAAAAAAGCCTATCACATTTTTTATGTGTAATGCTTTTTTTACTTTTAGGACATGCATGCGCATTCTTTGGATTGGCTGTTGGTGAGATTTGAGTTTAAGAAGCACAATTTATCGTACCATTCTTGTCAGATTTTATTCTTGATGCCATTTAAACATAACATTGATAAACATTTTCAGAGAATTTAAGTCCCTATTCAAGTACAAAGCAGCTATACTAAAAATAGCTATCAAGATAGCCATGAGTGGACTAAAGAGAGCTATGATGCATTAAACTAAGCATTTGAATGTTAATCAACTGATTTTTTTAAATGACTTTTGTGACCGCACATCTAGGAAAGCCAAATTTGATAATTCATGAGGTTTAGAAACAAAACAATTGGGGTCGTTGATTCTGTTGTGACTCGGATATGCAAACTCTCAAATAAAAATTGTGAATCAGTAATTCATGAGGTTCAATGTTTAGGCAGCTACAGTCAAACAGGCCCGTAATCTGCGAGACTGATGTGTCGTACTTGAGTCATCTACATGAATAATGCACATCTGTATGGCTGGTTTCCCACCTCTATTTGAATAGAATCGAGCAGTATGGTACATGTACAAAATGTTGCCCTTTTTATTATTTAGTGGAAATGCGCCTTTTCTACGGACCGTAATGTTTTGAAGTCCTGTATGTCAGCAGGTGAGCCTGATCTGAGCAAACAGCGCAAGCTTGGTATCATCAATAAGACATGAGATCACAAACAGGGCATAAACAGAGCGTACACATCAGAATTAAATTCCTGTACTCTCACAAACAGCTTGAAATGCAACTAAAAGTCTTCAGAGAAAGAAGTCTGTCTTCGGTCAGCCGTTAACTGAATGAAATGGCGCATGATGAAAACTACATAAACAGATAAAACTGCTACCGCTCCCATGATGTCCCCCTTCAGCCCCCCTTGGGGTTGAGCAATTTGGGTTTATCGATAACTGCTTATTGTAAAATGCAAATAATTACAACTCAGTCATTTCCAAGTTTAAATCAAGGACTCTCAAATGTCAAGTGTTTAGCAGCGTAGAAAGGTTACAGTGCGGTGGCATCTGTGCGAGTATGAATGTGTGTGTGCCTGACATTTGTATACTCACTTTATAATACAAAACAGAATAAAAATCTTTCTAGACAGCTCAGCTAACATAGACTAAGGCTACTGCCTAATGTATCCATACATGCAAACCATATACAACAAATAAAACTGTATATGTTTTTTTTTTTTTTGAGGTCAAGTATAATTTAAAAATAAAATTAAAATGAAACTAATATTAAAACTTAAAATTAAAATTTCCATCCCACTACATCCAAAAGGTGCTTGTTTTTCTCTTTTTTTTAAAAGATTTGTTTTTGGCATTTTTGCCTTTATGACGACAGGACAGTTAGTTGACAGGAAGCAAAGTTGGATAGAGGGGGGGTTGGTTTAGGCGGGATTGGGAAAGAACTCAGGACGCCCAAAGCGCAAACTGCACAAAAGGGGCTCTTTTGGATTGAGATCTCATTACACCACCAGCAGCCTGAACCGTTGATACAAGGCAGGTTGGATCCATGCTTTCATATTGTTTACGCAAAATTACCTACCATATGATTGTTGCAGCACAGACTTATCAGACAACGTTTTTCCAGTCCAGATTTTTTTATTAAATCTGGGAGCTCTCTGAACCACTCATAGGCAGCAATGTCATTGCAACTTTCAAGGTCCAGAAAGGTAGTAAAGACATCGTTAAAATAGTCCATGTGACTCCAGTGGTTCAACCTTAATTTTATGAAGCAATGAAAATACTTTTCATGCGCAAAAGACAAACAAAAATAACAACTTTATTCAACAATTTCTGTGTCAGTCTCCTACGCTGTTGACGTAGTAAATACAGTGCAGTGCTTCCGAGTTCTACGGCAAAGCGGCGGCTCACCATTGGCTAGCTCCTGCATCAGCATCACACGCATGCGTCGTGGTGCTCACGTGAACAGTGGCGGCCAATGGTAAGCCGCCGCTCTGACGTAGAACCCAGAAGCGCCGCACTGTATTTACTACGTAATTAATGACAACATTTTTTTGGGTGAATTAACCCTTTAAGGTGTTGTGCGTTCAGAGATGCTCTTCTGCATACCTCGGTTGTAATGAGTGGTTACTTGAGTTACTGTTGCCTTTCTTTCAGCTCGAACATGTCTGGAAATTCTCCTCTGACCTCTGGCATCAAGGCATTTTCGCCCACAGAACTGCCACTCACTGTATATTTTTTTCTTTTTCAGACCATTCTCTGTAAACCCAAGAGATGGTTGTGCATGAAAATCCCAGTAGTTCCCATATGGCACCAACAACATCCCACCACGTTCAAAGTCACTTAAAGCTGCTGTATGTACGTTTTTGACTGTACTAAAGCATAAAAATACCATCATATGTTTGCAGATATTTAGGAAACATGCTGAGTTCACATACTCGTTTCTCTGAAAAACAGTGCTCATTCCTGTTGCGTGTCCTTAAACTGGCAACCCGCGCGAGTCGAGTCTGAGAAGGAGGGGGCGGGGCAAACTATATTTTAAATTTGGACTGCAGTACCCTTTTCAACCACTAGCTGTCATTCTTACATACAGCACCTTTAAATCACTTTTCTTTCCCTTTCTGATGCTCAGTTTGAACTTTAGCAGATTGGCTGATTAGATCATTATCATGTACAAAAAGCTATGGTATGTCTCCAAAAAACACTGTACTAAAGTAATGTCTGTCCTATGATGTACAGCAATAGCTTGATTTGGCACATATCACCAGCATCTCCATATTTTCATGCAGAAATTGTTGAGCACATTTATCAGAGTTTATGTGATGTATGCACAGACTACTAGAGAAAGAGAACAAGCATAGCACAAGTTGCTTTCTCCACTGAAGACGTGTTTAGCACAACACGGTAAGCCGTGCCCACGCTCCTGACAGTAATTGCAGCTCAAGGAGGTCATCAATAATGTATTCAAGATCACTTACACATCATGGAGCAGTCATAGGTTTGAAGAGAAATGCTTCTACCCTTGCTAAAAAAAAACCTACGGTGCAGGAGGTTCGGGGGAAATTAGGTCTTCAAAGAGACCTTGGAAACCGTTTACAGCAGTAAACATAATATATAAGAATTTGTACAGCCGTGGTCAAAAAGTGGTAGTCAAAACCTTTCACACAGTGAGGCGTGCAATATATTTGATTAAAAGGTGTCTTGTGACCCTTTTTTAACTTGTAAAAGTAATTTACAGTACTATATATACTATACTATAACATTTACTATAGCAATAACATTTGAAAAGTATAATAAATATAATACATGAGACAAACATACAGATTATCTTAAATTGTTTTTGGTTTAGTGCTGCACAGAGTTTATATTTGCGCATATTTCCACCACATTCCCACGCTTTTAGTCAGAAATATGAAAAAGCTGTACAAGTGCCCACATTAATCCATATTAATCTCTTAATCTCTAGTGTAGAAAGTGAGAAAAAAACTATAGTAATATACTTATATATAAAATTTAAGTTCCTATACAGTATTAAATATTTATTAATACATTTTACATATACAAACATATAACTTTTAAGCATCATTATTATTATTGACTAATTAATAATGTAATACTTTGAATAAATGGTCATTCAAAATATGGCATTTTTCACAGCGATATGTGTTACTAATTCCAATACTAATTCAAAATTGTATTTAATTAGTTTGAGCAGCATTTTGTATAAAAATGTTGTACATAATCTTTCTGCAGATTTCCCATGTAAAGAATGAAGACAATGGGCAATGACAGTTTGATAGTTTTTCAGTGATCTGTGCTGGTATTTAAAAAGAAGCACATGCTGAACTGAAGCTTTTTGACTCTATGCTTCCACTTAGTGGACAGATAATGAATCACACTTTTTTAATCTAATCACTGATTCTTATTAGCACTCATTCGCCTGGTTTCACAAGGCTTAGATTAAATCAGGATTAGTTCAGTTAGGACATTTAAGTATCTTTTATAAATGTGCCTTAGAGAAGGGGAACATTTTTTTACTGGTGTGCATCTTGAGACAAAACAATGCAACTGACATTTTAAGATATGCCATTGCAAGTTGCTTTCAGTTAAAACAGCTCTAACATGCATTTTAGTCTGGGACTAGCCTTAAACCAGGGGTCTGATTTTTAAACCTACTCAGAGGATCTGTTTAATGTAACTTTGGCATTAAATAATAATTGAGTCCAGATTTAGTAGTATTTCTGATTTTAAACACCTCAAAACATGCATATTTTGTATTCTTGGATCTAAATATGAATATCTTGATAGTTAATGTGATTCTGGGATTCAGATCAGTCACAGAAACGCCGATCTAACATAATGAACCTCTCCAACACCAATCTCATTTACAGTACTAATTATGTAAATATCTGGCCTGAGTATCTGAGCTGATGGCATAATATTACAGGCATTTATGTGTATACCTGCTATCCTATTGCTTTACTAATGGAACTAATTGGCCACTCCTTTAGAATAATTGCAGTGACTGGGGTCAAGTTCTCCACTGGCCTTTTCATTCAAGTATTGTTTTTCAGCATATACACAGAACAGAGAGCAATTAAGATAACAGTGGGAAGAGGTCCTTGCAGGGCTGGTGATGATGAAAGAGACTGGTAGCGTTATGCACAAGGTTGAACACGGGTGGATGTACCCAAACGAGTGTGAGAGCGGGTAGTTTTGGGATATGTAGCATTACAAATGCATCGTAAATGTATGATGCATCTGAATCAGGGAGCAAATTTAGCAGTGATTACATTTGGAGAGTAGTTGCAGCCTTGACCTAGCATTTAGCACACAAGTTGTGCTGTTCATATTTGACCAATGCGATTTCCACGCAAAACTGTACGTCTGAATGTTTTAAAAAGTAATAGCATACCTCTCTACAACAAGCTGCATGATTTGAGCATAATTTGTGCCAGTATGGGATGAGTTATGCGACGAAGTTGAAAATTAGGTGCCGTCTCAAATTTTGCAGGCAAAAAAAAAGGTGAATTGTCAATAGAGAGTTAATGAAGCACAGCTCAAACCATGGAGCTTTCTTTTGGTCAGCACAGAAAATTCGCGTGACCAACATAAACACGAGTAAAATTGCAGAATTTTTCGTGCTCACACGAAACTCCCGATTTCTGTTGGAATGACTGGATTTCGCTCACAAAATAAATGTAAATGTAGTCTCAGCCTCAGACGTCACGACCACGGACCATTGGCTGAATGTCTGATGCATATGGCACACTTATCTAGAAACACTTCAGGAGTTTCGAAGTCGTCATCTGATTGGTTGAATTCTACAGGATGTCCGTGAGACGTGCGTGTTGTGTTCTTTAGCGACTCCAAACTCCCTCGTGGAAGAACGCCGTTGTGCTTACAAGTTACAACTGTGACAATGAGTGCTTACCAGGATCAACTAAACGCTGAATTTTCAAAAGTATGTGAAGTTCGCTGCTTCATTGTTGCAGTAAACTTGAAAATCGTTCATGAATGAATAATTCATAGATGCACGGCGGTCTGTTATTGCAGGGACATCGACTTTACATTTTCACGGCCCTAAACATGACGCCGAACAAAACGAACTGTGATTGGTTGCATTACATGTCAGTCAAACGACCTCTTAGGCGGTCCTTGACCAATGAAAGCTGCGATAGAGTCCAGACCTTCTGCCGTCAGTCTTAAGGTCTGGCTACGTGAGACTACGGTAAATGTGACCGCACCGTAAGTGTGAGCAAATACCACTAAATAAAAATTATTTGTTACCTTTTATTCAGAAAAATTTGGAAAACAAAAACATGTTGTGGAAAGCAGTGTTTATTGTAAAAGTTTTCAAATGTAAAAACCATGTGCAAAATGCACAAATAGAGTTGTTTACAACAGAGACACTATACAAGTCTGACGCTGGACCCTTTGATTACTTAAAACCTACAGTACATCCCTTCACCAATGTACTGCATCATTAAAATAAAGTTATCCACTCAGTCTCCTTTAGGGAACAGTAGGTGAGAGTGTATTACCAAATCCGAGAGGCAAACTTTCTCTACCACAGACTCTGACCACCCTCTATGACTAAGTTATGCCCTGTCATGTAGTCAGAGGCGTCAGATGCCAAGTATACCACTGCAGCTTGGAGGTCTGTCACTTGAGCCAGTCGTCCGGCTGGGATATCTGACAGCCAGTGCTGAACTAGAGGCTCCAGACTCTCTGAATGGATGAGAGGGGTGTCAACAATACCACTGTAGAGAAAGAGAGAGAGAGAGAGAGAGAGAGAGATCAGACATGAGAGGCAGGGAGACAGTGTTGTTTCAGGGCCAGTTGCTTCAGTTATAGCAGTCACAGTGACATAAAATGAAGTTGGCTATCCTTCAAGGACCTCAGTAGTGAGCAGAACAGCTCTGATGGTGTTTGCACTGGTTCATTTTGCTTTGATGGATGGATAGTGTGATTGACACTCCAAACTGAACTTCAGGTCTTAAAGCTGACATGAAATCAAAACTGAACCTATTTACTTTTTTAAAACCTGGTTCCTGATCTTTCATCAAATCTATTTGCACTACCTCTAAAATGACCTGTTCGGTATAATCTAAACCATGCAGTGATTGTTTTATTATAACTCCTATAAACCAGTAGCCATTTCACCAATGTTTTTTTAAAGATCATTTGTGGGATTTCTAAGCAAATAACATTATATGTGGTATAACTATATTTATACAACAGTTCATTCTGTTTCTCAAATCTGTTTGGCTGAGAGCCTTTTCCAGCCGTGCGACATTCCCCCAGTATCAGCACTAGAACATTTTCACTGTTTGTATCACTCCGCTTGCGGCGACTGTCATGTCGGTCGAGCAAATCCACCATATTTTTTTTTTAAATACTGCTGTTTTTGTGTTATGAAATATAGTTTTAAGAGTTTTTTAGATGAGAATGTAGTTTAGACCTCAAATATGCGACTCATATATAAACGTAGTGCCTGTTTTACAATTTGTTTAAAAGCCTGTATTAGAGCGCTGCTTTTGTATGTTTGACTGAATTGTTTGCTTGTATTTATTTCCTATTGCCTTTTATAATGGCTATTGTTGTTCCTTTAAATAGTTGTTCAATAAATATTATTTTATATAAATAATATGCCGTATTTGGTATTGAGAAAGGGTCCGTTAGTGATCGTGATTATGGACTTCAGTGAAAGTTACATTATTATGCCATTAGATGGTGGGAAAGACTGTCTTTATGAGTGACTGATTGTAAACAATATCGCTTTTCTCAGCGGATTTTCAAACAGATTTTTTTATAATGGATATAATATTATGGACATCGACCTGAAGAATGAATGCTATATCAGATGCAGGTAAATTAGTCAATCTCTCCCTCATATACCATAATACTCTACTCTACATAATACAATAAGCTTCAATGAAGCGGCTCAGCGTTCCTTCGTTACTAATTCTAAAGTGGCGTTTTAGAATTCGTAACAGAGTTTTGGGCTCAACTTGAGATTTGAATCCATGGCGGAAGGAAGTAGTTCTGCATTGTTTATTTACACACTTGTGCTGTCGAACTGTTGTATAAACGCAATAACAAACTAGCAGTGCGATAAGGCTGTATATCAGCATGCTGTGATTACCTACGGCCGAATCACAGCTGTGCTGATATACAGCCATATCGCACGGCTACAAGTTTGTTATTGCGTTTATACAACAGTTCGACGGCACAACTTTTTATAATTTCGATATATATATATATATATATATATATATATATATATCTCAATTATAAAAAGTTTAGGATCGTTAAGATATTTAAATATTAGGGTTAGGGTTCTAATATTTAAAAATTATCGATTGACATGACTTGACTAAATAACATTAATGTAGTAAAAATTACTAATAATGGAATGATGTATTGAGGTATAGTTACAACTGTGACATATCGAGATTCTCAAGGGTCAACTTGACCTGGTGTCTTGGTCCCCATCTCGATTCCCAACATGTAGAGGCTCAAATATATGTACAGAGGGGAAAAAATGTCCCAGAAATCAGACAACAATCGCATTCAGGCCTGGCTCCATTTGGTATAGATTGCACACAATCCAATCAATTTCCAAAGGATAAAGTCAATTCTTGCTCTTTATTCTTATTTTCTTTTTTAAACTTTGCTCTTTTATGTTGATTTTAATATTAACATTGAGCACATTCCTTATGTTATAGTCAGCATTAAAAGTTGAACTAAAGAGGTGGAGGATCAACAAATGTCCACATCATCTGCAGTTTTGAAATGATGTTTGAACTTCAGTTACGATTTTGTCCCTAACTAAAGGAAATGCACACCAATTTGGAACGAACAAACTTCACAGAGAGACAGCCGAATGGGAAATACAGCCTGTCTGTTCACACACTCAATGACAGACGAAATCCCCAACAGGCTTCCACGCCATTTAAGCCTGGCCGAATATATTCAATTCGACTTGATACCAAATCCGACACCACGGCTAAATCAGAGGCGCTGAAGTAGCATGTGACACCTTTGGTTAGCATATTTAAATCTCAATTATATTTCTCGTCAGCACAGCTTTATCTGGGAACCCGTCTTGGCAATCAAAGGCTTACTGTTTTCCCTCAGCCAATTTTGTAGATAATGCAGCTTATCACTGTCGCAGCTAAAGTTGCCAATGAAATCAGGTGGCAGTCAACCTCACACACGCTAATTGTGGTCCCCCCGCCCGTATGCATATTTACCAACCGTCACTTCACAGAAATCAGGGGCCCATTGAGAGACCTCGTATTTGAGGGAGGGGTGGGATTTCGACGGAGAGAAAAGAATTGCTTCCTCACAAATTCAAATTAGAAAACAACCTGGTGCTTTACAGAAACGAATAAAGGACACATGCATGCGTGTTGCGGATTTGCTGTGGGAACAACGGGGGCTTGGGGATGCTCGGCTTCAAACGACACGCACACGCTTCCTCTTGCTCTTTTCTTCCTTTCTTCAGAAGAACTGCACTGACAAATAGATACAAACAAGGCGGCCATTGTTTTGCTGACACTTCTGCTGAAGAGGCTAATTTGAATCCCTAATTGAATATAACAATTAAAGAAACTGTTTGCTCTACTCATCCCTCTAGACGTCATCCAATTAAGCCGGATTGCATTGTTTCACACTGTAATTTAGTAACTGAGTCTCAATTGTGTGGCCCATTGTGTAAAATAATGCTTTTGACCCTGTCAAAACAAATTAAGTTTCCACTTAAATATCAAAAAGTCCTCTCTCTGTTTAATTGGTGCAATGCACATATGAAGAGAGAAAGGCCTTTTTTGTTTGCACAAAAAGTTGGCATTGATTCATGTGTTACATTCGAAAACGTAATACTGGGAAGAACTGGAGCACGTGACTCTGCTTAAGATTGCATGTCGTGGGAAATAATCAAGTTAGCAGCAATAAAATTTATTCCAGTGAAATTATGACTTAACCCAGAAAGCACAGTCTATGGTCTGTCTCACTTACGGGGAGATGCAATTGACTCGAATGCCTCGGTCGATCCACTCTGTGCCCAGGGTTTGAGTGAGCTTTACCACCCCAGCTTTGGATGTGTTATAGGACAGTTGCTTCTGTGGGTGCGGCACTAATGAGAAGGAAACAGCACATTTAAAACTTAAGAACATTTTTATCAGTTTCCTGTCATTTCAACTCTTTCTAACAGTGAAATCTCATTAAGTGATTTGATGAAATAGTGAAATTGAAGTGAGTGTATTTTCTATACTGGACAATTGTGACGGTGCACTTTTTCAGTTGCCTTGGGTCCTGAAGTATTTTTTTCCATTGATTTTCTCCATAGGGATTTTAAAAACACCTTAAATAAAGAGTTCTGGTTTATATTATCATTAAAAATCTATTTGTCTGTGGAGAAAATTAATAGAATTTTTTTTTTTTTAATAGTCAAGTCTTTAGTTTATGTCACAGGAGAAACCCCTGTTTTGCTACTTGCTATTAAAGAGTTAGTTCACCCCAAAATTAAAATTCTGTCAGTAATTACTCACCCTCATGTCGTTCCACACCCGTGAGACCTTCCTTCATCTTCGGAACACAAATGAAGATATTTTTGGTGAAATCCGAGAGCTTTCTGTCCCTCCATTGGGAGCTACACAACTACCACATTCAACCCAGTAGGGGGAGCACCACGACACATACGTGTCGACGACTGGAGAGCTGACGTAGTTCCATGAATGCACTTTGGATAATATTATTTTGCAAATAAAGCGGTAAATTAGGTTTTTTTGTGCAAACAAAGCCCTCACATTGCTTCATAAAACTGAGGTTAAACCATTGAAGTCACATGGATTATTATAATGAAGTCTTTACTACCATTCTGGACCTTGAATGTGGTAGTTGTGTAGCTCCCAATGGAGGGACAGAAATTGGATTTCATCAAAAATATCTTTATTTGGGTTCTGAAGATGAGCAAAGGTCCCATGGGTGTGGAACGACATGAGGGTGAACCCAACAATTTTCACTTTTGGATGAACTAACCCTTTAAGTTAACGCCAGGTGGTAATTCTAGATTCATTTTATTGGATAACACATTTGTACACACCTCAAGATGAGCCATCAATAATTTTGGTCCATTTTCCCAGAAGAAAAAAAACCTTCAAATGAGTGCATCTGCTAACGTAATGGAACCAGCATTGAAGCAATTGCGAAAAGTGTTACATCAATAAATTGAAATGAATTAAATAAAACACACATTAAAATCCATTTCATACTCTATAATGACCTAAACATGTGATTAATACAAGGCCCGATTACTTCATTCCCCTCATAACTCAGCGAGAGGGTCTTGAACTCCAATGTGACATGAAAACACTTTCATTAGCTTTTGGGACCCCGCAGATGAAGCGATGTAAAATTAATTACTGGGGATGTTCGGTGTGCATCATCTTCAGGAACAAAGGCAAAACGCCATTTGTTTGCCTTGACCATCACAGATGCTCGACGCTGCATGCGATGCAGGGAAAAAGGGGCTCGCTTGATTAATCATCACGAGGGAGGCTCCAAGTTACATGCAACTTTAGTAGTTAACCTCGTCACCCTGTGATCTCACTGCCAAATTGCCGTGGTTGGGAGCGGGATGATAAATACGGCACAGCTGTGCGAAGGCAGTGGCCAGTCCTGTGGAGATGGGTTTGCGCTCTCCGGCCCCTCGTTTGTTTTAAAGGAGAAACGCTAACCGGACAATTGTCAGGTTGCGCTGGGCCTGGTTTTTGAGGAAAACCACTGCTAATCAAAAAAAAGAAATGAGGCCGTTCTTTGCCTACAAATAAGCTTTAAGACTCAAGGTCTGTCTTATCAGCACACAAAAAGGCCAACATGTATTAATCCTAGCAAAAAATTCAGTGAGAGAACAGGCCCTTTTATGCCTCAGAGCGGCATTGATGTGTCAAAGAATATTGAGGTTTTAAAGAGCAGTCAGCTTGAGAGGATAAAGAGGAAAGTGAAACATATCTTCAATCACATTTAACATTCATACAGATTTTCATTTCACATTTTAAGGGCAAGGAAACAAGGCTTTTCTCTGATCTGTAAATTTCAGAGATGTTGCAGGTCAAAGTGATGTCATAAGATGTGTGTTAAAGATGTTTTGTGGATTGCTGTCAGTGGATTTTCAGTGAATAAAATCTGTTCCTCACACAAAGCTATCATAAGGCAAAAGAATTGAAATATAGTGCATGAGTCATGTGAACAACTTTTATGGTGCTATGTCGTCTTTTTTTAATGCTTGACAGCTCCTGTTCACTATATGTTTTGCTGTATGGTATTAAAAAAAACAACATTAACATTGTTTTAAACATTTCTGTTTGTGCTCCACAAAGGAAATAAACTCATAAGGGTTTGAAATGACACAAAGGTGCATAATTGATTTTTGGGTCAACTAACCCTTTAAAAGCCAGTCTGCTCAGGTATCACTTCATATGTAAATGCATGACGCCACCTATCTTCCATGTTAGGTCAAATACCTCTTTCATGCACGGGCCGAACAGCAGAACAATACAAATCCAAACAGATCATTTGAAATATTCCAATATGTATCTAAAGTGGTTGAAGGGAATGCAGAAGAGAAAAGGAGATGGGAAAACACTGCTATTCACCAGATGGACAGAGACAGTGTCATTGTGCATTTTAATTGGACTTTCAAGATGCATTCCCTAACTTGGCTACAACAGCCCCCATCTGATTACACATTATGACAATATTATAACAGATGTCCAGGCCAATAAAGAAAATTCCTAAAGGACTGTATGTAATGTGAGTAATTGATCACTTTTTTCCCTTGCCCTCTACTCCCCCTTCCTTCTCTCTCTCTCTTTCTCCACTTCCTTTAGCAGCATGCTCCTGTGTTACAGATTGCACCCACAGTTGGGACTAGCGTCCATATGGTACACAAGTTTATTGGCTACTTGACTACACTGTTGATGGAGTGCTGCTGTTGCACAGCGAGGGACCTGTTGGAGGAATTGTTACGCTGCGTAGCAAATAAAGTTCCTTTACAGCATGCTGTATAAAAACCAAACACTGTTTTTTTTCTGCAGCTCTAGACGGAGCACCCAGGACCAGCGGCATACCAGGAAGTCCCTTTACACGAGACTGAACAAGTTGCAATTTAAAGCCTTTCAACAGCGTTACACAGTTGTCATGTTTATAATGATGCAAAAACAGCCTTGTGAGGGGCAATAAGGTTGAACAAACAATAAAAGGGTCAGTGATTTTAGATGGTTGTATACAGACAGTTTGAGCATAAACACTATGTCAGATCTGTAAAGATGTATTACAATTCAGCAGCTTTTCTTGGCTGGTTTTAGTCATGTGCAGGTTGTTTACAAACCTAAAGATGATTCCATGAATAGCATGTTTCTAATTTCTGTATTCAAATTAATTTTGATGTAGTATAAAAGTAAAAACCGCCAGGGTGATACAACAATGAAGAACATAATGAAGAAAAAGCCTCATTAAAAGAAAACCTTATTAACTAGTATGGCATAACTTTTACTATACACACACACATATATATATATATATAATGTCATGACATTTTTTAAACAAACTTTTCTTTGTAAATAATGGTATTTTTCAAAAACTTGTGAAACCAACATGAATGTAAAGTACATTTCTAAGAGCTTGGCACATGTTTTAGACCATTTTTCCTCGTCTTTATCATGGACACGTGTGTACCTATACGGTATTACAAAAACATTTATTTCCAAAACCCCACCCCTACGTTTGATGAGAGTATTAAATTCAGAGGGAAGAGACAGTGTAATATCTCAGCTTATGGCGGCATAAAAATCATCACTCACCTATTAAACTGGCCATGGAAGCTGTGTTGATTATCTTGCCGTATCCTTGCTTCAGCATGACACGACCGGCCGCCTGAGGCGGTAATTTGAGGGAGAGAAGAGACAAATGTGCTTTCAGAGGAAAGTATTGACACCTTCACTAATCAGACTTCCACGTCTATAGTCTACAGGGAGAGGAATAACACTCCCCGCATGAGGAGAGAGACAAAAAGTGTCAAAAACTCTGGGCGTTCATTTTAATGCGTGTGAGGCATCTCCATCACCTCCCGGTTTTGTGTAAAACAGCTTACTCTGATTTATCTGGTGCCTGGCAGGATTTAATGTCTTCTAATGCTGTAGGTATGAAATCACTTTCCTTCACACTTCTCTGTTCACCTATCAGAGCTTTTATTCCGTCTCCCAGGAAATGTCAGAAACTAATGGAAAAGTTGTTGCTAATATACAAAAGCAATTAGAATCTGGAAGAAGTTTGGGAAAATACAAGTAGTGGCAACCCATGTGACAAAATGTTATAGCTGCTCTTTAACATACAAAAAATGCATGGTGATCAATGGCTGTTAGGTTCAGTGGCAGTTTTGCTTGGTTTAGTATGATAAAACTATATGTAAGGTGGGGATTTTAACCTGGGTCCCTTTTCAGACTAAACAAAAACCACACAATTACTGGTGCCTCATGGTGGCATCATGATGCTGACTGACTGTAGGTCTACAATTTTTTTAGCAAATGCATGCCGCATTATTAACATTATTTTTTCAGCAATGCTTAATCTAAATGATTTATCTCAGCTGGAATTAATGACAAACAAAATACATAAATGATGTGGTACCTGGCAACACATGAAAGTCCCTCTGAGGTTAACGTTAAAGGTTTGGTCCCATTCTTCTAGGCTGGTGTCCTCACTAGCTGAGTTTTTGTTGATGCCAGCGTTGTTGCAAGCGATGTGAATTGTGCCCCATTTTGAAACAATGTCGTCAATCATCTGCTGAACGTCCTCTGGTTTGCTAATGTCTGCAGCCACAGCCATGCTCAAAATGCCTGGAATGACATACATACAAAAGAAACCAATGATAAGACAAATTCTAACATGCACATGACCACAAACAACACTTTAGTATATTTTGAAATAAATGTGTGGTTTGTCCCCATTTTTAACACTATGTGTGTGTGTGTGTTCATGTTTTTCTATCCCGGTGGGGACTTCAACCTGAATGCACACTGACTCATGGGGACTCTAAATTGAGGCACCCATGAGGAAACAAGCTTATAAATCATACAGATGAGGTTTTTTTGGAAAATTTTAGAAAAGTTTTGTGTGATGGGTAGGTTTAGGAGTACGGTTAGTGTAAGGGGATAGAATATACAGTTTGTACAGTATAAAAACCATTATGTCTATGGAGAGTCCCCACAAAGACAGTAAACCAGACGTGTGTGTGTGTGTGTGTGTGTAATTATGTTATAGACAAAAGATGTCAAAAATCAGTCTGAACAACAGGAAACTGCGTTTCAGTTTGGTACTATGATACTAGGGCGCCATCTGCTGATCAAATCAAGTAATGTAAACATTATAAATTGAACAGTATGCAGCATTTTTATTATCACTTTGGTCCCACTTTATATTAAGTGGCCTTAACTACTATGTACTTACATCAAAAAATAAGTACAATGTATTTATTGTGTTCATATTGTATTGTAAAACACTTGCTGATATTGAGGTGGGATACGGGTAAAGTTAGGGACAGGTGTGGTGGTATGGGTGGGGAGGTATAAGGGAAGTGTCAACAGTGTAATTATAAATGTAACTACAGAAATTAATTACAGATGTAAATAAAATGCAAGTACAATGTAAAAACATGTATCTACACAATAAGTGCATTGTATCAAATTATTCATTTAAATGTTAGTACATAGTAGTTAAGGCCACCTAATATAAAGTGGGTCCATTACTTTTTAATTATTTATATTTTTTCCATGCCAATAAAACTTTTATATATAATATAAAATATTATATTATATTTTAGTTTAAGTTTTAGCAATTTTGTTATGCGCTTTTGTCATTTTTATTAGTTTTTTTTTTTATTGTTTCTAGTACTTAAACCTAAACAACTTATTTCAGTTAGTTGCAGAGGACACACTTCCCATTTTTACATTCTTTTATTGTTATATCTAATATTTATATTTAATTTCGTTTAAATTACCGAAAAAACACTTACCTTTCAAAGTCAGTTCATGGGCCACATTTTCAGCCTTTCCTTTGTCCATGTCTATGATGGCGACTTTGGCTCCAGCCTCTCCGAGAGCATGTGCAAAGGCCCTGCCGATGCCCTGACCGGCCCCGGTCACATACGCCACTTTCCCATCCAAACATAACCTGTCCAGCACTTGCTTCCCTTGGACTCCTCGAAACACCTCGTCATACGTTACAGTGCTCTATGAAGCATAGATCATCATTGCATCGACAGCTGTACTAAAGTTTTATATCAGTTTTGCCATATCAATTAGCATAAAAATAAATAATTTGAGGCAAAAACATTGAAGACATAAATACCTCCACCTGTGTGTTTGCCTGAGGTGTGTAGGGCACTCTTCGTATGATAGTGAGGCCATCTCTCAGAGGAATTATAACCTACAAACAATGGTTAACTATCAAATTCAGACACATAACAAAAATATCTGATTGTTTATTGTAAAATATAAATTTTGTAACATGAATAAAAGTTCACATTTGAGAGAATAACATGCACACCTGCTCTACTCGAGGATCATTTGTGACAAACTGATTAAAATCTCGCAAGGCTTTTCCAATATCATCTGCTGAATCCTTGAGGTAAACTCTCCCTTTAAACAGTGTGTTGTCAACACATATAACACCATCTATCCGCAGAAGGTTATGGTCCAGGAGGAACTTGTAATAGTTAATGTAGTTATGTTTGTCTGCATCGATGAAAACCATGTCAAACTGCTCTCCTGAGGCAGCTAATTCCTGCAAAATAGTGGAACATTTTTTTAAACAAAATAATCAAAATTCCTTGCTGGGCAGGATATGTTTAACAGCTCAAGTGACTGCTGACATGTAGAGCTGATAGGGTGTCCAACCTTTAGGGTATCCATAGCAGGCCCATTCTTTACAGTTATCTTTTTACCATGGGGAGAATTGTCAAATATAGGTTGTGCGAAGTCTTTCAGGTAAGGCTCAAGCTCACAAGCAATAAGTTGGCCATTTTCCGGTAAGGCTTCTGCCATTGACAAGGCCCCATATCCTGTGAACATTCCTATCTCTAAGACCCTCTTTGCTTTGCTCATGTGGACCAGCATCTTCAATACCTGACCTATAGAATGACAATAAACAGTCTTAAAATATAGTTTGCACAAATGCACTACTGTTTAAAAGTTTGGGGTCAGTCAGATTTTTAAGCATTTTTGTGCTCACCAAGGCTGCATTTATAATTGAGCAGTAATACACAGTACACAACACACAGTAATATTGTGAAATAGTATTACAATATAAAATAACTGTTTTCTATTAATATGTTTTAAAGCATAATTTATTCCTGTGATGGCAAAGCTGAATATTCAGCCTTCGGTGTCACACGTTCCTTTTGAAATAATTCTAATATGATGATTTGATGCTAAAGTAACATTGCTTATTATTATCACAGTTGAAAATGGGTTTGAAAATGTGTATTTACTGTCACTTTTAGTCAATTTAATGCATTCTTGCTGAATAAAAGTATACATTTTTTCACAAAAAAAAATCTTTCAGACCCAAACTTTTTAAAAGGTAGTATGAACTGATCAAACAAAGTATGCAAAATGGAGATTAAATGACTAAATCTTGTAATTAAAAAAATATTTTTTCTTTTCAAGATTTATACCTTCTACTTGTCCAGTGATGCATGTAATAGGAAGCCTGAATAAGGTTTTTCCATCCTCGTGCACCTTATTCCAGTCATGAGAAACTGATTTCCTACAGAAAATGAATAATGTGAACCTATGTCAATCTATGATGTGTATATTGCATAAACATATACTTCATTACAATAACATAACAGCATGTGAATGGTAACCAAATAAGCTTGCACTGCACAAACAGCTTCAGGACAAACACAGAAACACACCCTAAATAAAGACACATCATTGACAGAACTAGTAATCTGCAGCCCACAGAGTTTTAGGTGAATAGTTACCTATACAACTCAGCCAACGGTTCACTCTCCTGGCTGCTCATTTGTTCCAGGTAACCATCCAATCCACTAGCAATGTCCAGGGCCTTCTGAAGATTATCACGCAGCTCAGCTGGAATATTTGCATTATTCTCCACAATCTCTTTAGCTTTCAGAAGGTACTCAACGACAAACTCCACAGGAGTGTCTGCAACTAATATTCAAAAGATGGATTAGTGAATAAGTAGTATTAGTACTCTCTATCGCTGTATGTGATACAGCTACAACACTTAAATTACTGATGTCTACTAACTGGTAGTTGGCCTAAACTAAGATTTATAAGTGAGAACTGGTTACATAACTCACCAAGACTGTGTAATGTATTACTGATACAGGTCACATAGTATCAGATGACCTTGTAGCCTTTGAAAAGTCCTAATGTATTGAACATGTGAGTCATGTTGCTTGTCCTACTTGCAAAAATTCTGGGTGCAATTTGTTGTCTACGCTGACAAAAGAACCATAATTATCCCATGATTTACTCACCCTCAAGCCATCCTAAGTGTATATGACAAATACAAACGGAGTTATATTAAAAAATATCATTGCTCTTCCAAGCTTTATAATGGGAGTGAATGGCGGTCCTTATTTTGAAGCCCAAAAAAGCTCATCCATCCATCATAAAAGTAATCCATACGACGGCAGGGGTTAATAAAGCAAAGCTTCTGAAGCAAAGCGATGGGTTTTTGTAAGAAAAATATCCATATTTAAAACTTTATAAACTAAAATAACTAGCTTCCGGCATACGGTCTACGCAAGTCGGCAAAAGAGTAACCCCTGACGCGATGTATGACGTTGGATGTCGGATGTAGGAGTAGCGTAAGCTTTGACGGTTCTAGCGGTTCTGACGGTTCTTTGACGGTTCTAGCTCTAGCGGTTCAAACAAATAGGGCTGGGCAACAAACTCAAACTCCTCTTCTCTTATATCGAAATCCTCCAACATTTCTCTTTCAAAAAAAATCGCGTTTTAGACTTCGAATTTGTGACCAGTGTTTTGTTTTGCTCTATCCTCTGTGCTTCCGCATTCGTCAATACACCAGTTCAAGGGTTACTTTTTCGTCATAAATCAATGTGTACGGCCATCTGTCGGAAGCTAGATATTTTAGTTTATAAAGTTTATAAAGAAATATTTTTCTTACACAAACGCATCGCTTTGCTTCAGAAGGCATTTATTAACCCCCCCTGGAGCCGTTTGGATTACTTTTATGATAGATTGATGCACTTTTTTGGTCTTTAAAATCAGGACCGCCATTCACTCCCATTATAAAGCTTGGAAGAGCCAGGAAATGTTGTAATATAACTCTGATTGTATTCGTCTGAAAGAAGAAAGTCATATACACCTAGGATGTCTTGAGGGTGAGTAAATCATGGGATAATTTTCATTTTTGGGTGAATTATCCCTTTAATTTGAAGGTCTTGGAGCGTCTTCAGCAATTTTTTTCTTGTTGTCTGTTTTGCTGCACATTCACAACAGTCTCCTACTTAAACTCTTAAAAATGAGTTTATTTACTGGCATTTCCATGAAGAACGTTTAACATCCATGGAACATTTTCATTGTACAAAATGTTCTTTATAGAGGAAAGGGTTCTTTTAGATTTTTTTAAACATTCTTCTAAGAACTGGTTCTTTCGTGAACCAAAAATGGTTGTTCTATTGCACCGCTTCAAAAAAGCCATTTTTTAACCTTTATTTTTAAGAGTGTGTGACACTACGCTGTCTACTGGACACCTCTGACCGAGTTCACACACACACACACACATTACCCTGACTGGAATCCCACTCGTGGCTTTTAAAGTTATTTTCGGCTGTGCACATTCTCAGTAAGAGTTACATTAAGCACGCATTAGATCTGCTGCAACAAACAAAACTGACGTTATTTCAGAAAATGTGCAGTTTGACATTTAGCAATTAGTAGTTCGGGAATACAAAGCGACGCACGTAAACATTCCTACCTTTTGCTGCCTGCATACTAGCGAATCCTTGTAGTTTGAAGAGTTGTGTTGGCCGCGTTCCCCGTTGCACAAGCCCACTTTACAAGCATAAACGTTATGCAAACTATCACGTCACAAACTTACCCAAGTTAACGAATTCTCAGTCAGTGCACTGCTCAGTTTCCGTGCCCAGCTCTCTCCCGTGTGCGTGTACACACTACGTAATGCGCTTCTGAGCACGGTTCAGTTTGAGGCTGCTGCTGTCCGACCCTTGTTGTGAATCCTAGTTCACGCCCCACACAAACCCACCCGTTTGAGCAGTTTTTTAATCAGTTTATCCTTTAGGATATTCACAGGTCCCTGGTTAAAAACTCTTGAGTTTAGAGTAATGAAAGTTGTTATTTTAGATTGGTGATCACTTCTAAAAACGACTTATATTAGAGTATATTATGACGAGAGAATGTAATTCTAGCCCTTGAGCTCCACTCCTGCAGAGTTTAGCTCCATCCCTATAAAGCATATAATGTAATTTATTACACAGTATAGAATTTTCAAGTAATCCTGGAGATTTTCCAGGAGTGTTTGATCATGGGTTGGAGCTAAATTCTGCAGGATGGTAGCTTTTGTAGGGCAGGGCTGAACACCCCTGTTCACCCCACAGACATAAAATTACCTGTGTGAAACCCTGCAAGAAAATATCTAGTTACAAATGCAAATATGTAGTCAACTAAATATACTAATATCCGTTTAATGTTTTAGTCCATGTAAATATTAACATTTGCACAATTTTGTAACTCAAAATACATAGATTGAGAAAGGTAGGCCTACATGCATGGGGCCCAAAAAAGGGGAAAAGGGGGGGAATTTTTACATGGGGCCCATAAAAATCTCCTCTGAAGGCTCCAGCCCAACCCAGCCCCAAAACGCGATTTCTAGCCCGGAGTGATTGAGGGCAAATCACCTTCCCTCCCCCCCAACACCAAGTGCGAACACTGAAGAAAAGTAAGATTAATATATAACTGCTTTCTGAAAAGTCAAAATGTCCTGCACCGTAGGCAAACGTATTGGTTTTAGGTCAGACTGACAAAACGACCACAAAAAAAGTCATGTGACCCTCATACTCAAAACAGACTCAACTTTTAAATGACTGTAAAAAAAAGTTGCTGCCTTAAATTTTTAAGCACTATCAACTGGGCTGTGTAAGTCAACTTGAATGATATTAAATTGAAAAAATGAGTTGAATCTTGTAAAACTTGTACAAAAAGTACTTATTTTATATGTTGTCATGACTTACTGATCATATTATTTTTTACAGTCAAACAGAAACAGGAATTTGTTAAACTATATCCACTTAATAAAAAGTTACTATACTAACTTTATCCCATCAAAAGCAAACACAAAAGTAGGCTTCAGTAATTCCAAAGTGTCTGATGGGTAACTTGATATTTTGGAATATGGCGTGCAAAGGTCAAGACTATGGTCTGCACTAACTTTGTTTAATTGTGCACGTGGTTGCTTATCAAACAGAGTGAACCTGTTAAACCAGCTTAACTTTATGCAACCTTCAACAGGGTATTTCCCTGATATTCCTTATTGTATTAATTGTTTTAGTTGCATTTAAGATCATTAACAATTTTTATTGTTTGTGTGTGAAAGAAAAATGTCTAATAACTGGGATAAAAAGAGGATGTGTAAACATTAAGATTTATTCATGCTGCATGCATATTACATAATGACAGAAACAATACACATCATCGTCAAATAAAAGTCATCGCCTTATCTAAACATTGATATTGACATAGCCCTTGGAATCCATGAATAGGCTACAATACAGTTAGGTGCCCCATGACTTTTTTTTGTAAATCGTTAGGCATTAAAAAAAATACATTACATACATTTTTTATTTTTTGGTGAGAAATATAATTTTGATTAAATATAATAATGTAGCATGAAAATGACTACCATTTACATAACTCTCCATTTAGCTCTCACATAACGTCTCGCCATATTTCATAACGCACCGCTTCGGGGAGTTTGGTGCACGTGTGGGCATCGTCATATGCAACTGATCATATACCGAAAGTTGTGTAAGTTGAAGGTCACTGTTTAGGAGAAAGAGAGAATCTTTCATAAGTTTTCCTCGCAAGCTCCTCCCTGATTCCTGCTGATGCATCCCATTATATATCGACGCTTCAATTATGGAGAGACCTGAGAAATCTTTAACAGTTATTACGCCTGAAATTCGACAGTCAGCTGTTCCTTGCCACCCATCCTTGGAGAACTCGACGATGGAAAACCTCAAAAAGCAGAAGGAAACGATATTCAGCCTGGTGCAGGTGAAGGGGACGTGGAAACGCAAAGCAGGGCAAAATGTGAAGCAAGGAATGAAAGGACGAGTTTCAGCTGCTAAAATGTGCGTATGAATCAATAAGTATTCTGAACATTCACAGAAACACTAATATTATTTTATTTCTAAAAACGTTGTCTTGTGTGCGTTATGTGGAAACTTTGAAATTAACTAGTTTTATTTAAGTCAACGGCTGAATTAACTTAGCTACATTAGGGTCAGCATTTCATCACGTCCAAATAACTCCTACTGTCCTGAGAAACTGCACCCACCTGTGGTCAGTTTTTTTTGACCCACTTAGAAAACATTAAAAAAATACATACATTTTTTAAAGGATACAGCAGGGTTTTTTTCTGTTTCTAAATTGTATTATGATTATTTTATATATATATAAAAAAATACTGATGGATTAACACACTTTGAGTAAAAATTAATGTTAAAATATCTATTTTCCTGGTTAATTGTGATTATTTTTTTGTCATTTCATAGCATTTCATGTAGGCTACAGTATTTTATAACAACACCTGTGTTGTTTTGCTATTGTTAACAAACATACGAATATAGCTACAATTTTTGTTCATCCATATATCTCTTTACTTCACACTAAGTCTCCAGTAAAACAAGAGGAGTCAAATACAAGCTCAGTTTGCATATCCACTTATGCAAAGCAGGTTTTGTCAATATTACAGAAAAGTTAATTTTGCTACACAGTGTTTTAGGAGAAAACTACATCCAAGGGGCCTTTTACACCTAAATATTTAAAAGATATAACGTTTTTCAGACAAATAGATGGATTTAGAGAAATCTGCACAGCATGCTGAAAGGGCAAGGGTGAAAGGCCATAGCTGGCTATGCAAATATGGGTAACTTTGAAAAGTTAAATGTAAAAAGTTATTAGTTCTGTAGATATGTAGATATTGTATTGTATATTGAATATAATGTAGATATTCTTGACTATTGTAGTCAACCCTGGATATAATACTTGAACAGATGTAGTTTATTCTTGACCTGAAGACAATGAAAGGGTTAAATTAACTTTTTACATGTATTTTTACAAGTTTGAGAACAGAATGCAGTAAGGTAGCACAACTTATTTTTTTTGTTATATTCAATTTGACATCTTTTTAAAAAAAATCAAAAACAAGCTACAAAATGAGTTATGAGCTTTATATGTTGCAGTTACGAAAGCACCTCCTCTAGTGGCACCACCTGGACAGTGGTCACCCCCATCACCTTCACATATACAGTTACTCAGACCAAAAACCTTCTTGACCCCAGCAATGACACTCTGCTTTTGGGCCACATCAGAGACACTGAGCAGCTTGAGGTCGTACGGTCCAGCACCAAGCCCTTAAAACGCTTCATAGTCATGGATGAGGTAGTGTACAATCTCTATGGTTCTCAGGTCACCGACTACTTCAAGGCCAGACATGTCCTGTACCGGATCCTGCCCCTGCCCACGACGGAGGAGAACAAGTCCATGGAAATGGCCCTGAAGATCCTGGAGGAAGTCCACCAGTTTGGTGTCGACCGACGTACGGAGCCAATCATTGCCATTGGCGGTGGGGTCTGCCTGGATATCGTGGGTCTCGTAGCATCCCTATACAGAAGGCGCACTCCATACATTCGTGTTCCCACCACCCTTTTGTCCTACATCGATGCTAGTGTTGGAGCAAAGACGGGCGTGAATTTTGCAAACTGCAAGAATAAGTTAGGCACCTACATCGCACCTGTTGCTGCATTCTTGGACAGGTCGTTTATACAGACAATTCCTCGCAGGCACATATCTAATGGTCTTGCAGAAATGCTGAAGGTACATTAAAAAGTTGTATTCTTTTTTACCATATATATTATTACAGTTTTTATTAAAATCGCTAGGACCAGCTTCTCAATACTAAGGTCACCTTTTCTCACAAAATGCATTCAATAACTATTTCCATCAAATCATATGAATTGATTTCTCACTTATACACAACCCTCACTAAAAATCAGGCCAAAACTATTAAACTTAAAGGGATAGTTCACCCAAAAATTAAAATTCTGTCATCATTTACTCACCCTCAAATGGTTCCAAACCTGTATTAATTTAATTCTTGTGCTAACCACAAAAGAAGATATTTTATTTTGAAGAATTGGTAACCAAACAGTTTCGGGTCCCCATTGACTCCCATAGTATTTTTTTTCTTTACTATGGAAGTCAATGGGGACCAGTAACTGTTTGGTTACCAACATTCTTCAAAATATCTTCCTTTATGTTCAACAGAAGAAAGACCTTCATACAGGTTTAGTACAACTTGAGGGTGAGTAAATGATGACAGAATTTTTTTGGGGGGGAACTTAAACTATCCCTTTAAGTTCAAAACCTAACATAATACAGAAACTGAATAAGACAGCTATTTTCTACAGTAATACCATATTGAAATATATTATAAATCTAAAAAAATAGATGCTATCAAAACAATTATATGTAGATGCTGAACCCTTATACAGGTGTTAGTCTATCAATTTCATTACTATCCATACAAGTAGTATCTGAATTCCTTGAATACAATGTAAACATGGAAACATATAACATATACTGCAGTGAATTCTAAACAATAGAGAAGTGTCATTCTTTTTTTTTAAATAAATGTTACAAAAAGGTATAAGGCTACCTGTTATTGTTGTTTATGTCATTGTTTTATGAGTGAGTAAGTGTGTTTGTTGGGTGGCAACCTTAATGTTATGGAAGAATGACTTGATTTGAGATATGTATAAAGTGTTTTGGTACTTTTGATGCATTTTGAATGTGAAATGAACTGCTCTGCCAAGCTGAAGAGTTTTAAGAAAGTCACCTAAGTATTGAGAAAGTGTCCTAGCAGCTGTATTTGTCAAATACATTTTTAATTAATTTATATTTATATTGTTGTAGATGGCTCTCATGAAGCACAGAGGGCTGTTTGAACTTCTGGAAACGCAGGGACAGTTCCTGTTAGACTCCAAATTCCAGTCCGCCATGGTTCTTGAAGACGACCGCATTGACCCTGCTTCTGTCTCCACCCGTCTCGCTATAGAAACCATGTTGGAAGAATTAGCTCCAAACCTGTGGGAGGATGATCTTGACAGACTGGTTGACTTCGGTCACCTGATCAGCCCCGAACTAGAGATGGTCTCTTTATTTCTTTGAATGAAATTTTTACTATTTTCAAAGGGTTGGGTGGGGTTATAAATTAAAGGCTTTCACTGATGATTGAGCCGTTTCGCCTTAAGGCTTTAAATATTCTTTTCCTGGGTGATAGATTATTTTAGGAATGTAGAGAGTCTGAAAACCGTTCTCAGATTTCGAACCGTTCTCCACATTAGAGTGCCTGAGACTGTGTTTTGGGCTTTGGTTTTACACACATGCAAAATGCAGCAATAACTGCATGTGAAATACTTAATCATTCCTTTTTTTCATGTTTTAGAAAGTCCTACCAGCTCTACTCCATGGTGAAGCAGTAAATATTGATATGGCGTACATGGTGTATGTGGCGCGTGAGATGGGGTTGCTCACAGAGGAGGAGAAGTTCAGAATCGTCTGCTGCATGCTGGGACTAGAGCTGCCGGTTTGGCATCAAGACTGCACTTTTGCTTTGGTGCAGAAATCGCTATGTGACAGACTACAGCATTCTGGTGGACTCGTGAGAATGCCTTTACCAATAGGCCTCGGGAGAGCAGGTAATACAATCGAATCTTAACATGCTTAAAGACTAGTGTTGGTCGAAAGTCTGAAAAATAATGCTAAATGCAAATCATAAAACACAATGAATCATAATCATGCATGGTTAGATTCAACTTTTAAAAGAGAGGGGAAAATACATGCCATATTTTTGTTGTTGATATCAAACGTCGCACCATTTAGACTCATATTTTGGTATAATATTTTGGCATAACTTCATCAGTCACATTGGTAGATGCCAGCATGGCCAGGTTGTTTGACATCCCTTCATCCTTGAAAATACTAAAACCATGAAACTGAGAAAATATGACCCAGACTACTGTAGAGACTGAAGCAATTTCATGTATTTTAAAATTGTTTTCACAAACAAATTTTGAATTTGAATAATTCACTAAATTAATAAAGGAACAAATCACTATAAAATTATGTTGTAAATTAAATATAGAAAAATCATGAAGTTTTTACATGTATCCCTACCCTGCTTGAAACTTGTGTGTATATATATATATATATATATATATATATATATATATATATATATACACAAGTTTCAGGTAGGGTTAGTGCTGTCAAATCGATTAATCGCATCCAAAATAAAAATGTGTGTTTACATAATATATGTGTGTGTGTGTACTGTGTATAATTATTATGTATATTTGAATACACACACACATGTAAATATTTAGGACATATTTGCATGTATATACTGTATATATATTTATATAATTATATTATATATAAATATTTTATATATAAATATATATTCTTAAATATATACATGCATGTGTGTGTATTTATATATGTGATCCTGGACCACAAAACCAGTCATAAGTCGCATGGGTATATTTGTGGCAATAGCCAACAATACATTGTATGGGTCAAAATGATCGATTTTTCTTTTATGCCAAAAATCATTAGGATATTAAGTAAAGATCATGTTTCATAAAGACATTTTGTAAATTTCCTACTGTAAATATATCAAAAATGTACTATTAGTAGTAATATGCATTGCTAAGGACTTCATTTGGACAACTTAAAAGGCGATTTTCTCAATATTTAGATTTTTTTGCACCCTCAGATTCCAGATTTTCAAATAGTTATATCTCGGCCAAATATTGTCCTATCCTAACAAACCATACAATTTAAAAAAATGTATCCTTATGACTGGTTTTGTGGTCCACGGTCACATATACATAATATTTATACACAGTACACACACATATATTATGTAAACACAAACTTATTTTGGATGCGATTAATCGCGATATATAGTATATACATACATACAGTGAAATATGTGAAACTTCATGATTTGAAGTTAATTAAAAGAAAAAATAATAAAGCACCCAAGGGGAATTGTTTAAAGTCACATGATTTGGTGGGAAAAAATAAGAATATTCTTTCCTCATTTCTCTCTTAGAAATCTTCAACGACACTAATGAAGGCACTCTGTTCCGAGCATATGAGAAGTGGTGCGATGAGCTCAGCACTGGTTCACTTCGATGAGACCTCAGCTCACAGATCATCTGACTCCAATGTTTACATATGGGGATTTCATATTTCCTTTTTATTTTGTATATATCATGGGCATTTAAGTGTTTTACATTTAAAACAATTGCATTTCATTTTTGTAAATGGCTGAGAATAGAAGAAGGCTGACTTGATATGTGAAGAATTTAATCGTGTTAAAGGGTTTCTTTCCCACCATTTCATATTAGATAAAGGGACATTCCGGTTAATCATGAAATCATGTTTTAAAACTGTAAAAAAGTCTGCCTAATGTGTTTGATGTAATGCATGCAAGTTTCTAATAAACAATGCACTTATTAAAAACAAGACTGTTATGAAGAGAAAGATATATTATGTTTGAAAGCAACAATAGCTTCACCATCACAAAAACCATAGATATATGTGGAAAACATGACACCATTGGTTTGGTATTCCATGATTGTATCTTTCTCTTGGTTTTATGTCTTTATAAGCCTTAAAAATAAAAACAGCACTTGCAGGATTCTCAGTAATCATTTACACTATAGTACAAGTCATACATAGTATAAGACCTTTGAAATGCATGCATTATTCAGGATATAACAGTATATATTTAAAAATGACCTAATAACAATGCGTAAAAAGAAATCGAGAAAACGACTAGATTTAAATCAGATCTGATATAAATGTTCACTCCTGTCTTCATTAATGATTTGTTGCATAAATAAAACTACATCACATTTGAGACCTTATTTGACCTTTAAAAATGGCAGTAGACAGCCAATGAGCTGATAAAAGGGTCAAATATAAAGAGACAATAATTGTATTAGTCATTCATCATTATGTATACCCGATATCACTGTAATAAAATTAGTACATTATCATAAGTCAGGATTTTGACATTAATTTTAATGATGTTAGTATCCTGTCTAAACCATCCAACACTAAGTGATTGCACATAATAATCACAGATTACTGATTAAAAACAGTGGCTGAATGATAAAATCTACCAGGCTGTGCAAAATACATTGTACTGAAATCAAACCAGACATTGACAGTACAAATCTAAAATGTTCTACATTTCCAACAACTCTCTCATAGTCATGCGTGGAATCTGACAGGCAAACAGACGTCATTAGATGGTAACCACTGGCCAACATGTTTAATTATATCATTAACAAACATTTGTTGAAAATAATTCAATGAATTAATGCTACCGATTGGATGTCTTAAATCAGATTGCTTCTATCTACTATCAGACCTCTGTAAATGTTTCACTTGTAGAGATGTCTGCAGTCATGTTTTGAAATTACTTTTAGAGTTAATTACAAGTTGTAGAAATGAATTGAATTGCACATGCCTAGACATGTTACTGATTACTCCACCTCTAGAAAATGTACAATGTCGACAATATCAAGCCAACTCCGGAAATTACAGTTTAGCTGTTTTTATTCTAGCTATCCTTAATATTGCTCTGAAGAAATCCTTCATAAATCAAGAAATTGTTAAAATCAGTCATACTTAACTAGTAAACTCCAAAATAATATATGAAAAAATATGTATAAATGTATACACACACTAAATATTCTAAAATACAAGATAAGTACTGTACTTAAAAGTGCTCTTCATGTTACACATATTCTGGATTGAAAGGAAACCACCTGAATGTAACATTGGTACTGTAACATTTCATTATACAAAGAAACATCTAATCGTCTAACTTTGGTTCATCGTAGTTTGTTTGTGATGCTAACAGCCATTTTCATGTTCATCCATACTGCTGCTGCCGCTGCTGTTGGATGGGATGGGGGAGCCGGAGGAAAGCAGGGGGTCACTGCTGCCCACTGGAGACAGGGTGTTGTCCATAAGCATGTCCTCCAGCTTGGCTGGGGTCTTGTTGGGGCTGTCGTAGACCCCCAGTTCCCCTTCCTCTGTGGGGCTGTCGTTGTAGCTAATGGTGCCGTTGTTGAGGTCCAGAGTAGTGGGGCGGGATATGTCAGGACTGGGGAGGTGTGAGTACAAATCGGATGTGCAGTTCCCCATACCGGGCTCTTGTTTGATAGCTCGAGCCACCAGGTCAGTGGAATAAAGGCTGGGAGAGGGTATAACGGCGAGTCCATGAGCACGAGCTTGCATCTCAAGCTCCTGGACAGAAATTACAAATACACACACACTTTAGAATAACACAGCGATGCAAACAGTAGGGATATTGTGAACCAAATGGCATGTGTCAAAATGAGGGAAATTCCCCATAATGAATTACTCAAGTGTAACTCGAATTTCATGCAGCTGAAGCACTGAGCATACTTTATAAGCTTTCAAAGCAATTCTCTGTTTCGACATCTAACTTGACATTTTTTTTGTCAAAGGGCATGTCGAAACATTTGTCTGCAAAAATCGAATCATGTGACTAGCTGCCAAGAGCTTTTAACCAATCACAGTGAGTAGCTTTTGTTTATCGTTTGGTTTACCTGAATACGAAGCAGGAGATGTCTGTTTGCATGTTCTAGTCTCTTTTGTCTGTTTTCCAGCTCTTTTGCTTTCTGCTGCTCTTTCTGCAGTCTCTTAATATAATCCACCGAAGCTTTCAGGATGGTCCCCTTATTCCACCTCATGTCCCTGGAAAAACCAGAGCTGGCATTTGGCATCTGTTTGTAACCACTAAATTTACACATACTGGTATAGATTATAGATTATTAGGCTAAATATATAAATACAGAAAATATGTACAGTCAAACCAAAAATTATGCAGACACCAGATCATTTTTTACCAGTAGGTGCAGGACACTATAGTTAATTTTTGTAAGCGAGGATAAATAAAGTAAACTGTGACATATTATACCCAAAGATTCTTTATACAGTGGACTACCAGTAAAATTGCTAAAAATTTGGGACCAAAATTATTCAGACACTGTGACCTGACCATGTTTTGCTTGTGTTTTTTCTTTAATTGCTAATGTGACCTTTTACACCACAGACTGAACAAAATTAAGCATTGCTTGTTAATTGGTTGACCTAAATTGGTATTATCTAATTGTGTAGGTTGAACGTAATCCATTACATACCTTTCTATCAAAGTTATCTGACATTATCCAGATGACATTATCCAGATTCTGAGTTCTTGTCATATTTTATTACCATTTCTAAACTATAGCGAATAAACTGTGATAATGTGAGAAAATGTTGAAGGTGTCTGAATAAATTTTGGTTTGACTGTAATTGTAAACCAAAGTTTATTTTCATTTTGAAATAAATTTGAGACTTACGGATCATTTGACTTGGGAATTAATGTCCCCAGCTCCTTAATTCTATCATTTATATTAAAACGCCTTCTTCGTTCAACTGCATGGATAGCAAAGGCAATAATAATATGGTCACACATTATTATCATATTATAATTTGTATAATTTAAAATATACAAAAATAAATTATATGACATTTCAGCAAATATTTCAGATGTGCATGTGTGATGATCAGACTCACTGAGGTTGTGGTTGTCCTTCTTTTGTCTCTCTTTTGCCAAGGCTCTGACCTCTGCTTCTGAAACGCACAATTATATTAACTGAAATAACTTCATATTTATCGTGGTCAACTTCACAGTTTTAACTTTCTATTACAGAGTTCACAGTTTCTTCCCTAGTGTGCCAATGTATTCTTGTTGATGTTCACTAGTAATTCTTAAATGTAGAAAAGTAAATGTAAAAATGTCTGTATTTTAAAACTAAAAACACCTATGTGTGTGTGTAGCATGTTTTACAAGTGTCCATATTGTGTGCAATTACTGTCTTGATTAAATACACAGGCGATTTTTAACACGTCAACTGTGCATTTTGTTTGAAAATATATTTTCTTGACTTAATATGTATGTAAATGTAATTTCAAATGTAAACCTTGTTGACAGTTTATCAAATAATGTGTTCTAGATGTTAATGTACAATCTCTGGACAAAAAACAACAACTCTTTATTCATGCGTAGGGCCTTCAGTGGCCGAGGAAAGGAAAACATACCTACTGGAAAGCCTTCAGGCCTTTGATAAGTGTCAAACTTGCCACATGGTCCAGGCTTGTCCATTATGTGCATCATGCCAGGTGCATCATGTGTATTTGAAACTGCACACAATATGGATACTTCCATTTCTAAGCACGGTGGGCTGTGAAATGTTAACCAAAAATGATTATTTACTCTAATAATAGATAAGACAATGTGAATATACCGGATAATTCCCTTTTGACGGATGGTAGGTTAGAGCAGGAGTTGTTAATGGTAACCCCAGCTGGAGGAAGAGCATGATTGTTGTACATGTCCAACAGGTTTGCAGAAACTGGAATCTGAAAAAATTATAACCAAAAAGATGTCAGTGCATGTGCTGACTGTTAAGTTGATTATATGAATCTTAAATAAAACTAACTACAATCCTTAAGGCTTTTACCACATTAGTCATTTGAAGTCCTGCATCCATGAACCCAAGAATATCATCGTTGTAGCTTGATTCCAAACTTATGATGTCTTCAATTACGTCATCCATCTGTACCAATTTAAATATTAAGAGCACAATGTTTACATCACCTTGTAATAAGTGCTTCAATCCCCAATGTATTAATTAGATTAATTCTTACCATGTTAGTAAGAAAGTCATAATGCTAAATTAATATCATAGTGGACTCTGCGGACAATAAAAGATGATCATACACCACATACATGAATAATGTATTAGAACCACTGTGCTTTTGTCCCCAGCTGACACCTTTTACTTTCCTAGAAACCCTTACAGTACGTATGTACAGTAGTTAAATGCTACAGCATCATCAATCACTCTTAGACATATAAATAGTGAGAAACTATTTAGTCGTGCAACTTTCATAACTTGCTTTTTTGAGGTGCACCGTGCAGTTACTTACCTTGATAGAGTTATGTACACTACCGTTCATAAGTTTGGGGTCAGTAACATTTTTTTTTTTTTAAATAAATAAATAAATATTAAATTCAGCATGGACACATTAAATTGATCAAAGTGAATGTAAAGACATTTATGATTTTACAAAAGAATTCCATTTAAAATGAATGCTGATCTTTTGCACTTTATAGTCATCAAAGAATCCTGAAAAAAATGTATGATGGTACTCACAAACATATTGTCACAGATCCACCATGTCTGCACTACACTTCCCAGCACCCTCCTTGATTCTCACCTGTATGCACTTCGTTATCACCTGCACCTGCACCTCATCTCCTCATCACTGCAGGCAGCACACACCTCACACTGTCACTTTGTCTGGTCTCTTTTAAGGAAGGACTCACTTACCTTGTGTTACTTACCTGTATCCAATGTTTGCTACGTGTCTTCATCTTCTCTCCTGATCCTTCGTGTCTCCATTGTCTTCCTAGTCCTCCGTGTCTGTATATCCTCTCCATCTCCAAGTCTCCAGCCAATCGTCAGTCTCTCTCACAAGGTGTGTGCTCCATCGTCCAGCTTCTCCGCCATCCACAACCTCCTCATTCATCTTCAACATTAAAGACTGTCAGTATTCCTATTCACCAATCATCTACTTTACATCTCTTCTGATATACTTACCATCCAGTCTGCATATAGTTCTGCTATGAATAAAACTCTGTTTCATTAATATCATCCTCCTCCTCCTTCCTTCACAAGTCCAGAGAGGACTGCGCCTCCTTCCGTCCCGAGTCCAGAGAGGACTCCGTCTCCTTCCGTCACGAGTCCACGCCTCCTTCCGTCACGGGTCCAGAGAGGACTCCGCCTCCTTCCGTCCCGAGTCCAGAGAGGACTCCGTCTCCTTCCGTCACGAGTCCACGCCTCCTTCCGTCCCGGGTCCAGAGAGGACTCCGCCTCCTTCCGTCCCGGGTCCAGAGAGGACTCCGCCTCCTTCCGTCCCGGGTCCAGAGAGGACTCCGCCTCCTTCCGTCCCGGGTCCAGAGAGGACTCCGCCTCCTTCCGTCCCGGGTCCAGAGAGGACTCCGCCTCCTTCCGTCCCGGGTCCAGAGAGGACTCCGCCTCCTTCCGTCCCGGGTCCAGAGAGGACTCCGCCTCCTTCCGTCCCGGGTCCAGAGAGGACTCCGCCTCCTTCCGTCCCGGGTCCAGAGAGGACTCCGCCTCCTTCCGTCCCGGGTCCAGAGAGGACTCCGCCTCCTTCCGTCCCGGGTCCAGAGAGGACTCCGCCTCCTTCCGTCCCGGGTCCAGAGAGGACTCCGCCTCCTTCCGTCCCGGGTCCAGAGAGGACTCCGCCTCCTTCCGTCCCGGGTCCAGAGAGGACTCCGCCTCCTTCCGTCCCGGGTCCAGAGAGGACTCCGCCTCCTTCCGTCCCGGGTCCAGAGAGGACTCCGCCTCCTTCCGTCCCGGGTCCAGAGAGGACTCCGCCTCCTTCCGTCCCGGGTCCAGAGAGGACTCCGCCTCCTTCCGTCCCGGGTCCAGAGAGGACTCCGCCTCCTTCCGTCCCGGGTCCAGAGAGGACTCCGCCTCCTTCCGTCCCGGGTCCAGAGAGGACTCCGCCTCCTTCCGTCCCGGGTCCAGAGAGGACTCCGCCTCCTTCCGTCCCGAGTCCAGAGAGGACTCCGCCTCCTTCCGTCCCGAGTCCAGAGAGGACTCCGCCTCCTTCCGTCCCGAGTCCAGAGAGGACTCCGCCTCCTTCCGTCCCGAGTCCAGAGAGGACTCCGCCTCCTTCCGTCCCGAGTCCAGAGAGGACTCCGCCTCCTTCCGTCCCGAGTCCAGAGAGGACTCCGCCTCCTTCCGTCCCGAGTCCAGAGAGGACTCCGCCTCCTTCCGTCCCGAGTCCAGAGAGGACTCCGCCTCCTTCCGTCCCGAGTCCAGAGAGGACTCCGCCTCCTTCCGTCCCGAGTCCAGAGAGGACTCCGCCTCCTTCCGTCCCGAGTCCAGAGAGGACTCCGCCTCCTTCCGTCACGAGTCCAGAGAGGACTCCGCCTCCTTCCGTCACGAGTCCAGAGAGGACTCCGCCTCCTTCCGTCACGAGTCCAGAGAGGACTCCGCCTCCTTCCGTCACGAGTCCAGCGAGGACTCCGCCTCCTTCCGTCACGAGTCCAGCGAGGACTCCGCCTCCTTCCGTCACGAGTCCAGAGAGGACGTCTCTGGTCCCTCCTGTCTTCGCTCCAGAGTCAGTAGCTCCTCCCAAGAAGATTTTGGGCTCTCCTTGAATCGCCATGGCTCCCTGAAATGCCTGAGCCGCCCTGGCCTTCTGAAAGGTGTGAGCCGCCCTGGCCTCCTGAAAGGTGTGCGCCGCCCTGGCCTCCTGTAAGGTATGCGCCGCCCTGGCCTCCTGTAAGATGTGTGCCACCCTGGCCTCCTGAATGGTGTGCGCCACCGTGGTCCCCTGAGTGGTGTGCGCCTCCATGGCCCCCTGAGCTGCCAGAGCCGATGTGGTCCCCTGAGCTGCCGGAGCCATCCTGGAGGCTTCATAACCTGCCTGCACCGCCCGCTCACCTTCCTCTAAAGACTCCAGGACAACCATCCCCCCCCACACATTAAGCAGCACAACTGTTTTCAACACTGATAATAAGAAATGTTTCTTGAGCACCAAATCAGCATATTAGTGATTTCTGAATACTAATGATTTCTGAAGGATCATGTGACACTGAAGACTGGAGTAATGATGCTGAAAATTCAGCTTTGCCATCACAGGAATAAATTACATTTTAAAATATATTAAAATAGAATTTTACAGTTATTTTAAATAAATATTTTTCAAAATAATACTGTTTTTACTATTTTGATCATATAAATGCTAAATAATTGCGACTCTTTTTCAAGTTTTCAAAGGTGAACAATATTAGATTCTTTTTTACCTTTGCCCTTTTCCTTATTTGTCTATGGACACATTCTCAGGAAAAATCACATTTTGACAGCATACTTTGGCAAAATATAATCTCTGAAAATCTGATTGACGTAACTGGCAATGCCAGCTTTTGCATCTACCTCTTTCTCACAGTTGAGGGTGAGAAGGGCCATAGGGCTATTAGGAGCGCTGGCTCCTGGTCCAGGGGGCATGCCGTGTTCTGTGGGCTGGCTGGGGCCGGGCCCTGTGTTGGCCTGTGGGCTTAGCTTGGCTCCCAGCGCACTGGACAGGTAATGCTTCACCTGCTGCCTCTGGGTCTGCTGGATGTGGTATTTCGAGGGGCTCTCCAGGTGGGTCTGCACCTGAGACACAAACAGAGAGGTAAAACCAATACGGTCAGACAGATACATACTAATAATGAATGCTATCTGTACTATTCATTTGTATTCTGCAAAGACAGTCCTGCATTTTTATAAAAAAAATAAGCAATTTAGGCTTATATTTTGAACATATCACAGACTGCATACATTAGATCATTTTATAATTGCTCTGTGTATAAACAGTCTAAACGGAATTAAAACAGACCAATCAATGCTGCAATATGTTAAAATATAATATAAACTATTTCTCTTCTAGGTCAATAAACAAAGTCTCATCTCACCTGGTAATGACTGTACTCTAGCATCTCCAACATATTAAACAAGACTAATTGTTAGCTTAAAAATATTCCCTTTGTGGATTCAGTTTGTGATGTGCAAGGACTGACCAGTCGTCTTGGCCAGTTGAAGATATCAATGCCAAAGAATAGAGTGAAAATGTATTTAAGGGGCTGGGAGGGGACTGCTGTTCTCATATTGTTTTTTTTATCCAAACGATGAATTTATGCCTTTATAGAGTTCATTTGACGTCATCAGTCCAATTCCACAAAAGGCTCTTTGACATGATGGGTTACTAGTGTCTAAACTGAAACTGGCTTATGGCTAACTAACGTTTCATCTTTAGTTCCACTCATTCTGCATAAAACATTGTTTGTTCTCAGCATCCGGCATACAATCACAACCACTGTTAGTCTAAAAACAAGACAGTTTAAGATGGAGTTATCTCTGAAATGTTGAAGGGGGAAAGAAAGGAAAAAGAACTTTGTTGCCTGATGGGCCTTTGGTAATTGCATTTCTTTAAAAGTTGAGATATTGTGCACACGTATGTACGTGCGCACAAACTAACTCACAGACGTACAATTCATATCTTATTGAAGTCATTAAAAGTCAGCGTGTTCTGTTATCTGCATACAAAGAGCTGTTGGATATACTGTTTGTTATGAAAACAATAATCCTCAACCAACCACTTCTTATGTTTTAGTAGCTTTTGTATTCATACATTTGCACAAAAACCAAAGCAAAAGATATAAATGCTACCATGTATAAACAAAATGGCAAGTGCATGAATAGTTGAAATATTGATCAAAACATTGTTTCACGAGTTCACACTTACATATAATTTATAGAGAGTAAATTTAAATGCGTATTTGGCGTGCTGTCCGGGGGGAAGGCTTCAAGCTCGGAATTTGGCCCGAACCCAGAGTACCCCTCCCGTGTATGTAAGTGGTTAGAACTAAAAGTGTGGAGAAGGGGTGGTGGAGGGATGCTGATAAACTGTCAATAACGGAGGTAAGACTGCTGCGTATATATACCTCTTATTGTTGATTAGCTGAGTGCTCTCCACTTTCAATTATCTGAACGTGCTCATCCCGAACCTTGTTAATAAAACATAATTTAATAATCATTTACATAATATTTTTTGTGTAACGTAACATTTTGTGTCTGCACGAAGCACATGCATGCAATACAATATGCATCCAAGTGAACTAAACACAAATTAAAATTGTTTATACATGCCTATGACCTGCTCATAATAAGCATGTGATCTGTAAGTGCCTCAGGTACCTTTTCTTTTCACAATTTGAATCTGTTAAACCACAGAGCTGTTGTCAATTGCTTAAAGATCAATAACAATCCATTCACAATAATTAGGTTTATACACAACCGTCACATTATTATAATTCCTTTTTATCTCTTGATATACAAAAAAACATGATCAAGCAAAAACAAACAGCATCTTTCTGAAGGACCCTTCATTAATATAGGTTAATACCCTTCATTGCATTCACAGATGATCAGGACAAGCGTCATGTTCCGCATTCCTGTGGAAAAATGTGCTTTAAAAAGAAAATATAATCCTCACTTACATTATAGCTACATGAATTGACTTCTACAAAAATAGCATTGGAGGATAATTAATGTTTCTGCAGTTCTATGGCATGTTGATCGATTCCACACCAACTTAAGTCATGAAGGTCTAACTTTGGCCAGGTTAGAGAAAGGTTTATGAAAATAAAATTCTGTTAATCAATCAAGTATATAATGATAACATTAACATAATATATAACACTAATATAATAACAAAATTAAGAAGTGTTATGCCCGGTTTCACAGTCCCAGACTAAAATGCATGTTTGAGCTGTCTTAACTGAAAGCAACTTGCTCTGACATACACTATATTGCCAAAAGCATTGACACACCCCTCCAAATCATTGAATTCAGGTGTTCCAATCACTTCCATGGCCACAGGTATATAAAATCAAGCACCTAGGCATGCAGACTGCTTCTACAAACATTTGTGAAAGAATGGGTCGCTCTCAGGAGCTCAGTGAATTCAAGCGTGGTACCGTGATAGGTTTGCCTGTGCAATAAGTCCATTTGTGAAATTTCCTCACAACTAAATATTCCACGGTCAACTGTTAGTGGTATTATAACAAAGTGGAAGCTATTGGGAACAACAGCAACTCAGCCACTAAGTGGTAGGCCACGTAAAATCACAGAGCAGGGTCAGCGCATACTGAGGCGCAAATGTCGCCAACTTTCTGAGTCAATAGCTACAGACCTCCAAACTTTGTGTGTCCTTCAGATTAGCTCAAGAACAGTGCATAGAGAGCTTCATGGAATGGGTTTCCATGGCCGAGCAGCTGCATCCAAGCCTTACATCACCAAGTGCAATGCAAAGTGTCGGAAAGCACGCCGCCACTGGACTCTGGACTCAGTGGAGATGTGTTATCTGGCATGACGAATCACGCTTCTCTGTCTGGCAATCCGATGGATTAGTCTGGGTTTGGTGGTTGCCAGGAGAACGGTACTTGCCTGACTGCATTGTACCATGTGTAAAGTTTGGTGGAGGGGGGATTATGGTGTGGGGTTTGGGGATGGCCCCTTCCTGTTCCAACATGACTGCGCACTACTAAGGCCTACTCCTGTGAAACCAGGCCTTAGTGTGATTGAATTTGCAAATATTAATAACACAAATATAATGAATAGCCTACTTATAATAATTGAGCATTATTAGCATGCAAAATAGTATTATGGCGAACCCTTATCTTAAAAAAAAAAAAAGTAAATAAGTAAATGGCTTAGTCTCACACAGAAAACATTAAATATACTACATTAAATATATTATATTATATTAACATAAAAACAATATAAAATTTTTTAAGAGTATATATTCAGTAAGCTAATATACAGTATTTTACAATGGAAATCTTAATTGTCCTAAAAATAATAATTTTTAATCAAAACATAATTTGTTTATTTTTTGGTTTGATTTTTGGGTGAAATATAATCCAGGCATGTTCTAGACAGAAAAAAAGCACTGGACCTTTGTCATTTGGATGTCTGAAAAAGTTTTGTTCTTTAGAAGTCAAACAGAGGGGTGATTCAAACATCCCTGTGATAAAGACCTCACATTAGAGCAGTCCCAGCGCCATGCAACGGGGGGTTGGTTAGTGGTTGAAATCGCGTGTCATGGGTTACCCCCTCGGTTGAAATCGTGTTCGGTTTAAAATGCGTTCTGGGGGTGGGGGGCCTGAAATCATTACGGGAGGGGGGAATCCAACACTGTTGTCAGAGACTATAATAGTCTTAATGCACAAAACCAGTAAGATTACACCAATTCTGATTATTAACAAGGCTGTCGTAACTAGGAATGTTGTCCAAGGCCTTGTGATGATCCTCTATGGTACAACCTGGACTTAGTTTAGAGGACGCCCACCCATTAAAACCTGTTTCGGCCCTATACATTTTATTTCCTTATTATGAATCAGCTCAGCATTTCACACTATTTAACTTAAAGCATGCTTTCAAATCAGACAAGCATAGCAAATTAACAAGCTGCATGATTTATTAAACATTGTAAAGTATTGATATTATGTACATAATGACACCACGAGACACAAACATACTGAACAGTCAAAAGTTCCTTTCTGGTAAACCATAGGGACAGTATTTGTCACCACAATGTGATGATTGTTTTTCAGAAACCCTGCAGCATAGGAAATAATTCCTGGGTTTTTACGGATGTATAGATTAAAACAGATTGTGGGCATATGTAGAACATGTTCAAGTGGAAATAGCCAATACTTTTATATACTTTCAATTACATGCCATTTTGTTATATTTTGTTGTCAGGGAAGTACCAAATTAGTGAATTAATTTATGTATTTAAAGGTGGCTACACATCATAAAATGTGTCACGTGTGGATTCCGTGGACAAAAGTGTGCTCTGCATCATAAAAAAGGTTAGTCAGTCAGACCATATAAGAACGCTCTTCTTTTTCTTATAAGGGAAAGTCTTTGTTCTTTTCTTTACTCTCACTGGTACTTTCCTCCTTCGGCCCAAAACCTTTGGGTTCAATAAAGAGTTCCTGCTGAAGAGAAGCAGTATTCTCTAAATGCCTACAGCTACTGTGTCTATGGAGAGATTCATAAATTCTGAGTAGTTTTACCATCTTCCCATAGGACAGTGGTTAATGAAGGTGATAGTCAATAGTCAACCGTGTCCTTGAGGAGTTGGTGACATTTTGTTGGTGACTCAAGGCTGCTTAAGCGCAATTATCTCATGTGCTGAATAGATGTTTATTAAAAAACGACAGATACATCTAGTAACACAATATAGATAAAGCAACAATTACATGCATTACAATTAATATAATTATGGTTTTATTTTTTAAAGGTAGAATGGTGTAGTTGACTAAACTAAAAAAATGTGATTACAAACTTCAAAATAAATAAGTGTAATAAAAATAAATAAAATAAAATAATAATATAATATAAAATAATCAATAGAAACATTTCACTTGAAGCACTTACTGGACACTTCCATTATCTTACAGCTTTTGCACTAGAACTTCAGTCTCATACTGCCAATTTCTTCTACTACTATATCTATACCCTGCTGATCTAAATGCTCAGTCAAAATGCAATGCCCCGTTAAATCCATACTAAAGTGTGCCAGCTCTGGTCCAGTGATCAGAAGAGGTTCTGAAAAAGTCAAGCTCGGTAATGAAAAATAAAAAAAACCTGTGGTTCTGCCAAGTTGCCTCAGGGACAGGAGATCTTGAATGTGCAAACTCTTTGAATTATCAAAGTAAAACTAAATGTTACAGCAAATGTTGACAACAAAGAGAACAGAGAACAGAACTAAACACACTTAAAATACAAACCATAATGCTTAAAGAAGAAATGCAATGCAACTCTACAGGGCTTTGTAATATGTTTTTTCAATTTTTTTGAAGATCTATTGAAACATCTAAAATGGGATGCATCAACTACTTAGTGCATTTCACTGCAAACGGATGTGACAGTCTTCTAGAACAGCAAACTAGCAGAAGGTTATCAAATGTATAAGATGTGCAAAGCTTTGGGTAGAAAGGTCTCCAGTGGTGTCTTAAGGGGAAAGTTCACCCAAAAATGAAAATTCTTTTGTGTTCAGCAGAAGAAAGAAATTCATAGGTTTGGAACAACTTGAGGGTGAGTAAATTATGACTTTTTGGATGAACTATCCTTTTAATATTTGGGGAGAGAATGACAAAACTGTGAATCTGAGCTTAACATCACATCCATCCCTCGCATGCACCTCTAGCGACTATTGAATTGTTAAACATCAAGAGCCTGTCAGTCATATAAAACAGACTTGTTTGATAATCTTCTTATGAATGAATGAATTAAATAATGAAATATCAGAACACAGGAGTGCCGGATTGCTGACCATAGCAGTAAAACTTTAATACATACAGTGCATAGATTACCAGAGGCTTAACTGATCTGTAGCCATAGTAAATTAGAACTTCTATGTCAACTTAAAGACCATAAAAGATCAGTTATGGGGTCAAAGTTCAGACAACTGATGTGTCATTACCGTTGAAAGTGGGGAGAGTAGAATTATCTGAACCACACACTAAATGTGCATGACCGACATCCAGCTTGTTTAAGACAACAGACACTTTGTATGTATGCGTTTGGGAAAAAGAAAATGTGTGCATTTATGAATGTGTACAAGCCTGTATGCATGTGCATATACGTAAAAGAAAACGTGAGTTTGTCAAACTAACAAATACAACACCAAATGGCATTTATTTGAAAGAAAGTTAGCATAAGGACACTTTGCAAGCAAATTCACCAGACTTTGCTATAGATTTTACATTATAAAACAACAGATATACTATTTAAATAAGACAAAAGGTATTTAGACACTTTCTGGTTGTGGAATATGTTCATAGTTAATGATCGATCACACGTGGGAACTTTAAGAGAACTGACTCCATACATTCACAAAAAAAGGCATAAATAGCAAGAAAGTGAAGTTAATTGGAAAGAAAATATTAATTGATCGCAGAAGGTTGATATTTTGTTATCTAATGCATTGACATTCATACTTTCTTAGGCATGGTTTATGTATCAACATTCACTGAAAGCATGAAACAATTAATTTGCAAGTGTTGCTATACACAAAGTGTTTATTGCTCTGTGTGTGTGTATGTGTGTGTGTGTGTGCATGCTAACAGCCATTAAGTGACTAGGTTTAAACACATGCCTGAGGGGTGTGAATTAGCATTTGCCCTTAGTGAAGAGACAATCACATTACGCATAAAGGGCCATGAAGAAGACACGCAGCTCAAGAGGAGGGGTCTGAGACAAAAGAGCAGCTTTTTCTCCAGCCACATTCGTGCAATGTGCTTTTGAGCCTGTGGCAAGAGGCATCAACAAAAATGTACCAGCGTCGGACCAGAATGGGCAACACTGGACGATTTACAAGGGATTACAAAAATGCACTTGCTTACATGACAGACAATAATGCTTATGTGTGCAGCTGGGTTACTGTCCCAAGTCAAGTCTGATATAAATTAATTAAAACTCTGAGACAGACCGGTTATGACAGTTGGGGGGGCCAGGGCAAAACTGAATACACAGTGTACCATAATGTGGGTGTTGAGAGCACAAATATTTGTCACGATGTCAGAGGTCGGAGAGGCCACACAGGCCAAAAACAGAATGAATGATGACTTTATAGTCAGACACATATGGAAATAAAAGGAAATTATTCACGCTTATGAAAGTACATAATACACTGCATACAAATCTAAGATTATCCTGCAGATAATAATGAGGACAATGTCAGTTAGGACAGGGGTTTTCAAACTGTACCAGGGGTCCTCCAGAAGGTTCTAAGGGGTCCCCAGAAAATTTCAGAGAATAAAAAGACAAAGCAAAAATGGATAAAGTCTACCGAACGTTCTAACTGTTTCAGTTCTAAATTTTTTTCCCCTTTCTTGGCATATACATATTTTCCAGAATTGTATGTTTGCTTTGTATCTTTCTAGTGAGTTTTTCTCACCATAGTCCCCTTTGCCTTGCTCACTGGGGTTGGAAGTTTTCTTAACGCAGTACGTAAGCTGCTTACATACAATTATTGTGAAAGTTACTTATATGAATCATTTTTAATTGAAAACATTCCTCTTTAGGTTTATACATCCAACATTAAGTATAGCCAATTTAAGTTTGCAAACAATATGTTGTATTTATAATGTCACATTATTTATCTAACAGTTTAAATGCTTTCCATACATAAAAAAATATATAGATGGATTTTAGGAAGGTGGTCCCTCATAAAAGGTTCATCATATTTGGGGGTCCTTGGCATCATAAAGTTTGAAAACCCCAGAGTTAGGAGACTCTTCATACACAAAAATGAGCAAAAACCTTGTTCTGTTTATGTTGTAATGATGGCATATTAGATCTTTTGACATAAAATAGCATTTTTTAAAAAATAAAATATATAAAGATACATTTTAGAATGAATGAATAGGAGAAAAATGTTGCAATATGGCAACTAACAGTGGAAAACTGTCAAAAACATTCTCTAATTAAATTAAATCTCTATTTAAACACTTTTGTTGCTCTTTTTCTTAATTTTTCATAGAATATAACTGTGTGCATTTGTTTGGAACACAACAATTGTGTAAAATGCATAAATACAATTATATTATTATAAACACAAAAAAAAAAAACACATATACTGTATATAACATTAAAAAAAGTTTAAAAAAGCCAATTAGGAAATACATTACTGCAATTCCACTGTGATACATAATTATAATTTCTCAATTTTGTGTAAATATATATGTTAGATAATGTTGATTTTTTTTAATGATATTATCAATTTAACATAAGGGGACCTATTATGCCCTTTTTTACAAGATAAGATCTCAGGTGTCCCCAGACTGTGTCTAAAGTTTCAGCTCAAAATACCCCACAGATCATTTATTATACCATGTTGTAAATGGCCATTTTTGAGTGGAAGGAAATACATGCTGTTCGTGCATGTATCTTTAAATGCAAAAGAGTTGCTTTTTCCCACCCCAGAAGAGGGCGGAGCCTGTGCAGCTCATGCCTCGGGTTCTCTGCCAAAAACTAACAAAACATCTGTTTGGTTTTGATTATCATCTCTATCACGGCCACGCTCACGTGACATTACAGTTCTTCTTCGTCATCATTAAATTTTTATTTGCATGCATAGCCATATCAGTCTAAAGCTCGATGTTAGACAGCTTGAGTAATAAAATAATTTCTCTTTCACATCTTATTGCTCATAAACTGTCGAATACACACAAGGTTCACAAACACAGTTGGTTATATACAGTATGTCTGTGAACGTAAACAGCAGGGAAAGAAATTGCATGTGTATATAAGATCTGTGTATTAAAGTGACAGCAGCGTGATATACAGTACCTACTACTGTAAATGCTGTTAATATGAACCAAACAAAAAAAGAAAAACAGAAAATCACTCACTGCTCTTGACTGAACAACTTTAGTAGCTTTAAAAAAAAACATTTCTTGCTTGAATGCTGCTGTTAAATGCTCTAGCGAGGAGATAAACATGGCGGAATGTGTACTGCTCACTCAGAGGAGGAGCTAAGATAATAGACCTTATTCAGAGCAGCGCCGTGACAGGCATGAAAGCGAGGCTGTGAGGGATAGACTTTTTTATTAACTGAAATTTCTTGGAAAGATATTTGTTTCGTCAGCAGAACAATCCAAAAACACATTAAATGTGTACAACCCAATGAAGAGATGTATGGCTGCATCTGAAATCTCATACTTCCCAACTAATTGTACCCGGATGACCTACTACTTCTGGTGAGATTCTGAAGTGTGCATATGATGGACACTTTACTATCCCATGAGGCCACAGAAGAGGATTTGTGAATGGCAGTGAAGCGACGTAACTGGCGCTGGTAGGTCACATGATAATAACATGGCAAATTTAGTACGTCCAGATTACATTCACACTACATACATTCACACTATATTTAATGTTTTAGTGGTCCTGAAGTAATTACTTATTCAAAATATGTACCTACTCAAGAGAGTATGCGATATCGGATGCAGCCTATGTCTATCCCTCAGCCTCACTTCCATTTCCGATAAAAATAAAAAATGGCACTGCTGTGAACAAGGTCTATAGGGCAGATTCCATGCCAATCGTGGGTGGGGCCTGTTCCGATGTGACGTCACACTGGAGCACATTCCTGAACGGCTCATTTTGAGACACTGTTTCAGATTTATGTGGAAAATAACAAACGGAGTGGATGGATTTTTACCACAATAGGGTGGTTGTGTACACACACTGCAGACATAAACATGTTCAAAAACAATATAAGATTGAATTTTGCATAATAGGCCCTTTAAAATAGCACATTATTGGTTTCTTTAAAGAACAATGCAATTTGTTTTAGGTTTCTTTGTATACATAGCTAGCAATTTAAATTATGTTTCTATATACTCAGTAGCATAAAGGATTAAGTAAAGCTAGTTTATGAATCCTCTAATGTTCACCATTCCATTCAAATGTGATATATACATTCATATTCATTTGTGTATGATACATGGCTGTATACTATATACTCAATTTTACAAAATTTCATAAACTACACAGGAAAAGTAAAACAACAGATTTTGAACAGTACACATTTACTAATTAATTTTTTGTCTCATATAGTTAAATTAAATCTTAAGGCCATTACATACTCCGCAAGAACAGAGAAAAAAGTTCTTGCTCCCAGGGCTGCGAGAACAAAATGACGTAATTTTGTTCTCACAGCACTAGTTTGGGAGTTCTCGCAGTTTGTTCTCGACACATCATCTGAGCAAAACTTTTTTCTTGTGGGTGATTGGTCAGAAATTTAAAGTGGGCTAGTTAATGCGGAGAAACGGAAATGTTCGGCACCTGCTTTTCTCGAGAAGTATGGAATGTCCTGGCCAGAACGAACTTTGTTCTCGTTCTTGCCACCTCAAGAAAACACATTTATTTGTTCTTGCGAGCTGTTCAAGCTTTAGTCTCATCTCATATCTTATAAAAATTCACAAAAGAACTAGAAATAATAGGCATCAGCTATGCCTTCCATAAAACGTCTCGGGTTATGACTATAACCCTTGTTCCCTGAGAAGGGAACGAGACACTGCGTCGGAACGACACTTTGGGGACGCTCCCTTAGCGTTGTGCGTTTGAAGCATGAATGAAACTAAGACCGATCTTGATTGGTGCTACGTCATGACGTAGTATGTGACGGCATACCCGGAAGTATAAAGGGACGCCGGCTCACAACCGCGCTAGCTCTTTCGCGATGAAGCAAGTCGCTCCCAGGCATGGAGAGGCGTGGCAAGGCGACGCAGTGTCTCGTTCCCTTCTCAGGGAACAAGGGTTATAGTCATAACCCGAGACGTTCCCTTTCGAGGGAACTCGCACTGCGTCGGAACGACACTTTGGGGAATGAAATGCCCACTATGCCACCACGAACCATGCCTGCCCTAGTGTGAAGCTGGAACCCAGGCACACTTAGGACGAGAGCACCCTAGCGCCTGGCATCACAGGAAGATGCAGACTATAAAATCTGATAAAAGTGTGTGGGCTAGCCCAGCCGGCTGCCTCACAGATCTCCTGAAGTGGGACCCCCAAATGAAGGGCCCTAGAAGAGGCCATGCCCCTAGTGGAATGCGCCCTCAAGGCCAAAGGTGAAGGCAAACCGCGCACCTGATAGGCCAAGGCAATCGCCTGGACGATCCAATTACTAACCGTCTGCTTGGACGCGGGTAGCCCCTTCCTAGGAGACCCGAAACACACTAACAGTTGGTCCGACCTTCTCCACTGCGAAGACTTCTGCAGATAAATTTGCAATGCTCTGACCGGGCAGAGCAGATGAAGTCTCCCCTCTTCAGCCGACACATGAGGTGGAGGATGAAAAGCCTGCAGAACCGTAGGCCGTGCCACACTCGATGGCACCTTGGGCACATAGCCTGGCCTCGGATGAAGGATAGCCTTAACTCCGCCCGGGGCAAACTCCAGGCAAGTCGGCGTTATAGCCAAGGCCTGGAGGTCCCCCACCCTCTTAAGTGAGGTGATAGCAAGGAGCAGTGCCACCTTTAGCGACAGAACTCGATCTGTCGCTGACTCGAGTGGTTCGAAGGGGGCCGAAGCCAATCCCTCGAGAACCACCGCCAGATCCCAAGTTGGAACTCTGGAGCGAGTTGCAGGCCTCATCCTCCAAGTACCACAGAGGAAACGTACGACTAAAGGGTGCCTCCCCAGAGGCCCATCACTTACAGGAGCGTGGAAAGCCGTAATGGCAGCCACGTACACCTTAAGTGTGGACGGGGTAAGCCCCGCAGTGAAGCGATCTTGGAGGAACTCCAGCACTGAAGCCACTGGGCAGTTAACTGGGTCCACCTCACGCTCCCCGCACCAAGTGGAAAATAAATTCCACTTTAAGCCGTACAACCTTCTCGTGGAAGGAGCCCTGGAACTAAGTATGGTCTCCACTACTCCTGCCGACAGGCCAGCCTCTAAGTACTGAGCCCCCTCAGGGGCCAGACCCAGAGCTTCCACAGCTCTGGCTGGGGGTGAAATATTGTGCCCCCTGCCTGAGACAGCAGGTCCCATGGAGGACCTGCCAGCAGTGCTATGATGTCTGAGAACCATACTCGGCCTGCTAATACGGGGCTACTAGGAGTAGACTGACCTCGTCCTGCCGGACCCTCTCCAGAACTCCCGGGAGCAGAGCTATCGGGGGAAATGCACGGCCACGTCTGCACCATGGCATCCAACCCCAGCGGGGCTGGATGCGTGAGGGAGAACAACAGTGGACAGTGGGACGTCTCTCGAGACGCGAATAGATCCACTTCCACTGGGCCGAACCTCTCGCATATGGACTTCACCACCTCTGGGTGAAGTCTCCATTCCCCGGGCCTCAGCCCCTGCCTTGACAGGATGTCTGCTCCCTGATTCTGGTCCCCAGGGATATACATCGCTCTGAGAGACGACAATTTCCCCTGGGACCACAGGAGGATCTGATGCGCCAGTCTGCATAGAGGGCGAGACCTCAGACCCCCCTGATGGTTCAGGTACGCGACCACTGACATACTGTCGGATCGTACCAGAACATGATAACCCCTGAGATCTGTGAGGAAGGTCCTCAGAGCCCTGAACACTGCCAGCATCTCCAGGCAATTTAAAAAAGTGAGGGAGGCGCCTGTCGAAACAGATTTCCGGCGACATGACGCTCCCAACACTGGCCCTTGGGACAGAAACCAGGGTTTCTTCCATATTGATAGGGAACGAAGGCATCTGCGCGTTACCCTGATCATACGGAATGGATTTCCCTTCGGGGAAAACCCCTTGGCTTTCAGCCACCACTGTAGGGGTCTCATGTACAGCAGGCCAAAAGGTATTACGTTGGACGCAGCTGCCATGAGCCCCAGTAGTCTTTGAAACTGCTTTACAGTGATGTTGCGGCCTAGCTTTGCACTGGAGACCATCGCGCATATGGACTCGATCCGTACGGGAAACATCTGTGCCCGCATCGTCCTCGAGTCCCATACTATTCCCAGGAACGTGGTCCTCTGGGAGGGCATCAACACGCTCTTTTTCGTGTTGAGTCTCAACCCCAAGCTCTGAATGTGGCCAAGGATGACATCTCGATGCCGAACTGCCATTTCTCACGACTGGGCCAATATGAGCCAGTCGTCGATATAGTTCAGTACACGAATGCCCTGGAGTCTCAGTGGAGCCAGAGCTGCATCCATGCATTTGGTGAACGTTTGAGGGGAAAGAGCTAGGCCAAACGGAAGAACCCGATATTGGAACGCTTCGTCCCCGAAAGCGAACCTCAAGAACTTCCTGTGAGAAGGACTGATGGAAACATGGAAGTATGCGTCCTTTAGATCTATCGTGACAAACCAGTCCTCGGACCGAATTTGATTCACGATAATAGATACTGTGAGCATTTTGAACCTGAACCTCCTCAGAGACCGGTTCAAATATCTCAGATCTAAAATTGGACGCAAACCCCCGTCCTTTTTTGGAACTATAAAGTACCGGCTGTAGAACCCCGACTCCCTTTCTGAGGGAGGAACACGTTCTATGGCCTCCTTTACCAACAGGGAGTGTACTTCTTGTTCCATAACCAGAGCCTGCTCTGGGATCACTGCAGTCCAGACCACCCCATTGAACCTTGGTGGGCTGTGGCCGAACTGCAGTCTGTACCCCTTTTCTACAGTCCGCAGGACCCATGGTGACACATTCGACAGGCGTTGCCACGCCTGGAGACAATCTACTAAGGGAATCAGCCTCTCGAGACTGACCTCTGGTGTTTTTTGAATACCGCTCTCTTAGGACCAGCCCCTTTAGACTTGGAGCGGCGAGGGATGAACTGCTGGAACGCAGCAGACTGCCTCTTTGCCTCCTGAAACCTGTCGACGACCGAGTTGACAGCGTCGCCGAACAGGCCAGAAGGCGAAAAAGGGAGCATCAAGAAGAACAGATTTATCCTTCTCCCTGATGCCCGACAGATTTAACCACAGATGCCTCTCCGTGGCCACCAAAGCCGACATGGAGCGGCCCACAGCTCGGGCCGTCTCCTTGGTGACACGGAGAGACAAATCTGTCGCTCTGCGGAGCTCAGCCACATCCTCAGGTGTGGGTCCCTCGCCCTCATCCAAGTCTTTTAGAAGGTCGGCCTGGTATGCCTGCAATAGAGCCATGGTATGCCGACCTGCCGCCATATATGCCCTGCCCACCATCGCCGATGTATCTCTACATGGCTTGGTGGGCAGCACCGGGGTTTTTAGGGAGGATGCCGCATCAGGAGAGAGGTAGCTGGCCAAAGCCTCCTCCACACGCGGCATTCTCCCATAGCCATGCTCTCCCGCCCCCACGATGTTACTATAATCTATCACTGATGGATTAGAGAGGCGGGAGGAGTGTGGTCTATTCCACGATTTGCACAACTCATTGTGCAAATCAGGAAAAAATTGTAAACCCCGGCGTTGAGGCCTGTGCTGCAGGAAGCGCTCATCAAGCTTGCTTTTTAATACTGTCGCTTCCTGCACTTGTGATGGCCAGCTGATGTTAAGTCTGGCCACCGCACGAGTCACAACCTCTACGAGCTCCTCATAAGCGGGCACGTGAGGTGACGAGTGAACCTCCACGTCACCCGCCTCGATGCTGAGCACATCCACATCCTCAGATGCAGACAGCACAAACATCGGACCCTCTCCTCGCGCAGAAGAAGCCGCAGCGCGGGCTTCTGCACGGGGAGGAAGGGCATCAGAACTGTCTGAGGATGATTGGGAAAGTGCCTCGGCAGTCCCAATCTCATCAGCCAGTTCCCGTTGCGATCCCCGCGATCTAAGCCGCCGCGCCGCCTCAACGGACGCGGGACCTGAACCGCGGGGAACGCGAGCCTGGCCGGCCTCGTCAAACACGGCCAGGCGGGAGCGCAGCACTCTGATCGATAGTGCTTCACAGTGCTCGCAGCCAGCCCCCTTGAGAGCTGACCGAGCGTGCTGCGCTCCCAAGCAGTCTACACACAACAAATGCGTGTCCCCACCCGTGATGTAGCAAAAAAGTATAGCCCAAAAGTATGAAGACATTCAGTGCAGTGCCTGCAACTTTTGGCCATTGTTGTGATTTTTTTTAGGTTCGAAAGTTTCAGCTTTTAACTAAGCCTATGTTCTAATAGCTTTATTTATGAAATGCCCTGTGCATGCAAAAATTAATTTGCAAAAGTCGTCAACTGTTTCAGCTTGCTTCATTACAAACCCAAAAACCATTGAACGAACAATTGATTCAACTCTGCAAACCTGCCAGCAAACCAATACATACTAATTCTCAGATACAGACCAGTCCCGTTTTTTAACAGAACAAAAGCTCTTTTTCTGCTGTCTAGGTTTTGACAGAGTACAGTGCCTCGAGCCTCATCATCTCCAGGAGCTGGTACACAAAGCTGGAGTTGTGTATGCACACGGACAGAGTCCTGAAGCATCACAGTTTGAAAGGTCACCCAACCACCAACGAGCCAAGTAGACAACAGTAAGCCATTTGCACGTGGAGCTGAAATCTGATGGTATTTAAAGTCATCTGTTTTTGGAAAACATTTGTGAGGCTATCTGACTGAAGCGATAATTACAATGGTAGCATGCAACAAGCTTTAATGCATTTTATTCAGTCACGTGTAGCTATGAGAACAGATCATTGTGTCACAAAGCAAAATGATGGTCTTTCTTGCCTCTCTTGAAGCAAATTAAGTTATCTAGCACTTTTTGAACACCAATAAAAAAAACAGAGACTTTAGTTTCCACATTACAGTAAGCCTCTATAATGAAATCAACTGAGCAGAAAAAAATTCAAAGTTTCAAAGTGAATTGTGAGCTTTTATTTCCACATTGTTGATCATGATGTTAAACCCCATAGACAGGATCCTGTCCTGTCACCATTTCAAAGCAGACTGCCCCCCCCCCCCCTCCCAAATTATTTAAAGAATGGGAACAGAAGCCCTAATTATGAGCATTCTTGCTTGAATTAGCGCTGAGTGTGTGTGTGGCAGAACTGTGTTTGCCTTTGTCTTTGTATCTGAGCTGATTCTTTGCTTATTTCTGGTCAGGTCAGAGGTACTTCAGCTAATTAAGGGTTCATTCAATCTTTGGTCAAACCCATCTGGGCTTAATGATTTCACTTTCTGCTTCGGCAGGCTCTGCCTGGTACCTCACAAAAAAGTTTGTCTGCCTTGTGGAGACATGGACTAATCTACAGCCTACAAAAGAGCTTGATCTGCAGTAAAACTCTTGCCAGACATTATTATTTAAGGGTACTGTGTGTATGTGCTTGTGTGTGTGTACCTATATTTAACCATATTTTGGGGACAAATTTGTATCAAGAAACCTGACAAAATCTCACAAAAACCTTCTTTTGGGGACATCCTCATTTGTGTAAAAAATAAATAAATCAATAAATCAAGTTATGATAAATAGTTTCGTTTTTTTTTTTTTTTTATTATTGTAAAAATGCAGAAAGTTTTATGTTAAGGTAAGGGTTAGGTTACAGTATTTAGAACTATCCCCATTTAGATAGATAAGTAAATCTGTGTGTGTGTGTGTGTGTGTGTGTGTGTGTGTGTGTGTGTGTGTGTGTGTGTGTGTGTGTGGTTCAAGGAAACCCAACGTTATGGGGACAAAATGTCCCCACAAGGTGGCAATATCCGAAATCTTTGTCCTTGTAGGGTTATTTTTTGGTCCCCATGATGAAAACAGCTTATAAATCATACTAAGTGATGTTTTTGGATAGAATATACAGTTTGTACAGCATAAAAATCATTATGTCTATGGAATGTCCCCGTAAAACATGAAAACCCAACGTGTGTGTATAAATATATCATATGTAACAGTACATATGTAACAGTAATAATAAATAATTATTTCATAAACAATAATGAATAATCATATCTTGGGTCCAAGATAAAATTTCTGGTTGTCCCCACTAGATGTCCAATGAACATGATTTCACCAAGTGCAATATGTTCCTGGATCTTCCTGGATCAACCAATCAGATTTGAGAGAGTTTACAGTTACAGTATGTCAAGTTTAGGCTTACAACCAGGGTTAGGTGCTTCTATATCAGTGTTATTCACCAATCATTTCCATCTGATTTTAGAGATATGTTATGGCTAGGGTTAGGTTAAGGGGTAGGGACTACATTTTTGGACAGGAATGTTGATCCAGGAACATGTCTTACTCGGCAAAATCACGTTGACCCTAGACGTCCATGCTACCATGTAATATATATATATATATATATACGAGCATGTAATTGAGAAAACACAAGCACTAATAGTAAAAAATTGTCTTGAAAACATAAAAGGAAGTCTAAAAAATATGAAGTTAAGTTAGATGTAGTAATTTATGTTCTAACATCCAAAATGTGTATTGAATTTTTTAACAGCCATTCATTTTGGCATTACATATAAACCATGTTTAAAACAATAATAATAACTCTACAAGTAGTTTGAAATCACATTTTCACAAACTCAGAATCGATGGCACCTGCTTTTAGTTAATGAATTTACTTAATACAGTTACCATAATATTACAAAAACAAAAAATGTGTCATTGACAAAACATTACACAATTATTGTAGTGTATTCTCTACAAATTTACACATAAATTAGAAATCCTTACCAGATCCTTTCAGCTAGTTCCTTTCTGCCAGAAGGGTCATTTTTGCCGCCAATGAAACCACTTTGTGTCTCTGTGCTTGAGATTCGCACTATCCCCTTGTGTAGTCCACTCAGACCAACCAGAAATCAAAGCTATGAAAATACGTCAGTGTAGTGGAGCAAATAGGATTAAACATTTTGAACGCCAAAAGTCTGGAAACGCAGCACAAATTAGGGGAGGAATTCACTGAGCACAGATAATCCCCCCTATGGATTTAACACAGTTTAGTCTTTAAAACCAGTATTCTTTAGCCGAAGACAGAGTCCATGGAATTTTCTCTGGAGGCTGAGATCCTACAGATGGGATCATCACTGAATATCCAGTGGAATATACCACCATTGTATCTCAAAGATCGAGACAGCAACTTTTTAGTACATCCATGTCAAAAAACGAACAACTTAACACAATGTTAATTTAATTCACACGTGTACAACGGTCAAAATAGTCCTTATCTACAGAAGGCCTCACCTTCAGTGCTTCAATGGGAAGTCCATTGTCCAGTGTTGGGATTTAAGTGGTAGAGGGCGCTCTAACATGAAGTTCCTCGGTGCACCTGATGGTGTGATTCTTGTTTCTTCTCAAGAATCTGTTCCTGGCATCAACTACAGTACAGATGGGAAGATATGGTTGATGACGGCACTGTCAATGACATATACACACATACATGAAAGTACAATATAAGTGAAACACATGGCAGATTTAATTAGTCTGAACTTTAAGAATGATTTTGTAAATGACAAAAAGAAACAAATGTGACAATATGACAAAAAGTATCCACAGCATCCACAAGGAAACAGAAAGAGGAAGTGATAGATGCAGACAAGCTACAAAGTGGAAACTCCTAGTGTGGAGTTTTTTTGGTGAAACAAATACATTGGCTTAAAACAGCCTTGATGTAACATAAGCTGCACATAATTAGAAGCAAAACAGTTCATGTGCTTGTGACCTCTAAATTTAGAGTTAAATGCCCAGTCATGATTCATTTAAAAGATTCATTTTGATCAAATCAAAATTTAAATCTAAAAATCCATACTTAAATTATATAAACATGCATCCATCAAAGTGGAGGCATGAAACATAGTATAACTGAAATATAAATTAGATTAGGCTGTTTGGCTAAGAAAAATATAAACATAAAATTACACTCTTGCTGTTCGGTAAAATGTGTGAACTAGTGACTTAATTTAGAGTCAACATCCTTTCAAGAAAGCCTCTAACAGTCTGCAACTCAGATAGACAGCATAAAGATGGCATAAAATAAAATCTGAATGTCTGAATGTTTTGAAAAGTTTGATAACATTGAAGAAATTAACTAATGAAAGGGCAACATACATAAATATACAAGAGAGAAAGACATACCTAATGACAAACACTGATTTTTTGTATGTAATGTACAAACTTATTTTTATACAAAACAGCAAACTGGTCTCAGTGAAATGAAGTCACATGCAGCATAAGTATTTTCATGTTTAGGCAAGAGGTTATGAAATATGACCAAACAACCTGTCAATGCAAACTATTTGCATCGCATCTAACTGTACTGTACAAAACTGCATGTTTAAGGGGAAAAACTGGCTCAGGAGTGGAAAATTCCAGTAGTGGTTATTCTGAGTGCTCTTTGTCAGAACATATCTCTGTGCTTGTGATGAGTATGAAACAGGAAGGATGGAGCATGACATGTGTTTCCAGACTTTAAATGAAGCAGAAAATGTGCCCATTTCTGTAACAGGTTGCTGCATGTTGTTTCTCCTCCCTAAATATTACACAGCCAGACATTGGCATGGCACCAGTAAAAGCTGTGTGAGAGGTATGCTGCAGTGCAAAAATAACAGAAATCTTAAGTTTAGATGCAGATTAAAGTTATGATCATTGTACTTTTGCAACCACTTTGAGTAACTAAACAAATTCAAAACACAGCACGAAAAATATTTAAAACATGGATTTACAAAACGATCACATGGTTTATGAATTTGTTTCTAGCAGATTTGACCCTTACAAAACTTTTTTTGGGGAAACCTAATCTACTGATGTTAAATAATGAAACCAGTAATTAGTTAAACATGAAGTATAAAAAATGTTTGTAATTTTAACAGACAATGTCAAAATGCAACAATAAAAACCGTAAATTGGTTAATTGAAAAAAGTGGAAAATTAGATTACATTTAGCATGAAAAAATTGTTTTGAAGTAATTAGATATTCATAAAGATAATATACACCGATCATAACATTATGACCACCTTCCTAATATTGTGTTCCCCTTTTGTTAACAAAACAGCCCTGACCCGTCGAGGCATGGACTCCACTAGACCCCTGAAAGTGTGCTGTGGTATCTGGCACCAAGATGTTAGCAGCAGATCCTTTAAGTCCTGTAAGTTGCGAGGTGGGGCCTCCATGGATCTGACTTGTTTGTTCAGCACATCCCACAGATGCTCGATTGGACTGAGATCTGGGGAATATGGAGGCCAAAGCAACACCTCAAACTCGTTGTTGTGCTCCTCAAACCATTCCTAAATCATTTTTGCTTTGTGGCATTTTTGCCACAGTACCAGGGAAAAACTGTTTCCATGAAAGGGTGTACATGGTCTGCAAAAATGCTTAGGTAGGTGGTACATGTCAAAGTAACATCAACATGGATGGCAGGACCCAAGGTTTCCCAGCAAAACATTGCCCAAAGCATCACACTGCCTCCGCCGGCTTGCCTTCTTCCCATAGTGCATCCTGGTGCCATGTGTTCCCGAGGTAAGCGACGCACACGCACCGGCCATCCACGTGATGTAAAAGAAAACGTGATTCATCAGATGAGGCCATCTTCTTCCATTGCTACGTGATGCTGATACTCACATGCTCACTGTTGGCGCTTTCGGCGATGGGCAGGGGTCAGTTTCTTGGACCACTGCAGAACACCCCACAAGAGCTGCAGTTTTGGAGATGCTCTGACCCAATCATCTAGCCATCACAATTTGGCCCTTGTCAAACTCGCTCAAATGCTTTTGCCCATTTTTCCTGCTTCTATCAACTTGAGGACAAAATGTTTACTTGCTGCCTAATATATCCCACCCTCTAACAGGTGCCGTGATGAAGAGATAATCAGTGTTATTCACATATTGTTCTAAATATTGTTTTATTTTTATGTGGTGACTCTAAATGAAAAATAAGATAATTTATTGTGAAAAACAGTAAAAGACCTTGAGTTAGGCTGAGGCATCATGTTTGTTTTTTATTTTATTTAATAAAAACCAGCCACCAGATTCCAACCCATAATGCCAGCAGCTTTGTAATCATACTTTTTAACATTACATTTATGGAATTACAGCTGTCACTTTTTACTGTAAATTTAAAAGGATTTTTTTTTAAAGTGAGAAATTTTCACAAAGCTACTGACATGTAAAATCAAAGTGATAATCTATGTATGATATGAGCACTTACCCATTTTTCTTACATGATTAATGAATGCATCTCTCTTAAGGGCTATAAGGAACGTCTCATCAGCAAACCAACCTAATGTTACAAAACTTTCACTCATCCAGAGAGACATAGACAGCACAGGAACACCTGAAAACCATGCAAGCTACTGGAGCTGCTGGGTTCATATATGTCACAAGTAGCCTTGAGGAAAATACCTCTCAAATGAAACTGTTCCTTTTCAAGCTGAGGAGAGCAGCACTCCCAAGCTGCTTGCACAATCACCTCAAACAGAGATTGTGTCAATCAAAACGGTGGACTTACATTGCTTAAGACATTGCAATAATCAGAGTCAGTGTTTGGCTTAAAGCTAGGGTGTTGCTCTAAAACTACTCAAATTTTTTCGTCTACAACCATTGTAAAACTTTACAATAAGGTCCAATTAGTTAACATTACTTACTACATTAACTAAAATTAACTAACAACGTTTACAGTCTTTCTTAATGTTAGTTAATTCAAATACAACTGTTCACTGCTCATTGTTAGTTTATGTCAGCTCAGGTCCATTAAATACAGCATTTAAACAGCCGCGCACGCTTATAGTAAACAGATCGTTAGGTTGTGTTGGTGTGGACTGTAAAATAAGATGGGCGATGTGTCTTCACTTCCTTCCACTACAGAATGACGTCAGAATATCCCAGAAATAACCGTTGACATCTAAGTCACTTGGAGCCTGAGTCTGTGAAGTAGTGATCCTGAGACTAATTTTAAGATATTCTACACATTAAGATATTCTACTGCAATTTTAATACTTTTTTTTCTTTTAGGGAAGAGGAAAGGAAAGGTTAAGCTCACAAACCTTTTTGTGCATGTTAGAGGTTTTGCAAACACTGAATTGCAGTTACTACATCCTATTGGAATGAGGATTTTCCTGTCTACCTTTCGGGATGATGTGTACCTAACTATAGAATGAAATTAGTTTACACTTTATTGTAAGGTGTCTTTGTTACACTGTAATTATACAATTAATACTGAGTAATATTAAAGGGATAGTTAACCCAATAATGAAAATTCTGTCATCATTTAGTCACACTCAAGTTGTTCACCTGTATAACCTGTATAGGGGAGAGCGGGGCACAACCTAACACGGGGTTAGTTGTAGCACACATGGTTTAAAACTTTCCACACATGCCAGGATGACAAAACTTTGTGTATTTACTAGTTGCCATATCAACACTATTTAGAGAAAACATTGTGCCAAAATGTGTGCTCTCCTCAGCTTGAAAAGGAACAGTTTATATGAAAAGGAACAGTTTATATATATATAGCTGCTCTTTAGCATGTCTGGCAAATGGCCACCTGCTCCACATCCACACACCATTATCTCCAGACTCTCCAAACTTCCCCAGTAGTCAGAGTGACATGGAATGCTTCTGTCTACAAAGGACATTCAATAGCAGCATGAATGGACAGAAATAAACAAAACAAAAAATAGAATTTTTAATCAATAGAGGAATTTATTACTTTACTGGGGTCATTCATTGGGTACTTTTACATGGGTCATTCATCGCAAAGGAACTGTTGTATATTTTCTGCTACTAAACACTGTATAACAGAGCATATTTTGTCACAGACTGACAAAATATAAGGAAAGGTCATTTGAATATATCAAGAAAAACTTTCATTCTATCCTTTTATGGTAGATAGACTCACACTTTATCTTATGGTGGACCACCACAACATGAATTATAGTGATGATTTGAGAATCCAAGCGGAGTAAGATTTTGAAAAAAGGAGACAGATAATGACTTTTCCTTCATCAAAACAACCGTTTTTTGTTGTTAGAATCAGATTTATTTCTAGCACACTGGTCCAACAGAGGCCTAAGGGTCTTAGCTGACAGTAGCTACAACAACAAGTCAAGTCAACTTTATTTATATAGCGCAGTGTTAAACAGGAAAATAATGCAACTGAATTTGATTCAGCTGTACAGCCGCTCTGGAGAAAACGGTGATGTCATCTAGCTCATTTCAGTTATCATATATATTCAAGTAATGTAGTTGACATAGTTAATTTAGTTTAGTAATTACATTTATTTGGATATTTATTTGAAAATTTAGTGTCCCCAACTGAGCAAGCCAAGCCAAAGGCGACAGTGGCAAGGAACCAAAACTCCATCAGGTGGCATAATGGAGAAAAATAAATCTTGGGAGAAACCAGGCTCAGTCGGGATGCCAGTTCTCCTCTGCCAGTTCTCTCCTATTATTTTGGCAGCCTTACAGGTCAGAAGTCATATTAGATCTGAATATTCGAAAGATCGGGCATCACGCCGGAGATGGATCCATTGAGGATGCCGTGTTGATGAGCAATTTCAGAGGCTAGACTAATTGACATGGTCTCTGCAGACACTTCAGGGATGAGTTGGTCATGTCCAGGAGCAGGTCCACCATCTGATCTGGATACGGCCTGGATCCGGCTGACTGCGGTAAACCTCGGGATAAACAGAGAGACTAACATTAGCGTAGATGTCATTCTTCTTATGATGTAACGAGTACATCAGGTGTAATGGGAAGTGTTCCCGGTTCCGGCTGACCTAGTTAATGCAGCCTTACAATCATTTAATTGATTTGAATAAAATATCAATTAAAAATGTTTTATGTGTATGCCATAGTAAAGAGATGTGTTTTTAGTCTAGATTTAAACTGACAGAGTGTGTCTGCTTCCTGAACAATGCTAGGAAGACTGTTCCAGAGTGCTAAATAGGAAAAGGATCGACCACCTGCAGTTGATATTGATATTCTAGGTATTATCAACTGGCCAGAGTTTTGAGACCGCAATAGACATGATGGAGTATAATGCGTTAAGAGCTCGCTCAAGTACTGGGGAGCTAAACCATTTAGTGCTCTGTAAGTAATTAGCAAGATTTTAAAATGTATGCGATGTTTAATAGGGAGCCAGTTCAGTGTTGACAGAACCGGGCTAATATGGTCATACTTCCTGGTTCTAGTAAGAACTCGAGCTGCTGTTTTTTGGACCAGCTGCAGTTTATTTATTAAGCGAGCAGTGCAACCACCCAGTAGAGCATTACAATAATCTAGTCTTGAGGTCATGAACGCATGAACTAACTGTTCAGCATTTTGCAATGAAAGCATATGCCATAATTTAGATATATTTTTAAGATGGTAGAATGCAGTTTTACAGATGCTAGAAACGTGGCTTTCAAATGAGAGATTGGTATCAAAGAGCACACCCAGGTTCCTAACTGACGACGAGGACTTGACAGAGCAGCCATCAAGTGTTAGACAGTATTCTAGGTTACTAAATTTTTTGTCCAATAATTAAAAATTCTTTTTTTTCTGAATTAAGTTGCAGGAAATTACTAGTCATCCAATTTTTTATATCAGTTATGCATTCCATTAATCTTGTGAATTGGTAAGTTTCATCAGGGCGTGAAGAAATATAGTGCTGAGTATCGTCAGCATAACAATGAAAACTAACGCCATGCTTCCTAATGATATCTCCCAGTGGTAGCATGTACAGGGTGAAGAGCAACGGTCCTAGCACTGAGCCCTGTGGTACTCCATACTGGACTTGTGATCAGTGTGACATCTCTTTGTTTACTGCTACAAACTGATAACAGTCAGATAAGTATGATTTAAACCATGCTAATGCAATTCCACTAATGCCAACATAATTTTCGAGTCTATTCAAAAGAATGTTGTGGTCGATAGTATCGAATGCAGCGCTAAGATCGAGTAACACTAACAGAGATATACAACTATGATCGGATGATAAGAGTAAATCATTTGTAACTCTGATGAGAGCAGTCTCAGTACTATGATACGGTCTCTATCACTATCTAGTCACTATCCTGACTGGAAATCCTCACAGATACCATTTCTTTCTAAAAAGGAGCATAATTGTGAGGACACTGCCTTTTCTAGTATTTTTGACAGAAAGGGTAGATTTGAGATTGGCCTGTAATTGACTAATTCTGTAGGATCAAGTTGCGTTTTTTTAATAAGTGGTTTAATAATAGCCAACTTAAAAGTTTTCGGTACATATCCTAAAGTCAAGGATGAATTAATAATATTAAGAAGAGGATCTATGACCTCTGGAAGCATCTCTTTTAGTAGTTTAGTCGGTATAGGGTCGAGCATACATGTTGTTGATTTTGAGGATTTAACGAGTTTAGCCAATTCTTCTTCTCTTATGGCAGTGAATGAATGTAATTGTTCCTCAGTAACACTACAATGCACTGTCTGATGTGATACAGTAGTAGAGGAAAGGGATCGAATATTCAGCAGCCCGAGCTTTATCATTTGTTCATCTGTATTATATCTGTTGTTTATTTGTTGGACATCAATTACATTTTTACCGTTGAATGGTTTTGGTGTTTTTTTGTATTTACTAATTCGTGGAACAGACACAGTCTCTATGTGATAATATCTAGGTGAAAGAGTCTCTATGTGCTGGGATTTATCTGACTTCTGTGACAACAAACACTTAACGTTAGTATATGAGTTGAATCTTTTTAATATATGTAATGTGGCCTTTTTCATTTAGCTAATAAATTAGACTAATTAGCTCATTATTTAAAACAATTATGGTTAGCTTGATAACAAACTTGCCTTGACACAATTATGTCCGTGATGTTCTTCACTGAAGACATTCATACCGCAAAATCAACTTCTAAAACCCAAAAGAATCCAAAAATGCATTTGTTGTGGCTCAATGTAATGGACGTGCTCGTCATAGTGCGCATGTATGGAGGACGAATCCAGCAAAAACAATACATAAATAAATGTGCAAATAAATACATAAATAAATACATAAATCCACATATTCCCTTGCATAAATAAATATATAAATAATTAAATGTGCATGGAGATAAATAATTAAATAAATAAAATTAATGTTGGGGAAAATGTAAAAAATATTAAAGGAAATGCTAAACTGAAAGCTGTCCCTTTTAACCGTTTATTATTTTTTGAATGTAGCTCGGTATTTATTTTCCTTGGCCTAACATGCTAATGAGGAGGGCGTCAACCATAGATATGTATGCGTCAGAGCCGGTATACGCATCTATATATCTATGGCGTCAACATCCATCAGCCAATGGTGGCATACAGACCGCCTTCTGATTGACACCCTCCTCATTAGCATGTTGCGCCAAGGAAAAATAAATACCGAGCTACATTCAAATATGAACAAACGGTTAAAAGTAAAAAGGTCAACTTTCAGTTCAGCATTTCCTTTAAAAAAAATATTGGTATTAATCAATTTATCTCCTCACACATTTAATTATCTATATATTTATTTATGCAGGAATATGTGGATTTATTTATTTATGTATTTATTTGCACATTTATATATATATATGTGTGTGTGTGTGTGTGTGTAGAATTTTGTGGATTTATTTATTTGTTTGTTTATTTGCATATTTATTGTTTTTGCCGGTTTCGTCCTCCATAAAATATATTGAACAGACATCCGCAAGTTTATAATTACTTACAAGTTGATAATTAACAATAACACTGCCATTTCTAAACTGACACAACATAAACAGTAAGTTGAATAAAAAGTCCCTTTCAGTCTTTGAATGAATGTTTCTCCAGTAGATGGTGCTAAACATTTCTGCCTGACCAGTCAGAGATGTTTTATCCACTAGATGGCAGTAAACAATAGCTTATTATGAGGAAATGGGAGCAGAGATCCATTGTGTTTATCTTTTTATTCTCTTAACATAGGGGACCAGAATACAATTTGTGAATATCTACATGTATGCACCAAACATAGTATTTCATCCATTTCAACTGCCTTTCTTCTGATTGTTTAACAAATAATACTGTGAATCCATGAACATATTTGAATGATGTAGAAAATATGTATTTTATTTTATTTGATAATAGGTCAATAACAGTCACAGAACAAAGCCAAATGAGTTAATTATATGTGAAACCAATGCCTGCAAAGTCCATCATGTTATAATGTATTTTCCAAAAGCCACAATTTTTTTATTTTTTTATTTTCCTGCAGTAGCCTACTAGGCCTATTGTTTCTTTTTTTTGAGAGCTTTTCTATTGTTTTGAGCACTGACACTCCCTTCCTTCCCCATCCCTCTCCCTTCTGTTCCACAAGTCCTCTTACTCTCTCTTTTACAGACTATGCTCCCTGTGCTTTGCTGGCTTCTTGATTTATGCCTTTTAGGACATAAAAAGACATTTTAAAGTGGGAAACCTCTACACATACCACACCTCACATTTTTGCAGACAGAGTGAATTAGAATTTACAGTAGTGTGAGGATTAGTAGCATAGACTGTAACTATATTTAATACACTGTGTGTATTTGTTTTTGATTCAATAAGAAAGGCCCACATGCAGTTCAAAATGTCCTCATAGGTCTTAACATATTGGTGTTGTAAAAAATGTCGACTCATTTGCTGAGGTGAGAAGTGGAACTTTTCTCCAGTGACAAGCCCAGATAACTCATTTATCCATCTTACTGGATAATCAACGGAATCAAAATGGATGTGGGAGAGTGAGCAGGCATAACAGTGCCGACTATCCAAGTGTGAAATCACAGAGCTGGACAAGGTGGCAATCTCACACTCCTCCTTTTCAACATAAGATATAGCAAGTCCAGAAAAGGTCTAAAGTCACCATGAAATCAAAATGAAGCATTTTTATTTTTTTATGGAATATTGCAGTATATATTATAAATTATTTATTCGTAAATATCGATAAAAAAAAAAGAAAGAAAAAAAGTATAGTGCCCTCAATAATCTTTAATCAAAATAACTTCCCCAGCCTCTTGCAGCGACATCTCTTCTCTGATGACGTGTTCTCCGGTGCGAGGGCGGGACAACCTGTCACTCACATGAGATCCCAACCATATAACATCCAATCAATTCCTGATGGAAAAAAATCTGGTTAGAGAAGCCATTTCACTCGGATATATGTCACAATAATAGCGAAGAAATATTACATATTTGTGTTCTTTGGACTAAGCCACCAAGTCAGATTGTGATTTACATTTTCTGATGCCACAGAAGAAAAACATACTGATGTTACATACCTTGGTACTTTTTATATAAAGTGGATATAACAAATATAACTGTATGATATGGTAGCACTGTATTATTGCTCATGACAAAGAACTTTAACTATTTATTTTTACTCTGTTAATTTAATTTAATTTAATTTTATGCAGGCACTGTAGGTTCATCCCGCGCGCGCGTCAATGGCGTTTGTATCACCATGGTAACGGCAGAGGGAAATTCGTCTGCTCAGACTGGACCGACTGTAGGGAGCAGATAGGGGCGGAGGAGGGGTAAATGAGTAAACGGACGGTACTCTACCGACAGAGCCTGTGTCCTCACAAAGCTGACATGAACTGTATCACCGGCTGCCTGTATTTTGCCCATCGGTTTTCCTTTTGTGTTCATGACTTTGGACGCGAGATCACGGAGACAACAGAGTCATTTTAGACTCCGGTGACAAAAAAGACAAAAGATTTTCGCAAACCTGGGGCTTGAACACAACAATAAAGAGAGGTGAGTTCCGCTTGTTATTGAAAGGTCTGCGTGTTCTGCATGTTTCCCCCCTTTTTGTGCTTTAGGGATAATGGATATACAATATTATAACAACTTGAGGATAAGAAGTTGAGTTTCTTACAGTATGTTTTATATATGACGACCGCACGGTACGTAAAGGTTGACAGATGTCAGAAACTTCACCTCATGCGTGCTATATGTGAAATACATCAACAAAATACTTCTTTCTCTAGGATCGTGCAGAGAGACAGCTAAGATTCAAACTTTGCTGAAAGTGTTTTGGTGGTGAAATACAGATAATAGTGTGCAGTAATATTGCCAGGAGCACCTGACTCCTCTTAAATGAGCCCTCAATGGCTGAATGCAGAACCCTGTTTTACTTGATAGCCTAGTAACGTTAACGTTATTAGTTGATTCAGTGACTCGTATTTTTCCACAAATATAAGTTTTCATGTCTTGCTCAAACCTTAAACAATGATACTCAAGGGACTACCTGGAGTGAGAACATGTGTATGCTTGTTTCCTGTTGACACATGTGAGAGCTGTTGATTAGAAACCCTGGCTCATTTTAAAAGACCAAGGAAGACAGGAGCCCATTTTCCCAACCGTTCCTGCAGACGCTGATTCTGAACTTCCTGCTTCCTGAGAAAGACAAACAATAGGAGACAGAAACATGTGACATCCTGATAGTGTATGAGGGGGATGGTGACGCACTTCGGTCCAAATTTAAGAAGGATAAGAAATGCTTTCTTTTATTTTTAGGGCTTGTTTTGGGAGCAGGTGATGTTATTCAGCTAAATCCTAATTCAATTTAAGGAATGCGCTGGTTGTATTTTTAAAGGCAAGGACTTTTTGTTTTGTGCATGTGGTTCAACAATTGATTTATGCCACAGTGGTTTATTATTTTTAGCTGGTTTTATGGTAAAAGCATATGCACACCGTTGCATACTAAAATTAGGAAGCATTAAAATGGGGTCAGTTTTCCCAATTCCTTTAAGCTATTAACTGATATAGAAAATTCCATATCTGATACTTAGAGTCATTTTCCAATCAAGGAGCATTAATGGATTTGCCTATAGAAACTAGGCTTTTAATGTGCACCTATCATTAAAAGCGAGGCTTTTCTCTCTGGAGGTTTTTAGAGTAGAGTGCTTAATTGAAGAACATTTTAAACTCTTACCATCCCCCTTCTCCCGAATGCATTTCTCTCTATATGTTGGTTAGAAGCATATCTTTCTACCCATGTCATATTTCAGTTGCTTTCCTTTAACACTGCTCAGGATGTTGCTATATGATATAGTTGTAAATCCAGTATGTTCCCCATGTGTAACCTGACAACCAGCTCACCTTCCTGTTGCACAACAAAGGAAGGCTGACCACAAAAGATAGTATTCCATGCCTGCTTACACATGGATGGCTGACACTTCCAGAAGTGTAACTTGAAAATGGGCACTTTAAGTATGTGAGTCAGTTTTGGCTCTTTTTTAAACAATTTCCACACTTAATTCTTGCTGGATCTAAACTTGCCTTAAGATTTGGGGAGCTGATTGCCAATGTCTCTCTCTGGGTTGGCAGTTATCTTTAAGCTTGGAAGTACAAATCAATTCAAAGCCCCTGCATTTAATGGTGCTGGCAATGCCTCAGAGGGATATGTGGATTCAGTTAAATTCAATTAAACCAACTCAGTTACAGAGCAAGTGTGACCCAGTGTTGTATAATTGATCCCTTATTGCATTAAGGACACTGGTGTCAGTCCAATTTGACCGTGTCCTTAGAAAGGCATGCTGGTAAATACGGCATCAGATGGTTGAGATGTTGAAATGTACAAAGTACATTTGTATAACAGATGAAACTAGATAATGTTTGCAGATGTTTCTAGTAATTGGTGCCAGTTTTCTCAGTAAGATTCATATGGAAATCAGAATATTTGTCACATCAGTGTAAAATGTACAAAATGTGTGCAAAATTTTAGTGGGTCATTGCTTTTGTGTGTTTAATAGCTATTTCTGACTTGTTTTTCTGTTGTTTTATCTTAAATGGAGTCTTTAAATTGCCTCGTGGCAGCTCTGGGAGTCTATACACCTGTCCTCAGGACTGTTCAGGGTGTAAATCTGTAAAAATGTAGACATATGAACCAATTGTTATTTATCCATATTGCACCTTCAATTAAAGGCTCTTAGAAAAGATGAGAACAGCTACAGCTTTTATTATGTGATGCTGTTCTGTTCCAATAATTGACTCTTTAGCTTCTATGATGCCCTGCTACTGTTCTCCAGGGAAAAGAGAGAATGATCCCTATAGTTATAACTCATTTTCTCTTTTCCACTGGCAGGCATATGTTCAATTACATTCCATCAATGCCCGAATGAGAGCGACTATTAATATCAGTCCACCTAGACACAGAGAGGAAGTGCTCATGATAATGGGCCATCCGCTGCTGTCTCGCCTACCACTACTGTTGTATGTGTGTGTGTTTCCTCGCTCTTAAGAGACCTTGGTATGGAAACATCCTCACCAAAAAATAGACATTGCCTACAGTCTGGATACAGTGGAAATCAATAGATCTGTATGGTGCTGCTCCACATAAGTGGTAGCGCTGGAGGGATTCATGGCTGATTCTTCAACATTTCTCTGTTTTATCAAGGGATAGTGTTCTTTTCAAGGGAGATGGATAGAGTAAGTACAATACCCTGTAATATGGTAAACATTATCAGAATGATGTTTCATAAATAGTGGGTTAGGTTAGTAGCACATATATAGCGCTAAGGCCTCACTGACAATGAACTGCAGGCAGGGTAATGGACACAGGTCAGGAGTCCTTTTCATCCAGCAGATGGTTAAGAAATTGCTTTTCATATTACCATGAGTGACAATCAAATCCACCACATGCCCTTTGCTTTTTAATGATTATTCAGCCTTAAAGAAACAATTTTTCAGTAACAGATGCTGCATTATTAGTTGTTCATTTGAATAAACCTCTAACCCGTAGTGGACTTTAGTTGTAATTTGTTTATGCTACAGAAATTGATGATGCTTTTATCTGTGCACCGTTATTGAGGAGAGTGTCCTATTACTTTTTTAAGTAACCCGACTTATGATTTTCCAACCTGATCCCATGAGAAAACATGACTGTTTTACGAGTTGACTATTTCACATCAATTTATTTAAAGGTGCAGTGTGTAATATTTATTAGGATCTATTGGCAGAAATGCAATATAATATATATAACTATGTTTTTAGTGGTGTATAAAGACCTTACAAAATGAACCGTTATGTTTTTATTACCTTATAACAAGCCATTTCTATCCACATACACCGCGGGTCCCCTTACAGTGAAGTCACCGTTTTGCACCGTCATGTTTCTACAGTTGCCCTAAACGGACAAACTTCTCTGCAGAGCGCTAGCTACTCTCTACTGTCTCAGACGACGACATCTTTGTCCTGTGTTGGCCACCGTAGCTTCTCTGTGTGCTTTAAAAGGGAGGGGTGAGTGGTGGGTGGTTGCAATTCGCAACCTCACCGCTAGATGTGGATAAAATTTACACCGTGCACCTTTAATGTGCAGCGGATGTTTATAATAAATAGAATGTGTGGACACTAATATAGTTATTGTTATCGTTCTTGGTGTTAACAGGTCTTCACTTTGAACTCCTTCAATGTAAGTCTGGTATTTTTTAAGTTATTTTACCCAAGTTATAGGGATCTTCTAAATATCATATAAGGGGCTTTCGCACCGGTAGGTATAGTAACTCAGTTATAGGAACTAGCCACCAGGGTGGTCCCCTGAGAACAAAATTTTCCCCTAGGCCTAGGGCCATTTTCCTTGTTGCATTCGCACTTCCTGTAGGAACTCTGAAATGACGTCGTATATGCCCTACCGCTCTGATTGTTGTGCAGGACTTTTATTTTGATGCCGCTGAATAAACGGTATACCAAAAAGTATTATAGCGTTTGCCTTGTGGTTGATTCCAATTGTCGCTAGATGAGCAGAAATACATAATTGGATTCCGCTTTGCCCCTTGAAAGAAGTGTTGGTGACTTCGGTGGTGGTCCATCTATCACTGTTTTCCATGTTCATGGAGTTAGTTTGTGGAGTAAATCTATAGGCTATAAATTGTGTCGCTTTTTAAAAATGGCGGGTGCCAGTGTTTTGCATGCTTTCGGCCAATCAACAACGTACACTTACGTCACTGGTAGTTCCTATTGTGCTGGGTTAGACCCTACTCTGAAGTAGGAGGGACAATAAATCGATGCATCGCAAATCGAGAAATGATTCTGAGATTTTCTGAATGCATCGCAATTATCTCTCGAATCGATTCTGAGCTTAGTTCTTAACAGCAGATGGCACTGCATGCTTTAGAAACTGCCATATTGTCTCTGCTTGCTTCCAATTTCTTACACACACACACACACCACTTGAACCTTCTATAAAATAATCATTCATAAAATTCAAAAAGGTTGAAGTGGGCTGTTTACATTAATATCGCATCATAAAAGCATTCTGAGATGCAAGTCAATTTTCAGACTCAGCCAAACACACGAGCGCTCTTCTTCGTGAGCATTAGAATGTGCGGTTAAAAACTAGCCTAGAGTGCCACCTGCTGTTAAAAACTAAGCTCAGAATCAATTCGAGAGACAATCGCAACAATCAAGTGATGCATCGATTTTATTGTCCCAGTCCTAATCCCTAGGAGCTAATTTAGTCCCCGCAAAACGCATTCCTATAATCTCAGTTCCTGCGGTGTGAACATGCCAAAAAGTGACTACTTCCGCCAATAGTTATAGGATCTTTGAAAACGTTCCTTTGGTACAAAAGCTCTTTATAGAGGCTTTAATACCATAGCAACACACTAAAAACTATTTGGACACCTTAGCAAACACTAGTATTATAGTTGACTTTCACTCCACTCACATTATTGTCTGAAAATGTAAAACATTATTCATTCTCAGAACTGTCCTTTGAACACACTCTAACTTCTCTGCTACTGAAGATGACCTCTGCTTAGGTAGAAACTTGATACTTTAGCCTTCAAACTCTGAAATATGGATGACTCAAAGAAAAAGGGAGCTCACTTTTGTTACCGTAAGCTGACCTTCAGGTATGACTAGCCTTGGGGTGGGGCATAAGACTTGATAAGGTCTTGACAAAGGGCGATGACCTTCTCATGACATCATCAATGACCAGTAAGAGGTGAATGAATTGCTGCCCAAAGGGGCTAGTAAAGCTTTACAGGATTTTGTGACTAAGGCTGTCGTAATTTCGTACATCATCAGCAATTCACAATGAAGTCTTTATCTTTTTTTCTGAGAATGGTGGTGTTTTTGCTGAATTGCTTTTTTCCCCCTAAACAATGCAAAATATCTTGTATGACTGGATCATTGTGATAAGATCATTGTGATTTAGAGCAATGAGTGCAGGTGGCATGTTGTTATCCAACTTGTCATGTCTGAATTACTTGCTTATGCATTTGCTTACCCTGCTGTGCCTGTCTTGTTTATTTATACTGACACATGGCATGTGTCTGTGGGCCATTTACCCGCATGAGAGAGGATAAAGATCACAGTTAAAGTAATTTGATTGTTCTATCCCTCTGTTTCCTGTTCGTGGACCCAGTAGAATTAAAGGGTTAGTTCACCCAAAAATGAAAATTAGCCCATGATTTACTCACCCTCAAGCCATCCTAGGTGTATATGACATTATTCTTTCAGACGAATAAAATCGGAGTTATATTAAAAATGTCCTGATCCAAGCTTTATGATGGCAGTGAATTGTTGGGTCATTTTTAAAGTCCATAAAAGTGCATCTATCCATCATATAACTGCACGTGTCAAGGGTCAAGGGTTACTCTTTCACCGTAACTTTTTACTCTTTCACTTGCGTACCGCTGACCGCCGGAAGCTATTATTTTAGTCTATAAAGTTTTAAATATGGATATTTTTCTTACACAAACTTGCCACTTCGCTTCAGAAGGCCTTTATTAACTCCCCGGAGCCGTGTGGAGCAGTTATATGATGGATAGATGCACTTTTATGGACTTCAAAAATGATCCATCAGTCACTGCCATTATAAAGCTTGGAAGAGCCAGGACATTTTTAATATAATTAATTAATTAATTTTATTCATCTGAAAGAAGAATGTCATAAACACCTAGGATGGCTTGAGGGTGAGTAAATCATGGGCTAATTTTCATTTTTGGATGAACTAACCCTTTAAGGCAATATTCAGATAAGCATCTTACTGCTTTTTTTTCACTAGTATGTATACTGTACATATATAATATGCAAATTTGCATACTGTTACAGAAGATGATGCATGTGTATGCATAATACATATTTTCACATATTAATTTAACAATTCATTCTGAACAGCCTAAATGAACACAAATGTTCCACCATGTGTTCAAGGACTGTGAATTATTACAGGATAATTTTGCACATTTGGTAAATTCCAATACCAATTCTAGTGTTAAATGAGATATAAACAATTTTACAAGAGGCTGAGTTTGTCTGAAAACACTTACACATGGCCTTTTACAGCAGTAGCCTTAGCATGAACCCAGCCTGTTGTTCTGCAATAAAAATATTATACATAACTCATCTGTATTTATTAAAACAGATTCTTCCATCTCCAAATATTATTCCCCATATCTTTTAGGCCAGAAAGGAGGAAGGTAGTCCTTTAGCATGGCTTGAATTAAGGTGAAATGTCACACTGATTTTGAAGGACAAGACAAAAGACAAGGACATAAGGTTCACTACAAATGTTTTGAAATGTTAACAGTTGTAGTTTGCATAATATATAGTTGGAGATGCGTTGTGAAGCGGGAGGGAACATTAAATATTAATAAGGACAAGAGCCAAGAGAGATGGGATAAGCTAAATACTTCTTATGCTTCAGTAGCACTAAGATTACAAATTCACAAAATGCGCATATATAAACATATCAGGGTGAGGGATCATTCAGCTATAGACTTGTATGTTTTATGTATATAATGTGACTGTGCACATAATTTTATAAGAAATTGTCAATAAGTTATGTGACACTTAAGAGGGAAAATTAAATAGGTCAGTGCTTCTTAAGTCACAGAAAATGCTAAATATAAAATAATAAATTGCAACTAACCATATAATCAAATAAAATGGTATTATACATTTTTAGGGATGTGAATCGATTCAGAAATGATGAATAAATCATACAGGTCTGCGTGAATAATAGCATGAGCATATAACACTAGCCACATGAAGTGGGTAAAAACAAAATCGTAGCCCCAGGAAGAGAAAAATGGAGACTGCATTAATTGCGTTAATTATTTAAATGCAGTTGTAATCACAGAAATGTAGTGTTTTTTTTTTTCCAGTCCTAGAATTTTTATTAGGGAGTCAAAAATGCTTACCATAACTTTTTGGGTTGACATCAAAGTCTGTGCATCCATTCAAAATATAAATCTGTCATTTGAAAAAAAACAAAACAGAAAACAGCCAAAAAAGTTGCTTGTCATGACCTCTTTTACAAAAACCACGAACAAAATAAATTATGCAAGCCTCAATGTGTTTTATGCTGTAAATAATGTTAATAATATTGCATATAGTTTGGGCTACTCAGTTTATTTATATATTTTAGTGCTTCATTTTAAACACAATTTGTTTACTTTTATATGATAAGCAAATTTGATACAGTGTTTGAACATGGGTATAGGTATAGAGATATACAGTAGATAATAAATAATAGTTGACAAAAATATTCACTATTTGAGCATCGAAAGTTGCTCAGTACTATGATAGCTTAAAAATGGTTTATTCTGTCTTTGTCTTTATCTCTCCACTGCTCTTTCTTAATCTCTCCGATTTTCTTTTCTGCCATTGTCTGCCCCCCTTACAGTGAAACTAAGAGAATCCATTCATGGTTTTCATCTCTTGCAAATGATATTTAAACTCAGTGGCCCCACGTTCTCAATCTACCGTTCTGCAAAGTCCCTGTACCCACAATCCCGTGGGGACCTTATTAGAGGGGGCAGACAGACAGTATGCGCAGGGCGCTGGGCAGAAGCAGCAGTGACCACCTCCCCCGTCTGCTCCGTGGCATCTGTGTTATGCGCACACACCCATCCTTTTTGTCATGGTTCAGAGGTTTCAACATAACCCAGCTCTGTGTGCTATGGCCTATATCAGCCCCAAATCCCAATCAAACAGACACTTCAATGGGCTCTCTGTGACAACAAAGTACTAAAACCCCATCACGACACATAAAGCAAAGACTTACTGTAATCTAAGTGCCTCAAGGCTTAAATATTCATGAAGGCATAAGCTTATATTTCTTAATCTTCATAAAGATGTCAATTTTGTGAATCTACGCTGACAATATAGCAAAGACTAAAAGATTTTTACATTTTCTGAAGAAAATGTAGGTGGTGCTAGGTGTTGTGGGTGGTTGCTAGGGTGTTGCTATGCTGTTGCTAAGGTGTTCTGAATAGATTTTAATTTGTTACTATGTAGTTACTATGGTGTTCTAGGTGGTTGCTCACTTGCCTAAGTCAAAAGAGTCTCTATGATATTAATATTAATCAGATACACTACTGTTAAAAAATATTGTAAAAACAGTAATATTATGGAATATTATTACAATTTCAAATAGCTGTTTTCTACTTTGAATATATTTTAAAATCTTCAGTCACACGATCCTTCAGAAATCATTCTAATAAGCTGATTTGGTGCTCTAGAAACATTTATTTTTATTATCAATGTTGAAAACAGGTCCTTAATATTTTTGGTAGATTCTGTGATGCTTTTTCAGAATTATTTGATGAATAAAACGTTCAAAAGAGCAGCATTTATTTGCATTTATTAACAGAAATATTTTGTGACATGTCTTTACTGTCACCTTACTGTTCCTGTTTTATTACCCACCAAGTGAAAATCGTCTTTTAAAAGATTTTGAGATATCATTTATGCTCAGCACAAACAGCGTGGGATGAGATATATGCCAAACTTTAATACTAAACTCAATATCACAGCCCTACGTTTTTCCCCAAGGCATTTTACATTAAAATACAACAGAGCTGAATTTATTAGAGCAGCCTGCTCTGATTTTGATCTCTTTCTGTTATGAAAAAGCATTATTGTTTTTACAGATTGCGAAACAGATGGTTTGATATTAGAACTCTTTTATTTCACTTCAGAATATTATTGATTTCCCTTCCAACAATCCACCTGTCAAACCATCTGCAACCCAACATAGACCTCAGTCAGTCAGTGGGCTGGTCAAACAGCCATTTGGTGTTGGCTCTGTACAGTGGCATCCCAGTAATGAACGTGTAATACAGACCCTGCACTTGTCAAAGCACAGTCATGCACACTTTTGGGGCCATCAGCTGTTGATATGCACGCGTGTACTTTGGAACAGCTGCATACCCATCATTTCTAAGTGTGTGTGCCCTCTGGGTGCATAAAATGCCTTCCCCTTTCAGCCAATTAAATATGCTCATATTGCATTTGGTAATTGATGTCACATTATTGCTATGCTGGGGGACTGCAAAGGGTGATGAGGATGGCAGTTCTGTGCCGCCCTCCTCTGGGTTCTTGTTGGAAATTAGCTCATTAATACAAATCAGTGTATGAATGTAACCATGGGAGTTTGTCTTGGCGCTGATAAAAAGGAGAAAGATAAAGATTGAAACAAAGTGAAAAAGACATTTTAGCCAAAAAAATCTATAGATATATACCAAAAAAAATTTGATTTATTTAAATGTACCATCAACCTCATGTAATTCCAAAATGTGTAGGTGTAGACTTTCTTTTGTTGAAGGACTTCTTTGACATAATATTAGGGCTGCATGATATATCGAAAATGATCGAAATACTGCAAATGTACATATCGTGACACTGTAAATCCTACCGCTCAAAATAATTAATTGGTTTGAGTAGAGCCAACTCAAATTTAACAAATGAACTTTTAAGAGTATTTAAAACTTTCTTTTTCTTTTTAGTTCACAAAACTGACACATTTTACGTAATCTGAATTGTTTCATTGTTTTGAGTTATATGAACTTGTTTCTTTTAATTTAGACAAACTTAAATTTAACTGAAACTGGGATTATTATATTTCCCAGCATGCTTTGATGACACTCAAAAGGGAGAGTAAATGCTAAAATCAAGTGTTAAATAATGTTTTTTTTGTGGAAGAGTAGTGTTAAGGTGGAGATTTAGTAGTGTTTAATGTTTTGCTATGTTAGTTTAGAAGAGTTTCTGTTATGTTGGGCGTTTTTTTGGTGGTGGGGGGGGGGGGGTGTTATCATGGGGACGAGTGGAGCATGAGCTTAGTTTGAGAACAGATATACAGTATGTTAAATGTTCTATATTGCTGTACTCATTCAGCAAGTGCTATGCTATGCAAATGCTATCAAAACATTGTGTTACCAATTATCAAGGTAGCATTTATTGAATTAGCTAGTTAAAGCTGGCCAAGTTTCAACTACTAAAAATATTTGGGCAGTAAGTTGATCGTTTTAAATGTATGAATTAGCTTACTCAAATATTTGAAGTGAAGAGCAATTAAAATGTATTAGTACAAAAACAAAAATCTGCAAGTTCTGATTAATTTTTTTGAGTTTTGCCAACTTATTTGGGTTTACAATGTATGCATATCACAAAGCCTTGCGGTAACTGCATAATTTTAATACTCCAAAAAAAAAAAAAAAGTCCATGTTTTAGGTAGATGCAGACAGCAGAGAATAGACTGGACACATGACTGTTACATACTTGTGTCATTCTTAATGTTATTAAATGCAATAAGCGAAGTATTGACGCTCACAGTAAGCCACCTCTGACAGCACATGATCCCGAATTCAGTTCTCAGCTTATATACACACTAAATTATGTCAAAATGCATGTCTTGGTGAGTATTCACTATAACACGGTCAGTTACGTCTTCAGTAGAGTGAACATTTGAGAAAGAAAGTGTGTGTGTGTAACAGTATATTCCGTGCAGCTCTTAAAGTGACAGCAGACTAATAAACCTGCTTCCATCTGTGTGCTTCATGTTAATCAATACAACAAAAGACAAAGAGAAAATAACTCACTGTTCTAAACTGAATAACTTGTGTAGCTTTAATAAGAACCAGTGTATATTTAATTAATATGGTGAAGACTAAGCAGTGTTTTATTTTTACATTTGATTATTCACTTTCTGTTGTTAAATAAACCATACATAAAATGTAGACCTACCTGAAACCCCAAAGCCCCTGGTTTACACTGGCATTAAAATGACATTTACTTTTAATGCAATGCTACAGTACAACACTGCTGTTCACTTTCAGAAGTCGTAGGGATGCTTTCTTCTTGCATGCATGTTGGATATATCATTTTCAGTTTTTAAATATATTTAAAATATTTAAATTAAAGCATTATTGTATCGCATATCGAATATCGCATTATTTAAAGAGTTTTTGCATTTTTCTTCAATATCGTGCAACCCTGCATAATATTGTCATTTTTGACTAGCTTTATTACTAGCTGAGAACACACAAATTAATAAGTACGCATGGTACGCAAGTACGAGTGAGACCCAATGACTGCTGTCAGCATTTCCTTTCTTTGTATGGAACTGTATGGAAAACATACTTACTGTCCCTTTAAATTCTGACAGAGACTGTGTGATAATGAGATAATGAAAGATTATTACTTTTTATTATGATGTTAAGAATGCACTTTTTTTAATTCAACTATGATCATGATCTTCTGGCACAGTCAATGTAATTGCTGTTTGAAGGACTACTTGACTACTGACGTCATATAACACAACATGCAATTGTCCTGTTTGTTTTGGAAATACAATAGGCATTTAATTACGAGCAGGGTCTATGCATGACCATCAAGCGTCTATTCCATTAAAATGAATAGGATCCTATGTCACTGAGAGCTTGAGTTTATGCACATGACACCGGTGCCAGTGTGTGAGGTCATCGTTCAGTGCCAGATTGAAGCTGTAATTGTATCTTAGTTTTGTATCTCAACGTGTAACGTTTGTATGTAAAATTCATGACTCGCAGACCAAAGCGCAACTCATAACTAACTCATAGTGCATAGTTCTCCCAGATGTTTTTGCCTTTTGAACAGAACATGTGGAAATTAAACTTGCCATTTGATGTTTTCCCCCCACATTGATGTGAAAGCCTTTGTTTTAGCTCACAATGTGCTTTCTTTTGAGTTTCAGCCTAAAATATGGCTTCAAAAGCTACAGCTGTGTTTACTTTTGAAGGTGCAGGCAGTATGTGAACCTTGGTTGCTCTGTGTGTTTAGGAATACAGGCAATTATTTTTTTCTTTCATAGAGAAGCTCTTGAGTGTGAACCTCATGCTGTGTGTGTGTGCTTGTATGTCTTTGTGTGTTTGAACTGGCATTCCATATTTACAACCTGCATTTTGAGCATTTTATGTATGTGATGTATGTGCATTTGATGTATGTATGTGTGTGTTTGTTTTTGATCTTGCTCTCTCTCTCACACACACCTGAGAGGTTTAACCAGATACTTTTGTCAGCTGTACCCAGAGAATTACCCAAGACATCCATTGGGAATGACTTTCAACATCATATTCCTCAGTGTGTTCTATGCTAAGCTAAATTTATAATCTACAAGGATTCATCATTAATCAACAAATTACATAACAGTAGAGTTTGCGTCACATTCACGCAAACAATAAAATATGTATTGGATTTTGCAGTGTAAATATATTTGAACTATAGGGGTATTAGATCATTTGAAAATGAAGATATTTTTTCAAATATCAAAGTTATAAATCTTAACATATTAAAATAAAACAATATATAGTTAAGGCTAATGTACAGTAAGATTTCATACAGCCATTTTATGAATATTATTATATTATTATTATTATTATTTATTTTTTATTTTTTTTTGAGAAATTATGTGAGGAAAAAAGAACTGATGGAGCCATAAGAGTAATATGAGAAGTCGGTTGTACAGCTTAGCGGCCATTATACAAAAATATTTAAATAGAGAATGCCTCATTTAGAATGCTATTATTACATATGTTAGACTATTATGAAAAAATATTAAAAACACATTTTTAAAATAAATACTAATATTAAAAAATAGATTTTTTAATGTAATTGTTTTCAGCCTGGAGTTTTAAACTCATGTTGAGGGGGTGAGGCTCTTACAGATCAATGTAAGACCGCAGGATGCCCTGTTTCCAACCCCTGTCTTCACTCTTACCAATGCCACAGGCTCTCTGAATTCCCAGAATGCACTTAAACCCTTAATCTTTGCCTCTCAGCATCCAATCAGCGCTTAATATCAATGGCTGCTCTACTCCGTGAGGTACAGTGTTGAGCAGGACTGGTCTCAACTTTGTCAATCATGGTTAGAGGCTCTTTACACTAATGCCTTTTAATCAACAGCTTTCATTTTTTACCATATTGTCCATATACATAGTCATCCTAGGAGCTGTGGGACTGCAAGAGGGCTATGTTGGCTTATGTTAGCTTTCATGGTTAGTTAGTGTGAATTTTCAGCATCATTACTCCAGTCTTTAGTAGGCATGGGCCGGTTTCAAGGTGTACTGTGGTTTCAAAACCACTCAAATCTTATGGTATGAGCTTTTTTTCTGTCTTGTCAAAGATGAGATTGCATTTTAAACATTTATTAAAATAGAAAGCAGTTGTGTTACTGTATTTTACATAATTTCAGCCTTTATGAGCATAAGAGGCTTCTTTTAAAAACATTTAAAAAACTTACTGACCCCAAACTTTTGAATGGTAGTACAGTATATTCCAGTAACATTGGAGCATATACTGTATATTTAAGTGTTAAATATAAATATCTTGAATAATTATACTCTATGCACATGTTTGTGTGCATAATAGAGTAATTTATCATTGGCAAACATGCAGCCTGCATAGTCTTCCTACTCCTTTTTTTATAGATGCATGCAGTCTGTATTGATTGGCCCATATTTCTTAGATTTTAACGATGGAGCTACCACTTAACTGAATTGTTTACTTTTTTGTTTCTCCATTCTCTCTATGGACTTTGTTTGCATCATTTTGAGATTCTGTATACCTCTTGAAATCAGCAATTTTAGCAAGCTATATCCAGTTCAAGTGTTTGATTCATATAGCTATTTTTCAACTTATTAAGAGCCTGTTTGCTTTCTTTATGTTTTAGAAGATTTAAATCTTGTAGTGACATAAACTTCTCTGTATATATACTACTGCCAGATATGACAGCTGTGTGTGCATGTTTCTATTTGATTTGTCCAATTTCCTGCCAGAATGACCCTTAAGTATGAACTCAACACCAAGATGTGTAATGCAAGTACCTAAACTCATGCACAAACAGCAGGAGGAGAAAAAAAACATTCTTTTGGATTGCTACAAAATCAATATATATGGAAGCTTGTTTTCACCACAGAATAAAAAGTAAAAAAAAAAGGCAATCTCACAATTCTGACTTTTTTTTTCTCGCAATTGCGAGTTTATATCTCACAATTCTGAGAAAAAAGTCTGAATTGCCATATATAAATTTATTGAGAGAAAAAAAGTCTGAATTGTGAAAAAAATTCTGTGGAGGAAGCAAACTTCTATAAATATCTGACATTTTGAATGTAATCTAAACAGATTTGGAACAGGAAGTGATGCTGTGGAAAACTAGAGGTCAGATTGATGATAGATTTAGGTGAGGATGGAAAATGTCAGTTTTTATTCCATTTTGTGCATGAAGAGCTTTGAATATCCTCTATAATGTTGAGTTTGGGCGTTAGTCATAACACATATAGCCTCTTATATTTTGGAAGGCTCAAATGAAAGTGAGTATTTTTATATGTTTTTCCTTTATGGAATATGCCGGGTGGAGAAGTGTTGCGTCTGGCGGAAACTACACCCTTAACAGACACACTTTCACTCGCATGCATACAGAAACAGCTAATCATAAGCCAAAGATAGAAAGCTGTGAGTTTTTACTTTAATCGCTATGGCTACCAAAACATTGTCTTTTGATTGGCCTTACATAAGTGTTTGTTAAATGTTGGTCACAAAAGACATAAGCTTGTAAAAAGCACGGAGAAACCACAACGTTTGTTTATGAGAAGGGACTGGCACGGCTGGGGCGGCCATTCTGTACAATTTGTGTAAATATGTGTGTGTGTGTACGCAAGTCTACACTTATTTGTGGTCACATTCTTTTGTTTATGAGTGTGTGCATCACTGTGTATGTCTATGTATGTGTCTCAGTCACTGTGTGTAATGTAGCCTCAGTAGGCTTGTCTCTGACTGTGGGTTGTTTGTGGCCTGCCCTCTCTCTGTGCGCTCTTCCAAGGGGGAAAGTCTTGGACAGAAGCCTATATACAGAGCCTCAAGCCCAGCCAGTGGCATTCTGACCCTGGCTCTTCCAGGCTCCAGTTAGGTTACATCAGGGAGCACAGCTTCCTAGTGTGCCAAACAAACAGTGATGGCGCTGGGCTTATTTTGTGGCATAGGGGATCTGCTGGCCTCTGGAAGTCAGTTAGTGTGGACTCTGGCTGAACAGGTGCTGAGGAGATGCTACAGTGATGGGCTTGTGCCCTGTAGGAGGTTCCTGCAGACATGCTGTCATCTGGGAGATGTCTATCAGGTATGAGATGGGAGTGATGATACGCTTTAGTTTTATAGTTTATTTGTCATGTACACTACCGTTCAAAAGTTTGGCAAAGCTGAATTTATATACATACGTACATGTATGTGTATATATGTATGTGTGTGTGTGTATGTATGTATGTGTATATTATGTATTTTTGGATCAGATAAATGCCGCATGAGAGACTTCCTTCAAAAACATTTTTAAAAAATCTTTCTGACCCAAACTTTTGAACGGTATAGTGTAAATGTAAATTAAACGTAATGTAAAAGTTAGTTTAGCCAAGAATAAAAATTCTGTCATTATTTACATTATTTCCAAACCTGTATGACTGACTTTCATCTGTGGAACAGAAAAGGAGAAATTTAGCAGATTGTCATCAGAATTTAACATTTGTGCTTTGAGCTTCCATTAATAAAAGTAAATTGAGACCAGGGGTTGTCTCGTGTATAGCTCTAAAAAGAGCAATTAAAAGCATCATAAAAGTAGGCATATGAAGCCATATGATGTGGAGAACAAACTGAAATGATTTATTAAATAAAAATCACTTTATATAAAAGAGCAGCTTAGACATTCTGGTTTTAATAACTGCTTTTGTGTCATGGAAGTTTGGAACAACATGAGGGTATGTAACTAATGGCATAATGTTAATTTATGGGTGAACTGACTGACCAAAAAAACTATTTTTAGTTGAGTTGTATTGAGAGTTGGTCTATTAAGTCAAAATACAAGTGTAAATTATTCTTTTGGACTTGTCAAAGCACCATCTGCTCAATTCACTTAGTTTTCATGCGTCACTGTTGACTAAGGATGTTGTTTCTCCTCTTACTGTTGTCAGATCTGTGGTCTGTCTGATGTCATTGTGTCTAAGGAATGTTGTTCTAGCAACCTTAACATGAATTCAGTCTAATATATAGTACATGCTGTCAAACACATGTTTTTTTCAGAAGTCAAAATGAACAGATGCTTGAATATTAGTCAGAATCGTTGAACATGAGCTTTTCTGTACTAGCTTTTCTGTAAAAATACTTTTTTTATATAGAATATAGCAGTGTTTTTTATTGTGCTTTTTGGGAATAAGCCCATGGTCTTTATTCACTTTCATTTTATGTAAAAGAGCAGTGTCAGCATCTTGTAAACAAATCGTTTTGTGTTTGATAGAAGGAAAAACTCATATAGGTTTGAAACAACATGAGTAATGATGATGATACAATGATGTATTCATTTGTATTTTTATGTACAGTGTGGTTCTACTCGTTTGCTCATCTACTATATGAAATGATAACATTTCACTCTGTTCTGTGACTTCTGCTGCAAACTCGTTTTGAATGAATAGCATTTCTGTAATCATTTACAGAACCATTAACCATAAAATACGCCAAAAAAACGAAATTTTATTTGTGCGCTGTAATCCATATGTTTGCGAGGAACAGACCCAAATTGAAACCTTTATTCTGCAATCTTCATCTCCATTCTCGGCAGCGATTGTAAAACTGCAAATCCCACTTGTTACAAATTTAAAAAATGCCGCCCTAGGAAGCTTTACAACATGGCAGTGATTATCAAACGCTCATTGGCTCTCAATTGCTTCTTCGTCATAGATTGCGACATGCCGTGTTTTGGGTGATGTGTGTTTGAATGAGAAATGCACGCCTTCACAGAGTGGATCAGGATAAGATTCTCAGCAATTCACTTAAATTCTGTACCTCATACAAAAATATTATATATTCCACCAGAGAGGACCGCGACTCCAACACACTGTCATTTGACTTTTGGTACCGCATTTGACATTTTTGCAATAAATAAAATAAATAGTGATTCCACTGTCTGGTATGTTTGACTTTATAACTTTCACGTTTCTTTATCTGTAAGTATGTTTACGTAATAAAGTTTACGTTTAAAGATTCGTAAATATTTTATGTTTCTTTAGCTGTAAATATGTTTACGTAGTAATGTTTGTTTAAATGTTGCGTTTAAGTTTAAATGTTGTCAATACGTCCATATTGTACATTTCAGCATCTATCCAAACGTACAAAAATTTACGTTTTGCACCTGAAAATGTTACGTATTGATATTAACAATGAGACCAGGCTGAATGAGAATAATATGTTCTGGAATGAACTATGCCTTTTTATTTGAACTAAATTTGCAACCCTGTTACTTGCCACCCTCTTGGTTTATAACATTTAATTGCTAATTTAATTTTTATATTTATTTATACACTCACCTAAAGGATTATTAGGAACACCTGTTCAATTTCTCATTAATGCAATTATCTAATCAACCAATCACATGGCAGTTGATTCAATGCATTTAGGGGTGTGGTCCTGGTCAAGACAATCTCCTGAACTCCAAACTGAATGTCAGAATGGGAAAGAAAGGTGATTTAAGCAATTTTGAGCGCGGCATGGTTGTTGGTGCCAGACGGGCCGGTCTGAGTATTTCACAATCTGCTCAGTTACTGGGATTTTCACGCACAACCATTTCTAGAGTTTACAAAGAATGGTGTGAAAAGGGAAAAACATCCAGTATGCGGCAGTCCTGTGGGCGAAAATGCCTTGTTGATGCTAGAGGTCAGAGGAGAATGGGCCACCGGGTACCACTCATCTCCACTACAAATAGGAAAAAGAGGCTACAATTTGCACGAGCTCACCAAAATTGGACAGTTGAAGACTGGAAAAATGTTGCCTGGTCTGATGAGTCTCGATTTCTGTTGAGACATTCAGATGGTAGAGTCAGAATTTGGCGTAAACAGAATGAGAACATGGATCCATCATGCCTTGTTACCACTGTGCAGGCTGGTGGTGGTGGTGTAATGGTGTGGGGGATTTTTTCTTGGCACACTTTAGGCCCCTTAGTGCCAATTGGGCATCGTTTAAATGCCACGGCCTACCTGAGCATTGTTTCTGACCATGTCCATCCCTTTATGACCACCATGTACCCATCCTCTGATGGCTACTTCCAGCAGGATAATGCACCATGTCACAAAGCTCGAATCATTTCAAATTGGTTTCTTGAACATGACAATGAGTTCACTGTACTAAAATGGCCCCCACAGTCACCAGATCTCAACCCAATAGAGCATCTTTGGGATGTGGTGGAACGGGAGCTTCGTGCCCTGGATGTGCATCCCACAAATCTCCATCAACTGCAAGATGCTATCCTATCAATATGGGCCAACATTTCTAAAGAATGCTTTCAGCACCTTGTTGAATCAATGCCACGTAGAATTAAGGCAGTTCTGAAAGGGGGTCAAACACAGTATTAGTATGGTGTTCCTAATAATCCTTTAGGTGAGTGTATATGTGTGTGTGTGTGTGTGTGCGTGTTTTTGTGACATATCAGGACACAAATTTGTATAATGACATGGGTATGACACAGGTATTACAAGGAGAGGGTGACCATTTTTCAAAAGGCTTATAAATCATACAGAATGAGTTTTTTATTTTTTTGAGAAAGTAAAAATGTGCAGTTTCCTGTGATGGGTAGGTTTAGGGGTAGTGTAGGGCAATAGAAAATACGGTTTGTACGGTATAAAAACCATTACTCCTATGAAATGACCCCACAAAAAACAAACGTGTGTGTGTGTGTGTGTGTGTGTATGACATTTATATTAGGGCTGTAAAATTACACAATTACCACAATTTGTATTTTGTACAGCAGTCTACTCCCATTGCATCAAAACGTTTTTGTATTGTAACCAATCGCGGACAACTTATATGAGCAAATGAATGCAATGACCAATCAGAACTTCTGTGTAGTGTGCACTGACAGTCAGAACTACAGCAAGTGTCAGTAAGGGAGCATTGAAGTATTGTGAAGATGCTTGCCAATCATGTTTGGCATAAAGAATATGGCATGCAGTTTTCCCCACAAGTATTTTAATGTACATTCATATTTTTTTCATAATTGGGCAGCCCTAATTTACATTCTAAAAATGGAACTTCTGAGGTTGACTAGGAACATTTTCCGAAGACAAAAGCCCCTTTTTTTACTAACCATTTGTTGACAAAGAAAAACAAATATTCAGTTTTACTCCCTATTTGTCAATAAACATCTGTCAGCACAGAGTTTGAAAAAAGATGTGGTGATAATATTCCACAGTGGCTTTACATACGTAAAGTTGGCATGGCATGGAAGTTATTTAGTGTTTATTTGTTTTTTTTAAGTTCTTTGCTGTAGTTTTTTTAGAGCTGGTGGTAGGTCTGAGTCATTTAATTGTTTTCTTTTTCTTGTGACTCACCCTGAGATGGCATTGTTTGTGTAAGATTGGACTTGAAAAATCACACTCAGGCATTGCAGTGGTTGAAGGGTTTTTAGGTTTGGAGCTAGTTTTTTAAAATAAAGATAAAAGCATGTGTGTATGTTTTTGGAGAGGGAGTATGGGGCTTTGTTTGAACTCAGATTATAATTCAGGGTGAATGACCCATATGTCAAGAGCATTCTACGTCACATGATCCTCTTTTTTGCATGGTCAGTGGTCACTGATTCCCTGCCCCCATAGGCACATAGGCTTAGTTCATTCACAAATACAAATCAATTATGCTTCTCTTCAGATACTGAAGTACAAAGCAAAGCCACATCCCAAACTTTATACTAACTCTTTTGTCTGCATTCATCCACAACATGAGTTAACAGACTAATATAGCGGCCACTCTGTGCCTGGCACAGTGATGACCTTATAGTCTGACAGCACACAAAACAAGGGAGATCTCTGCATGAGTAAATCTATACCAGACAAGCAGAAAACGCACAAGTGGATGTTTTTTCAGGGATAAGTGGAGGGCTTTTTAGGGGGGCAAGAAAGTCTTAGGGGGGGGCAGGGAAGTGATGCCGCATTAAGCTTACTTAATGCTGATGCTGAGTCTGGTGTAAAGCACTTTCAAGTGTATTGTTTTTGGCAAGGTAAAGTTCAACCCTAAGCCAATGAGGCTGCCTGCATTGCTGGTGGAGCAGATTTTCCTAATGTATGGAAATCAGTATTGAGTGTTATAGTATTGATGTAATTAAATTAAAATATTAAACGAAACATTTAGCTAAGCAAAACACTGTGTAACCATAAATTCCAAGTAATGTTGAATGCAACATCAAAAAGATCTATTGTTATTAGTATGCATGTTCAATGTGATCTTTTATAACAAAACAAGTTTTATTAAAGCATGGCTTGAATCATTCAGGCTGGACTAGTCCTGTAAAGGGTTTCTATAGTGACTAATCCAAGCTTAGACAATGGAGCCTGTGTAATTAACAGCACCAATAATTCTCTCCAAGATGGCTTAAATGCAAGTCCTTGTTTTTATAACGACTAACACTCTGCTTTTTCTCTCTTATTTAATAGTACTACTACTTATTATAGCTCTTGTTTAGTAGCAGTTACATTTAAAAAATGTATTTCTCTAGTATAAATGAAAATAAATTATTTCCATAAATATTATATTATATAAGATATGAAATTTGGTTAATTTACATGAAAATGGCTAATTGTGGTTAATTAATCAACTGTTATCAGTACATGTACACTGGTGGATCTGGTGAAGAGAGATAGTTTGGTTGGTTCTCCATGTTGAATCCCCAGTCTCATCGCTGTTGTAATGTGTGTTATTAATTTTGCAATTGATTTAATGTAGTATTAGAGATAAGAGGGCAGATTGATTATACATAATTATAGCATTATTATGATAAAGCTTATCAGGAGGCAGCTTTCAACAATGAAAAGATTTGCAGTGTGCAATTTCACATGACTATAATTCACTTATATTAAATTCTATTAGGGCTCAGTCTTGGGCTTTCAGCTATGTAGCAGCACAGCCATTGTGTAAGTAAGAATGAATTATGTAAACCGCAAAAATAAATATAAATGTTGTATTGGACATAGTGAAGGGGACAATGTGTCTTTCCTTACAAGTTCATGTTTGCATCAGTCTTTCTCTTACTTATGAGTTTCATCGCTGCCTTATCAGGCAATGATTTTGTAGGCAGAGTTTGCATATGAAGGTACCTCACGAAACTGATTTTGGACTGACTTCTAAGGCAACGTAACGGTTTAATGATCTACAGCAAAATAGAGTGAGCTGGTGATAAGCAAATATTTAATTACTACAATAGTAATTTCTCGATAGAAGAAAACTGGTCAAAAACGTATACACACAAACTGACTAACAACTGCAACTTTTGCAACTTTTTTTATTTTTTAGCTCAACTGTCACAGAATGGAAAGCACAAGATTGTGGGATATCAGAGGCAGCGAATGATAAATCTATGCTTCCTTCAAAAATAAATCAGATGAAGGTATCTCAGGAGACATCTCATGTGTTATTTGTGCATCCTCATTTCCTTTCCTCGCTTCCTTTCCTCGCTGCCTTTCCTCGCATCTTAGCTCCACCCCCTTAGGATGCGAGGTAAGGATACACCTGTGTATCCTCGCATATGACTCCTCAGGAAGCTTCCTCACTCCTCCTTCCTCGCGGTGCAATTAAAGAATTAAGATGCCCTTCAAGGTGGCTGCGTTCGATCAGTTTCGGGGTGACATACTGGAGGACGGAGGAGCGAGGAAATGAGGAAGCATCAATTTGAGTATTGAGAAGCACCCAGGAAGTGAAGCTAATATTGGATTTAGATGCCTTGATGCCTTCCTACCTTAGAATGCATCCTCCGAAAGGCAGCAGTTGAGTTTATTGAAAAGATAACCCCTTTCATGCTCTCTCTTTCTCTCTGTGTGTTTTCTCCACTCTCCCATTCTAAATCAAATGCTACTTTCACAATAGGTTCATACATAATTAGTATTTTATTTAATATGTAGTATACTCAGAATAAAGATTTGTACAAAATAATAAGATTATTATGTTTTCTCTGACTTTGTTGACTTTGTTGAAAGATAACATCTAAATCCAGCTGACTGTACACAGAGATCAATCTTCCCAATGGGAAAAACAATCCAATTTATTAACCCAGTATCAGAGGACACACTCTCCTCACATCATTAGATTATTGTTTATAAGTATAGCAGTAGGTTATGATGGTGTCTAAATCTGTATTCGAGGTCATGGAAGAGTATGTTCAAAATACTACATGCACCTTACACAAACATGCAATGTTAATAAAAATGTTAAAAACACTTCCTTTCAAAAGTTTGGATTTGGTAAAAGGTTTTGTTTATTAAAGAAGTCTCTTACGTTCACCAAGGCTGGATTTTTTGAAAGAAAAAGAAACAGTAAAAACTATAATATTTTGAAATATTATTATAGTGTGAAATAACTATTTTCTATTTTAATATATTTTAAAATATAATTTATTCCTGTGATGGCAAAGTTGAATTTTCAGCAGCCATTTATCGAGTCTTTAGTATCACATGATCCTTCAGAAATCAAAAAACATTTCTTATTACTATCAATGGTGAAAACAGTAACAGTTGTGCTGCTTAATATTTTTGTGGAAACCATGACATTTTTTGGGATCCTTTGATTTAAATAAAAATGTCAAAAACAGCATTTATTGTAAACATTATTGTAACATAATATATGTATTTACTGTCACTTTTGATCAATTTAATGCATCCTTTCTGAATGTATTCATCTCTTTCTGAGCCCAAACTCTTGAACTGTAGTGCACAATATTTTATCCATGACCATATTTATGTGAATAAACAGATATTGAATATTAAGACTAACTGGATGTGTGTTTGACTCTGCCAGATGACGGAGGGCCGGCTGTGTCAGGTGCTTCTGCTAGATGACAGGCAGCTGGAACTGCTGGTCCAGGTAAAGCTAACTCACCACATACTAACTCATAGATAAAAAAGAGACACATGTTATTTAACGCCGTTTTCCCTAATACAGCCAAAACTGTTGTCCCGGGATCTCCTGGATCTGGTTTCTTCACATTTCAACCTGAAAGAGAAAGAATATTTTGGAATCTCCTTCACTGATGAGAGGTAAGTTACTGAAGTAATTTGTTGTCATTGTATAGAAAGACATATTTATTATTGCTTATTAGCTCTACTTCACTTGAATTACAATATTAAACTAGCATGTAATCACTGTACATTACATAATACTGTTAGCCAGACACCCTCAAATAATAACTGATCTTCTAAACTACTATAAGTCTATGTCAACTCACATGCTTTTGAACAAAAAGGCTTAGATGGGGCCTCAGAGGTAATTCCACTTTTACAATGAACCTACTGTTGTTAAGGATTTAAAAAAAAAAAAACTTGCTTTTGATCATTCATTCAGTTAAACAAAGCACATATAGGATCATACACAACAGGTGAGGTTTAATTATGTACAACCATAAATAGTTCTCACAAGACTTTCAAAGATTAGTATATACGTATGTTTCAAGTATTATATAATTGTATTGTATAAAGGTTCAAGTATTCAAGTAGACTTATTGCCATTCATCAGGGGTCAAACAAACTGGCTTCAACTGGATCGCAGGGTGCTGGATCATGACTTTTCCAAAAAGACTGGACCACTTGAGCTCAAATTCCAAGTCAGGTTAGTTCAGATTCACTCATTTGCATGTCCAATGGCTAACCAATAGGGGGCGCCACTAGCACAACATGAGGCATGCTGGTGCAACTTCAACATGCAAAAGCAAAAACATACATAGATGGAGACAAAAGAATAATATTTTCTCATTCATATCTCTTTGTATCACTTTATATTTTATTCTCTTTATATGCAATGATTGTTAGTTTTGGTTTATTATAGGAGATAATTTATGTTCCTCATTGATTGTCGCTGTTTTCTGTAGGTTTTACATCGAGAGTGTTGCATATTTGAGAGATGCTACCACTGTCGAACTGTTTTTCCGGAATGCTAAGATATCTGTCTACAATGTAAGTGATCCAAGTATTAAAATCATGTCACAGATCAAAACATCAGAAATCTATTAAAGATTACAATACTCTTGAAGTCATTTACAGTTATTTTGTAGTGCAATGCATGCTAAAAGTTAATAGAATAATTCATTGCTGTTGTGTTATGTTTTTTACACCAATTGTCCGTGGATGATTTTTCACTCTTTCTTTTGTGAGGCTTTAAAAGAGCTTGGCAGGTGGCTTCCATTAAGTTCTTTTTGATTACGGGCATTTACAGATGACAGCCCTGACACAGCAGGATGCTGCTGGGTTGGCTGGTTCCTCTGTATCCTCTTTTAAACTGTAAAGGCCATTATTTAACCACCAAAACTAACTCAACCTAACACATTTGATAAAGAAAGAAAGGTAGTATGAATTTAGCTTGCTCTGACAGACTTCCTTAGTTGTTGTGTCTAAATAGAAACTATTTTTTGATGCTTTTTGATCTGCTTTTTGATGCTCTCCACTGTAATGAAATAATAAATGTTACAATTTACACAAAAATTAGGTGGAAAATACTGATGATTTGTTACTGGAGCAGTTTTGAAGCAAGTGGGTATATTCAGTGTGACGCTGAACCCTATTGGTGTTTACTATTCACTCATCTTTGACACAGATAGAATTGTTTACATCTACTTTCTGTATATGGGAATATGGACATATGGACATTTAAGACATTTTTAAGGTTTTGTCTGTAATTTTGTGCATTTTGCTGCAGTATAAAGTTTAATGCCTAAACATTTAATGTGTATTCAACCGTTGTATTACTGACTGTTTACATTAAAAATGTGTGGACTTTATATTAGTTAGGCTAGTATTTTTTGTTGCAGTTTAAGAATCAAGAATTGTAAAATGTCACTGGTATGTAAAATGTTACTGTATGTAATAACCTATTTAATTGAAATACAAGGTTACAAGGCTCAAAATAAAGAAAACAATAACTAAATGTGATATGATAATATAATGGGTTTATGTAAAGATTGTATACGTTTTCTTAAATTAAAAGTTTTAAAGCCTATTAAATGTTTTAAAAAAATATGGCTTTCAATTATAATAATGTTGAATGCCTATAATTACACATTTCATCCCCAGAAATTGAGAAAATAATTGTATTTAATTGTGACATCAGTAGCAATATTTGGTTATACTGTTATACATTCATAGTAGCTACTAAAAATTAAACATGTATTACAATATAAAATATATTTTACACATTGTAATATTAGGTGAGATTAATCGTGATTACAGAATTAATTAGTTCATTTTAATTAATTATATATTTGCAATATTGCTATTAATCCGTTCTTTGTAATAGAGAATGGTGTGATGGCGCGCTGTATATGGCGTGATTGAGTGCTTGAGGGATTTTCCTCATTGCTGTACAGCGACCCCATGTTGACTGTCTTGTAACTGTAGTACTACAGCCATAAACATCTTTAGACTTTTATTTAAAATTACCCCTGCGCGATCGTGTGGCGACATTTTTTTAATCCATATAGTTTTTAAAAATAATTATTTGCGTTCGCGAGACACCAGAGTAGCTTCTTTTATGCACGTTGTAACTCGAGCGCTGAACCTGCTCTCAGACTGTACCATGTCATCCTGGGGTGGTCCAAGTTATGTACTACAGTCATTCTGAATATATTAGTGTCTTTTTTTTTTTTAAATGCTGAATTCATGTGTTATCGTTATAATTTGTTAGTCGTGTAATGATACAGCGCGTGTAAGGTGGATACTTAGATTACTTTTGTACAGACACCCTGTCTGTTTACAAAGATGGTATCGTCCACAGTGGAACCTGTGTGTGGAACTGGAAACGGTTGGTGGGTTAAATAGTTAGATTCGGCGTGTCTGTTTAAATCCATACGAGTAAAGCGATTTAATAATTTTGTACTCCTTCCTTTTTAAAACTTACAGGAAAACATTGAAGTGGAGAGTGAGATCGTTTTAAAGTTAGCTGCATACACTGTTCAGGTAAGTGAGAATTTGAGTTCTCTGAGTTAGTTTTGACAGACTCGCTGCGAGTCATTTTCATACGCAATTTGTATCCTGAACTGATTTTACGCTGCTTTATAACTAAACCCGTTACAACGACATGCGTACTACTGTGTGTCTAGTTTTTTACGTCAGAATTTGCATTTATCTTTTTGCTAAACTAGTATAAAACGACGTTCGTTCTTTGCACGTTTGCATTTGTGCGGTGAAGTGCTTAGGGTGCAACTTAACTGTAAATATATCAACTTTTCATTAATTGGCAAATGTGTAATACAAAATTTAGAGACGTGTGGTCTGTAGTAAACCCACGCTGGAGTTAAGCTTCTTATCGCATTGACTCAAGACTCAAGCATGTAAGTTATAAAGGTTCAGTCTGAAATGATTCATCTACAAAAGCACTTCTGTGTCTCTTTGTTTAGGAGGCAAACGGAGACTACACAAGGTAAGACAAAACTTAAGAAATCTTGTTAGACATTAGACTGTCTATCTATCTATCTATCTATCTATCTATATATATATATATATATATATATATATATATATATATATATATATGTTTATAAAGATGTTTTTGTTTGCTTGGTTTTGAAAAATTAATAGATATTGTTCAAATTAAGACAAAAACTCTAGTAAAAGTTTATTTATCACCTAATAAAAGTAAAACAATTTCTGGTTGTCCAACTTAATGGAACATACACCTGCTAGGACACCTGTGTGAACTTGAGGGCAACTTTAATCCACTAAAATGACCTTGAAACCAGGTGGTTCACAGAAAATGAGATGAGGTTAAGGATCATTTGTGAGCAGATACATTTTTTTTGGTTTGTAATTTTGTGGCTGAAGTTTACAAGTACTTTTAGCCTCACTGTACACACTATTTTTATGTTTACTGATATGTTTGGTATTTGTTGGCATCAAAAAAGTTATGTTTGAAATTGGTATTACTGCCGCCATAGCTTAAGCTTCCTGTTCTCACAGTTTATTCTTATAAAATTTGATAGAGACCATTAATCAACAGCAAGTAACAGGCGTAGGGGTTACAAAGCTAAAGTTTCAGATGTTTAACTTTTATTACTGCTGTACATTACATAACATTCATAACTCAATTAAAAGTCTATTCCTTTTAAGACCAAATGTGAAATGGAAAAAAGTTTTTGCACTGGCGTCTGATTGATTAAAAATTCCATTATACCTTAAAAAATAACTGCAAAATAAAAATGTCATGTTCTATTTTTATTTGTATTGCTAAAATTAGTGTCCACCTAACTTGGTGGTGGAATTGTGTTTTTTGTGAATTAGATCTAACTAAAAGTAAGCTTTTTAAGTTAATGTTTAGGTTGTGTGCCTCAATGCTTTGTTGTGAATCCAGCCCTAGTTGATCATTTCCAAAGGAAACATTTAATGTGTGAGTACAACTGGCAGTCAGTATATGTGATGTATATGTCTAGCTTGGATATTTCTGGACTTAAACCTTAAAAAATGACCCTTGGCATTTGCATTTCATGTATGACAGCATAATTCAGTTCAGAGCTTTTGTTGTTTATAAATGTTGCCCACTTTCTAAGCACATTTCTACAGTCACCATACCAGTTGGCATATTACCTAGTTCTCCGTTCATACATTTTCAGGAGGTTTACTCCAAATGATTAGTTGTTGTGAGTAATGGAATTCTTCATCTTCTCTGTTAACATGTACTTGAGGCAGTGAATGGGATGCATAGGGATAAAGCAATCTGTTAACATAACACTAACAAATGAAATGGGTGAATTGGTCAGCAAGGTTTGAACATGTTGTTCACTCTTTCTCAGTAGCCTTGCAGTTCATTATTGGAAAACAGAGCTTGTCCACTGTTAAGCAGAGTGAGAACAGAGGTGTGCAAACAGCCGCTTTTACTCTGAAAATGTTTACCTTGCAACAACGACTGCTTTTGTTTAGCAGTTGCGAACTTGTTAAATGTCTCGTGAAATGGCTTGACAAGCTTTTGTTTTGTTTTGTTTTTGTCTGTGTGTCGACATGGTTCTGTCAAAATGGACAGGAAGGGCCCTATTGAAAGGGCATGTTGGGAAAATGAGAGGTTAGAGTACACAGGTGGCATATGGCATATTATATATACATATTTTGTATAATTGTATTCAGCAAGGTTACAAAGGATTTCTATTTGAAATAAATTCTGTTCTTTTGAACTTTCTATTAATCAAAGAATCCTGAAAAAAAGTATCATGGCTTCCACAAAAATATTAAGCAGCACAACTGTTTTCAATATTGATTATAAGAAATGTTTCTTGAGCATAAATTAGACAAATCATGTGATGAGAGTAATGGCTGTTGAAAATTCAGCTTTACCATCACAGGAATAAATTACTTTTTAAAATATATTAAATAGAAAATGTTTATTTTACATTGTAATATTCTACAATATTCCTGTTTTACTGTATTTTTGATCAAATAAATGCAACCTTTGTGAGAATAGATACTTTTTTTTTTTTTTCAAAAACCTCTCAATTTTACCTACCCCAAACTTTTAAAATGGTAGTGTATTGCCAATTTTAAGTTTTTGGTTAAAGATATAGGTGTGTCATGTTAGTACATTTTTATGCCTGATATGCCCTTCACTATTTATAATTAAGCAGTGCGGTCAAGCAGTTCTGGTAGCAGTGTATCATTACTGATAGCATTCTCTTATAGTTTAAGTGGGCTTCACATGCAGCAAACCCTTAGACCATCTCTTCCTCTAATTCCTGTTATTTCATGTGGATGAAGGCTCCCAGATCTCATAAAGCCAGAGCAGTTGCATTTGGAGGCCCAGGGCTTTAAGTTTATGTAGGAAACTAGAAGACCCCAACTGCTCTTCATATAAACCTACTACTCCTCCTCTCCTCTGTTAAGACTGCATAGATGTTAGTGGAAAGGGAGTGGAGACATCTCTCGTTGGCAGACATAGGGCGTCATGCAGGATGCTGATGTCATCTGTCTGCAGTTTATGTCAGGAGCAACCAAGTAGGGGTTCTATCCCCTCCCAATATGTCCAATGTCTTTAGAGATAATATGGAAAATTTTAAAATAAATAATAATCACTTTTATATTTTTAAATACTATTATGATAATCCTTGAATCCTGTTGAACATGAATTCTAAGCAGAACTCACATTCGGTTCAAGGGACGTTAACATCAAATGACTTGTAGAGTGCAATAGTCAGTTTTTGAAAGTTAAAAACTCAATTCATTTTCTCCATAGGGAAATTTGTTTTTAACGATAAATTATAAACCTTTAAAGATAGACCTACTGTGAGTTCAAAGGTTGTTAATCAGTGTTTTATGCTTTGGATGGCTTCAATAATTCACATTATTTTCAAAATATTTTGAAATAATAGGGTTTAACAGCTGAACAACAACTTTAAATAGATATATATTTCTCCATAGTTTTTCATTTGATTGTCACTCGCAATGCATCAGTAGTGAGGGAAAATAGTTCTTTGCCTCACTAAACCCCAAAGTATATTTTGGCCGTCTGTGCAATGTCTGTGTGATGCACTTTCCGTTATCAGGAGGGTCCACGGATGTTCGCACACGCTATCTGCATGCCGCCCAGTTTGTGTCCACGCGGACAGAACAGTCCATGATATGCACATACTGCAGAGCAGACACGACTGTGCGCGAGACGGAGCAGAACGTGGAAAATAAAGTATTCCGGGTTCTTAAAGCAGTCAAGTACACATTCTTCTACTTTGGTCTTTTTGTCCAGTTTTTACATACTTTTGAGCTTTGATGTTGTAATGTTGTGATTCACCTCAGAGCTGGTTTGCTTGGTTCATGGCTTATAATGCTTTAAAACTTTTACAAATGGAAAAACAAATGGAAAAAATACATCCGGAACCAACACCACAGAAAAAGTGGGCAGGCACTAATGCACTCTGTGTATTCATGAAAAAGCTGACACATGGCTCTAACTCCTCCATGCGTTGCTTGTGCTGGGTTAAGCGTTTGCCCGCCCTTCCTTGCCAACTCTTTGATAGTACAGACAGCATAATGAATTCCAGATTGCTGACAAGGCATTGCAGTCTCAGGGCACCAGCTTACCGTATTTTACCACATCATCAACCCAGCCTGCTAGATTTATACCTTCAAACTTAACATAAATCGCTGAATTGCAGAACCAACTGGCTTGGAAAGGGAAGAGCGCCAGGGAATATAGTGGTGCTTAATCGAGCAAGGTATTAATGGGCTGATAAGCAGGGCTAGAGAGGTTTTATGTTATCAATTCTGTAACCTGTTTCCTTTTGTTTTCTATTAATTTTCAATGTATTCTGACTCGGATGTTGTGGTTTTAAAGTGTTCTGCACATTTAGATCAGTTCTTGCTCCTTTGTTTTGTAAGTAATTCCTTCCTGTAAAAACAATATCACCCACTTCACCCTCAAAGTGTTTTTTGGAAAAGTTTAGATCAAAGCTTGCTAGAGCAGATCAGATGTCTGGAAACGCATGACATGAGGGTTTTCTATAACACTACTGTTCTGTTTTATGAATTCAGGTGTTGTGTCTTTCCTTCCATCACAATGGTGCCAGTTACACACTTTGTAGCTTTTGTTGTAGTTAAATATGTAGCCTTCTAAGCCCTTAAAGGGATAGTTATTGCAAATTCTTTCATTGTTTACTCACCCCCATGCCATTTCAAACCTGTATGACTGTCTTTCTTCAATTCAGCACAGAAAACATGTTTATTAATGCAGTAAATTCCATTTGTCCATGCAGTTACATACTTTGTGTTCCAAAGAAGAAAGTAAGGCATGCGGCTTTGAACGTGAAGTTTACAACAGAACTATTACTTTAAACATGCTTTGTACTTGAAATGCTATAACTGTATATTCAGGTAACGGACACTCGCTCTCCACTGAGATAAGATGCTATTAGCTCAAGTACTGCATCATCACTAACTTCAGCTTAAATTTGTAACCTTACATGGGAAATCTCAGTTTTACATTTACATCTAATCTTTAAATATCGGCTCTGAGTGACTATAAAAAGTCAAGCCAAGTTTTTTGTAGTTGAAGAATAGAAAAAAATGCACGTCTTGTAATGATTTGTAATTTAAACACTGAAGCGTGTAAGTGTAAGAGTTGTGAGCTGTTTGCAATAGGAAGCCCATCTATCTGAAAAGGAATTCCAGCATGAGGATGAAAGATTAAAAAAACAGCATGTGCTCACCAAACATCAAAGAACTCAAAAAGAAATATGCAAACATCAGTCAATCGGTGTCATTACTTATCACCTCGGAGTTCTATTTCAAAAGAATGAAACCTGCTCTCCTCAAGCAAACCTTATCTCTTAAATCACACCTTGTTTTGGCCAAACAGGACTGGCGTTCACAGAATCTATACATTATATTCTTTCAGGTTTGCCACATCAGTTTGAAAATGTCAAGTTTCAAACTTTCAATACAATCTAATGAAATGAAAACCTGTTGAAATATATGAAAATATTAGGTTGTAAATTGCGAAAAGGTGTTGCAGTAATGAGAGACATCAGTCAAAATCAAATAAAAACATGAATACATTTTTAAAATAAGAAAATGTATTAGCTTTCCTGGTATTGACGTTTTCAGACGATTGCGGTAATGAGTTTTTAAGGGTGTGTTTTGGGAAAATGTTCAAAATGAAATTGTCAGTAAATATTTTTAAATTAATTTTAACAAACGCTTCATACCTTGCTTTTAATGCCTAAAATAGAAATTAGTTGATGCAAGTATTTTTTTTAAACATTTCTTGTTTGAAATCTTTGAAACCAAACTATAGCCTCGATTCTATAACCATATCTACGGTACTACCATGTTTAGTGTTATTTCTTGCATATATTTAGCTAGGCCAACTATTACTCATTTATGACGCATTTCATTTTAACACAATTAATGATGTTTTTGTTTTTCAATCTTTTAGTGATGAAAGCACAAGATCAGACTTAAAAAAGCTTCCAGCTTTCCCCACTGCGGTTTTGAAGGAGCACCCATCATTAGCATTCTGGTAAGACTGCATTTTTGTGTCTGTAATAAAGGACGGTAACATGTAATATGACATTTTTCAGAGTGAAACGCAATATTGAGTAGAAAATTAGAGGCGAGGCTAGATTGTATCCATCACGATCATATTTTTAAGAACAGTATTCAGTGTCTAAAACCCACATATTCCATAAGTGTGAATATGTGTGTGTTATTGGAGTCTTGAAACTCAAAGGCTTTAGTGTAGCCAGGTTGTAGTGTGCAAGCTGTAGCCTGTTTATTTCAAACTTTGTTAATTAACTTGCTTGTTAATGATGCCTGCCCTCTGGCTACTGTAACCCTAGATGTCTAGATGTTGAAATCTACCACCTTAAAAGGATTGATGTGGCAGCTTTAATCAATGGGTATTGAGTGTGGGGAGCAGTAAGACAGAAAACCAGTTAACAGACAGCAATTATTGAAGTGTGTGAGTGGGAATGAGTATGTTAGGAAACAGCTGTGCGTTAGTGCAAGTGTTAAAGAGGCAGCTGTGCGAGTGAGTGCATAAGCAGCTGTGTTAGTTTATGTATAAAAATTGTCTATATATTGTAATTTTATTGGTGTAAGTTTCCTGTAATGTGCATCTGTCATATTAATTTCCTTTTTGTTGTTTCATATTAATACTTACAGCATGTGTGTGTGTGTGTGTGTGTGTATGTCTGTTTGAGGAACCGGTTATTAGGATTATTGCCACAAACAGTGTGTGTCACAGGACAGCCAGCCAGATGGCATTTCACACATGGGTGCACCTGGTGTAATATCTGACTAGTTAATAGTCTGACTAGCCACGTCATTTTAAATGGCACATTCATATATTGGTCTCATGCTCAATTACTATTTTGTTGCAATTGTGCGGATGGTAACGTTTCTCTCTTTTGCCCTCTAGTGAAGATAAAGTAATCGAGCATTATAAGAAGCTAAAAGGACTCAGTCGTGGACAGGCTATCGTACGGTAAGCACACTAATAATTTATATGCCTGACATAAAGGACCTCAAAGAATGTACAGTAGATACAGGAATTGCGAGCCTGAGCCTGTTGCCCTGCCTCTGATAACTGCTGCACAGTTGTTTGTGGAAGGGTGAAACTGCATAATTAATTAGACCAAATTACTAAATGTGACTGCTTTCAACCGGCCTAATCACACTGTCCCACTTTATTTTTAGCTCATTGGGATGAGACAAGGTCATTTCTGTCAGCTTGATTTGTGCTCCTGGATTGATATATTGACATTGTCCCTCAGTGTGATAGCACCAGGAGTTTGTAGGGCTACTGTCAGTGACACATTATAGATGATTAACTAGGGTTAAAATGTTGTTCATCCTTGTTGTTTTTGTCTGAAACACTATCTTATTAACTTTCTGCGCTATACTGTCATTTATTGGACTGTTGTAACTTCAATCAACAGGTATATGACCTTAGTTGAGTCCTTGCCAGCATATGGAGTTCATTACTACAAAGTGAAGGTGTGTGGTTTGATTTATCATGTGGTATTTTAGGACATACAAACCTAGCCATTATGAATACTGAAGCTGCCATAATTAGTATGTCTTTAACTTGATTTATGGTTGGTTAAATAGTTATCCACTAGTAAAATGCGTGTGGTATAGTTATAATTGTGCTTAGTTCATTAGAAATGTCTCTGGAGATCAAACAGTGTCGTTTAAATAGCTACTACTGTATGTGAATGGCTGTGTTGGTTGGACCCATTTGATCTTTTTATTTCTCTACCATCCCAGACAAAAGCAAAAAAGGAATTACCTTTCCTTTTTAAAAAAAAAAAATCTCTTTCACAGGACAAACAGGGCATACCATGGTGGTTGGGGATTAGCTACAAAGGCATTGGCCAGTACGACCTGCAAGACAAGCTCAAGCCACGAAAGGTTTGCAGTTTTGTTTGTTGTTTGTTTGTTTTTGTTTTTTTTACCCTTGTGCTAAGAGCCGTGCACATGGGTACAGTGGTGATGGAGAAAGTTGTATGGTTCTTTCTAGGTGTAGGGGTGTAGTTATCTGAAATGCTTAATGCTTGCCACCCGGGCCAGGTTTACCTCTTATTGTGACATAGGCAAAATCTATTTATGTACTGTATTTTTAAAATAATTAAACACTGTGTTGTCAGAGTTGATATTGTGGCTTTATATATGGTCAGATACCATATTAGGTCATTTATATTATTAACATTTTACCAAAAACCAGCTCAAATGGAGTTTTTGACCAGCAAATGTTAGACATATGTGTTTTGTCAAGGGATGCACCGATCATGATTTTTCATTTTCAATTATGCTTCAATTAAGACACACCTGCACAAAACAAAAACAGCACACAGACTGAATGAAAATGCAAATTCACTCTCCGACAGTAGGTACATTTTGGAAAATGATTGCAATGCAGTTTGTGCACAAGTCCAGAATAGAGATCAGCCACAATTATAAAAAAAACAAAAACACATTTCCAATTTATGGCTGGACGACTGGTGGTCTAGTTTTGTCTGTCATAAGAACGGCTGCATCTGAGTCAGTAAGTGGCTCACTTATATGCGCACTTCTTTCACGATAGAGGCACTTCATTAAGGATAGAAGCGGGGTTTGAGGGTCCAGTGAATTTATGAGGTTTAATGTATCACGGTTTCTGCAAAAACATTAATCGGCACAACTGTTTTCAACATTGATAATGATAAGAAATGTTTCTTGAGCACCAAATCAGCATATTAGAATATTTCTGAAGGATCATGTGACACTGAAGTAATGACTGTTGTATTCAGCTTTGCATCACAGGAATAGTTTATATATTAAAATAGAAAACAGTTGTTTTAAATTGTAATAATATTGCACAATATTACTGTTTTACTGAATATCTGATCCAGTAAATTCAGCCGTAGGTGAGCATTTTAAGACTTTATTGGACATTTTGAGACTTTCAAAAAAATAATTTTTAATCTCCAGTGGTGTACAAATCTGCTTGTGGATGTATACTCTAGTTTGTTTGCTGCCAAGTGCCAAATTCTAAATATCGTCCAGATTTAATAACATTAAACTGACAAATCCAGTGCTTAGTTCATCCTTAGCAGCAGTCATTGTATTAACCCACCCAACTTTGTTTCGATTGGTGCACCCCAAATCCCAGATGTTGTCAGTCAATCAGATTTTTGTGTGAAATATGTTTTTCCCAAAAATGTCCTATTTAGATATCTCTTAGCTCTAATTTTGTTCATTGGCAGTTTTACTGAACATTCTCATTTATCACATTTTTATCACATTTAAAGTTTATGTGAGATTCGTAACCATTGCTCTTTTTTTTATGAGGAGGACTTCTATATTTCACCCCAGCCTCACTCATTAAAGTGTCTGTTAATTGGCATCCATTACACCAATGCTTTGTTGGATGCAGCTGGGTGTGTATGTATATTCATTCCTGTGCCAGAGTGTTAATGGGCAATTCCCACTCTGTTACCCTGCTGCATGGTTGCAATGAACACCAGCCCCTCCCTGTGGAGGGTGTAATTATAGAGCTTCATGGGGAGCAGGAACTGGAGCGATGCCAGCAATGTGATGTCTGAAGGGGGATTGGCTCCATTGACAGAGCCCCAATCAGCTCTTCTCCTGGCAAAACTAAGATGGCTACAGTAGGGTTAGAGAGTGAACATAGAAATCCTTTCTATTTCTCATTTTGTCTTAACAGAAAGATAATGTGGTACCATGGTACAGTGAATCTATCACATAGTATTACCAGGATTCTTTGATATATATTAACATTTTTACAAGGTACCAGGTCCAAAAAAGGTAATAAATCTGGTCATCTTCTCTCCCATTCCCTTCCTCTCCTTTTTGTGTGTCTTTTCCCACTCGACTGAGTGTTTTAACTCTCTTTTTGAAAATACACTAGGCCCTGTCAGAGTGCAACCCATCATTTGGCCAGTATTGATTGTGCTTCCTGCCAAGAGGGCAGTTTTTGTGTCCACCCGCCCCCCAATCTTCTTCCAGCACGCCAAGCTCATTATGCAAATCTGACCGCCATTGTGCATTTCACTCGGGCCAGACAATTGATCAAGCAATAAAGCACAATTAGCTTAGCAGGGGGCCATAAAGGAGAGCGAGGGGTCTCGCGGCTGTAACTCCTCCACATGCAAGAGCTATTGGGTGTCTTCAGTATTGAAAGAAGCCCTGAAACTTTTTGTCTGAACTTTCCCGGGCTCTGAACTGATGCGCTATGAAAGCCGTGAATTAAGTGTATTTTGTATTGTTGCTGATAAAGGTACATTTGAAAAATCAAAACTCCAGTCATTAGTCTTTATTTTATCCCATATTTTTAATCTTATTCACATTAGTATATGGAAGTTGCTGTAGATCTTGACATATTGCTTGGCAGATGATGATTAATCATTTTGGTTGTATATTATTTGACTGGGACATCCTCTGCCGAAATGTGATGATCCCCTTGCAAGGGATCCCCTTTCTAAAATATAAAAGCAGCAAATGTGATTTGTTATTATAAAGATAACCTGTTGTTTGCTAAATTTAATAAATTGATTTTATATTGTTACTGTACTGAAGCCAAAGCAAATTAATAAAGTATTACCTGAAAAATATTGAAATATATTATATTGACTGTATTAAAAACCTAACCTGGCAACAACCCAAAACACCCTAGTGTTAAGGTGGTGAGTTTTGCACAGGCAAGGCAAGCACCGCTCATTTTCTTTTCTAAATGGTTTACTATTTATTTGTAGTTCCCTTTATAGGGATTGTGTGTGTATGAGTGTGTCTTGTCTGAGAGAGGGGGATGCAGAATATGTTTGAGTCATAATTCAGAGCTGACATTTGTGTCTGGATTTATGGTGATGACAAATCATAGACGCATGAGAGATTTTAAGACCATGCCAGACAATATAGTTTTTGGTTTTTCCAGCAAGCTGCTTTTATTTGGTCTGCAACGTGCCTTCAAAGAATCAGCATGTCATACATGAGTTCATGTTTGATCGTGTGTATTGGTGGTGTCTGGTGTGGCTTCTTTGTTATATTTACAACAATTTGTTCCCTTACCGTCTGAAGAGTTAGGTTTTTTTGTTGTTGTCCTGAAAATAGTAACATTTTGGTTATAGAATGCTGTCTCACTCTCATAATAGATCTATGTGTGAATATAACTGTATTTACCACTCCAAAAAAGGACTTCTGTGTGAATACAGCGTAGCTTGAAATTCTAGTGAGGCATCTTGAGGGTGTGTCAATATTCGAAACATATTTCTGCACTGTATCATCATTATCCCAGTGACATGAAAGAGTTTAAGGTGTGTATGATTATAAAATAATACATGAGTCTTTTTAGATGCGTGTAATGCCAATTTGAATCCCACAATATCGATACTGGTGCTAAACGCTAATTGGTATCACGTTACATTTACATCAGGATCAGTAATACTTTAAAAATACATCATCTGTAGGGTTTGGGTCTGCAAGTTAACAATTGCCTCCCTGAAAATGTTTATTTTATTTTAATTAGTATTTTAATTTTTTAATTTCCATTTTTACATGTTAATTTGCTTTGTATTTGTTTATTATTATTTTTATCTCCATTTTTGTTCATTTAATGTAATTGCATTTTATTTTAGTTAACTTCTGCAGACTTCCTAGATGTGCCTGTCTGTCTTGCTTTATCAGTCACAGACAGTCTGAGGTGTTGAGGATTGTTCCCATTGTCTTTCCATTTGCACGCTCTCTCAATTTCCCCTTAGACTTTATCTAGTTATCTCTAAAGAATTATGCTGAAATAGCTTGTCTCACTCAATACAGTCATTCTAAATGACTGCTGTTAATGTATTGTTAACAATAGTTTTCTCTTACCCAGCCCTGGTTTTAAATTAGCTGATTTTGCACTTAGTATTTCTGTGTCACAAGAAACGCATTATAATGTGTTATGTTTTTGTAATAAAAAACGGCATGACTTTAAAAATTATTTTTTTGGGATCAGTCGTGTGTTTATACTGTTTATTTTCGTTAATCAGTACCACCTTTTCACATCGACATATAAAGTGTGTATATATATATATATATAGATTTTTTTTTTTTTTTAAATGTCAGAGAATGGTCAGGGAACTTTCATGTTGTCAGATAGTGAGACATTCCCTGTTGCTGTTGCTTCAGCTATTTAGTCCCTGTGAGAGAGGCATGTTGTTTTCACCAGGAGGTGAAGAGTGCCATGGCCAGCCATTAATGATTACAAGAAAGTAGTAGATTCCTCGCATATTTGCCTTGGGAAGCGTAAGGGAGCGAGCATCCAAACCAACGGGTGATGGATTAAGATTCAGACTGTAAAAATGAGACACACCACGAAAAGGAACACGGATTAATGAATAGCTATTGAAGGGTATACATTATGATCAATGCTCTAAATCCCCTCCCAAAATGAAAGGGAAGGAATGCCATTCTATGTGTGTATTTCAGTGAGCGTAACCTGTTTGTCTGGTTTAACAAGGACAGGAAGCGAGTATCAGAGTAAGAGGGAGGTGACTGTGAAGAAAGAATGAAGTTGTGAAGGCTTAATTACATGTGTGAGTTCGAGAGTTTCAGAGAGATGATGGCATAGTTGCCAGGTGGAAACTGAGAGAGGAACAAGTACTTGAAGAGAAGTCTAGCTCAAGGTGGGTAAGAGCAAAGTGAGGTGCTAGTGATGTCACAGAAAGGGGGAGGGAAGAGGTGGGGCTCATTCGCCTGAAACTCTTGCAACACCTTTTGGTCTCTTTGAAAGCAGACAAGAGAGTATTGTTCAAGGAAGCCACAACCCTGTGGGAAACTTTAGATCAGGACTAAACTGAACCTGTCCAACTATCAAGGGATTTTACAGGCTTACTAACTGATCTGGTAAGGTTCATTTTAAGATCTTTAAGAAATTTTGAATAAGTTGTCATTAGTAATTTTGTTGTTATTAAACATGACAGTCAGAAATGTTAAGTTTTAATATGCTCTTAGCAGTCAAATCTACTGTACGATCCATGCACGGATCATATTGTTCCTATTACTCAGAGGTGCATTGGAGCAGTACCTGGTAGGGAGCATTTATTAACATTCCTGGTAAATCCTCACCCCCGCATGCTGATAGTAGTTGGATATTGTACTTTCCCTGCCCTAAGCTGAAAAAAAGAAAAAAGGACAGTTCTCATGAATGGCAGATGTTTTGGCCAGGTTTTTTACCACAGACCTGTTTTTCAGTGCTCTCCCTTTAGTGCAAAATTGAGTTGCTAGCTCAGTGGACGCTTTGCTTCTGTCGTGCTTAGATTGTATTGGTTTTACACCTGAAGTGATTTAGTGATGTTTTTGTAAGTGCATTCAGAGTATAGTGTTTCTAGGAGGGAATTAATCATTTATTTTTTGTAACATTTTTCCTGATCTGACAGAGAAAGCAACAAAAAACAATTAGCTGAAATACAAGGATGTAAAAGTTCTTGTTGAATCTCACAAAGAAATATGCAAATCATACAAATGAAAATAAATGCTATTTCTTGGACTTTTTTTTCAATGAGAAAAATTATTTCTCCTAACTGTGTTCCTTATATAGGAAAGATCTAAATCTCATTTCCTTTTTCTCTGTAGCTCTTTCTGTGGAAACAACTTGAGAACTTGTATTTCCGTGAGAAGAAGTTTGCCGTAGAGGTCAACGACCCTCAGAGGTGAGAGAATGAGACAAATCTACTCTAGGTCGAGCCTTAATATATTTTAACGTGACATAAACCTGAATGAGACAGATGGAACCACTCAATGAGCACAGTTTTTGATTGGTTCTTACTGTAAAACGTTCAGCATTATTTTTGCGCTTTCAGACTGTAGAACATGGCCTTTGAATAAACTAAGTAAATGTTAGTGATGCAAAGCCTTTTGAAGTAGCTGGGTTTCCAACGCTGAACTGCTGCAGTGAAGCAATCGGTCACTTTACGCTGTAGTAGTAATATGGGCTGGGGTTGCTCTGTAAACAATGATTATCACCACTACATTGTTACCATAGTGTCACTAACCTGCCTTATAGTCAATTGGTATCAAATATCAGATAACCTAATCAGATAAACTGCTTTATGTAGTAACATTCAATTGAATTGGTTTTACCCATTTAAGAACTATTTAGTTTGACCTTTTTAAGCATATAATATTTTTGGAGAATTATGTCCACACCTTTGAATACCATGAAAGAATATCTGTTACAGAAACTAACATTTTCATTGATATAAAATAGGATGGGAATGTATTATGGTTGACTTCAATTTGCGCATGTATTAATCCATAGAAGAACAGCTTCTAGACGCACATTTGGTCAGTCTTGTCAGGTCATCCACACGTGGTATGCCAGCCACTCTCTGATCAAAACCATCTGGGTAATGGCAATCAGCCAACACCAGTTCTACCTGGACCGCAAACAGAGTAAAGTGAGTATGCATTAGCACATCTTTAATACTCATAAATTCAGAAATGCACAAATCATTGCTTTGTCCCTGCGTTGATAACATGCAAAAGTAATTGAGATGATGCAATAACTGCTTCTTTTTTTTTTTTTACCTAAAGGCTAAAATAACTACCGCAAGAAGTTTGGGTGATATTGCCATGGATCTCTCAGAGACTGGAGCTCCAAGGAACAGTAAGCTGGTCAGCATGGAGAGTAAAGACAAGCTCATCATGGCCAGCAATGGAAGTTTGGTCTCTTCCAGTAAGACCATCTCTTTCACACATTCCAAGAACAGCCTAATGAACTTTGTCATTCAAACTGATATCATAATTGAGCTTGCTTTTGCTTTCATTTTTAGATTCTGCAGACAATGATGTGAACGAGGAACAGAAGAAAGAGAAGATTGCAGAACTCAAGAACAAACAGGAAAGCTTAAAGGAAATTCTGGCACTAAAGGAAGAAGAGCTGAAGAAAATCTGCCTCCGGGAAGCTGTTAGTAGCTTGTCATATTTTCATAGTCTTTTAAGTTTGTCAATTTAAACAGACCTATCTTAAGATTTTCTTTGCCTTTTATTCTTATTTAACTAGGAGCTGACCGGTGTGTTACCTAAGGAGTATCCTTTGGCATCAGGAGAGAAGCCCCCCACTGTTCGAAGGCGCATGGGAACTACTTTCAAATTGGATGATCTTTTCCCTTATGATGCGGTAGGTTGTCTCATTCGTTCTTCTCAGAAATACTGCAATAACTGCTCGTATTTTCTGTACTTCTATGCTAATTTAAAGTTTTTCCCCCTCCCCCTTGCAGGACCCTCGTTTAAGAAACCTGGAGAGCTGCTTTGCACTTCAGAAGAAGATTGTGGAGGCAGCGAAAAAACTTGCCTATGAAAATGAGCTTTGTAAAACCGTGAAGAAAAAACGCAGGAGAAACCTTCTGGATGCTACCAAAAAACTTCAGGAGATTGAAAATGAGATTAATGATTACAGAGTGAAGATTGGCCAGGAGCCCACACAAAGAGCATCCGTCATCATTGCTGGTGCATATCTGGTTTAATGATTACTCATGATTATATAAATGTATTGGTCAAAATATGTAGGACATTAGCCCCTTTCACACAGCAATCCTGGTAAATTGCCGGAAAATTACCAGAATGTCTTTACCGTAAAAAAAAAAAAAAAAAATGCTGTTCACATAAGCAACGGCTTTCTGGCTTTTTACCAGTAAGAGACCTCACCCATCAGCAGCAAAATACCGGTAAATTCTGTGATGCCAGTCATCTTTAAACGCTGCACTGTTGTCTTCATTCGCCCGCATGAGAAGAAGCAAAGAGACATGAGACACGCAACAGTCAAAGATGATCATTTAGCACATATTTAAATAGGAAAACTATTAAAAAGCTTACTGTAAACAGCGCAGCATAATCACGTCATCTCCATAAGAACTTATGATTGGCCCAAAGCAGACTTTTTACGTCTGCGCGTTCTGACTTCATGCATGAATATACCGGTACTGCGTTCACACAGCAAATATTACCGGCAATTTACTGGTAATGTTACAACTTCTCTTACTGGTAAATTGCCGGAACCAATTTACCGGTATTTTTGAAAAGGTCCTGTTCACACATGATCTGTTACCGGTATTTTACCAGTAAAGACTGTATGTGTGAAAAAGGCTATTGAAAACATGCATGCTTATACAGCTTATGCAAACTATGCGCTCTGTTGACAGTCATGGTTTTATGCTTTACTTGTTAGCTAATGTTTTAGGTTAGTAACGATAATAGATCATGGTGGCAACAAAATATTACTGACAGAACTATAATCTCAATTGTTTTTGCAGATGATGTGAACCTTGACAGCCTTTCTGACTGCCTGAATTTGGAAGATGGTGAGTACTGTTGGTGTAGAACACAGGTACACCACTGTTCAAAATTTTGGGGTTGTTTTTTTTGTTTTTGTTTTTAAGAAGTCTCTTATGCTCGCCAAGGCTGCATGGCAAATAGCTGAATTTTCAGCAGTCATTACTCCAGTCTTCAATGTTAAAACAGATGTGCTGCTGAATATTTTTGTGGAAACTGTGATTTTAGATTTTTTCTGTATTCTTTGAACAGGATTTATCTGAAAAATAAATATTTTGTAATATTATAAATGTCTTTACTTTTACTGTTGGTCAGTAAAATTGATTAAAAGTAATATTTTCTTTTTTAAAAATCTTATTGACCCAAACTTTTATACTGTAGTGTATAAATGCCTGTAGCACTTCACACTGCAGGCTAGACTCGGTGGCAACTCACTTAATCTTATTAACTTGTTTTGTCTTAGATGAGCCATCGCAGAGACAACGTTCACGTTCAGTACAGTGTTCTCCACGTCCCAACTCGTCAAACTCCTTTGCTCCATCATACCATTCAGATCACATAGATCACGGCAATGACGACTACCAGAACTGCAGCAGGTGAGAGACCCGCCAACCACAGCTCTTTAGGATTAAGCTTGAGCACTTCGTACCTTTTCCTGCCTCTGGCTGGTGTTTGCTTTTGTGCCCGTTGAGCTAGTAGAGACCTGTGATCAAGGAATCAGCCCTGCATTCCAGTCTTCCCTTGCCTCGACTTCTTCCTTCACAGTCTCCTCTTATCAGCCCAAACACTCACAGTGTTAAAAATAGTGCCCCAGGAATAAGCATGCCACTGCTTGACTGCAAAAACTCCCAACAATAATCGCAAAGTGGGGGCGGAAGGGCCATAAGCACACAGGAAAGCTACTCTGGAAAATCTCACAAGGACAACAGGCATTAATAGAGTGAGCTAGTGAGGTGGAAGTTCAATGAGTCCAGACGGCTGAAATCTGCTTGTAAAATGAGATGTAATTCAGTAGTTTGTTATTTAATCATTTGTTCCTCAAAAACCAATGGGCTTTTGTATTAAATCTAACTAGGTACAAGGGTGGTATGCCGTGAAAAGTGTTTATGTACTTCCTTGGAGGCTTTGTATGCAGTGAGAACTCCACCCATGAAGGAAGTTTGGTAAAATATTATTCTTATCTGTGTTCTAGATTAAATTATGGCGAAGTCCAAGAACCTGTGGCCTATATACATGGAGATGCCTTATCAACACACAGCAGCCCCTACCGTCAACCCTCACGACAGCCCTCAGATTCACGGAGCATGCCCCCCACCCCTCAACTTCCCCGCAACGCCTACAGCAGCATCCAGCTCAGGTACAGTACACAATCGACCCTTCTTTGTCACCCGCCCACTATGGGCGGCCCCTGAATGACAATTGTTAAGGAATAAAGACTTTCCATGATCGTAGAAACGTCTTTGTTCCTTAATATGTAAATGTCAGGGATTTCCAGGCTTGGAAAAGTAATAGAAATGTGTAGATCTTAAAAAGTTGTGCATTTTTTGTTTTGTTTTGCTCTCTTCTAAAACATTTAATTGCTTAGATATGGCTTTTTGTAAGTGTTTGTCTAAAGCAAAATGGCCACAAACCAGTGTGAAACATTATTAGGTATTATTAAAGGGATAGTTCATCCAAAAATGAATTTTGTCATCATTTACTCACCCTCATGTTGTTCCAAACCTGCATGAGTTTCTTTCTTCTGTTGAACACAAAAGAAGATATCTTAAAGAATGCTGGTAACCAGGCAGTTGACGGCACCCATTGACTTGAGTTTTCCTACTATGGAAGTCAATCGGTGCCGTCAACTGTCTGGTTACCAGCATTCTTCAAAATGTCTTATTTTGTGTTCAACAGAAGAAAGAAACCCATACAGGTTTGGAACAACATGAGGGTGAGTAAATTGACAAAATTTCAATTTTTGGGTGAACTAGTCTCCACTAAATACTAGGGGTGTAATGATACACCCGTGTCACGATTCGATACTATCGCATTACATTACTATACATTTATATTCAACATTATTTATAGTAGTTGTGTGTAGTAATGTAGTAATGTAATTCTCATGCTCTTGGATTTGGATTAGACCACTCGATTGATTATTTTTACGATTCCTTTATGACATTTTTTGGATCTTTTATGCGAGGAATGGACTTTAAATGGAGGTACAGAAATCTTTCTCTGGTTTCTTGAAAAACTTGGTTTCTTCATTTGTGCTTTGAAGTTAAATGATAATCTTACAGGTTTGAAACGACAAGAGGTTGAGTACATGATGACAGAATTAACATTTTTGGGTGAATTATACCTTATAAATACAGTAAGCTGAGCCTTGGATAAAACTCTATATCGTGAGTCATATTGTTCACATCAACGATACATATCGTCATATTTTTATATCGCGATATCTCGATATACAATGTACCGTTACATCCCATTACAATTGTTTTATTTAAATAATTTAAAAAAAAAAATCAATTTACTTTTATGCGTTTAGCAGATACTTTTATCCAAAGTGACTTGCAAAAGAGGAACAAAAGCAGTTTGTCAAAGTGCCAACAATATTTGTAAAATAAAATGCCAGATTTATTAGACAACTTGATTAGGAAGCAAGCTAGAGACAAGGAGAAATGCAGAGAGTCTTTTAAAATTATTTTTAGTTATGATTTCGATAATGTTTTCATGAATCATTTTGCTTTTTCCTGCATAAAGCACTCATTATCGGCAGCGCAGTGGCAGTCTGGAATCTCAGTCACAGTTCCTTACGGAAAGCGAACCATCCGAGCCTGTCTTCACCATCTCTCCTCCTCGTCGTAGCAACAGCACTGAAATACTTGACGATGGCTCCTCCTACACCAGCCAGTCCAGTGTGGAGTACTCTGCACCCGGCTGCCATTCCCGTGCCAAAAACCGGCATCGGCGGAGGCAAGGCAACATATACGCCAACACAGGAAGCATGCCCAACCTAGCACAGAATGACACACGTGGTTATACATCCCAGCCTCTGCAACAACCAATGACCACAGCCTACTACGTCACTGGATATCCGCGGTACATCGAACCTGAAGTGTACCCAAATGGACCGTATGTGTATGAGACTGAGATGGAGGGACACTATAATGTTAACCCCTCTTACCCCAGACATGACCCTCATGGGAACTACGGCCACGATGAGATAGACGGTTTGGCTCATAACCTTTATGCCACGTTAAGGCCACCGAGGAACCGTCCTCCATCCAGGAATGAGACTTTTGGCAGAAACATGCAAAAGGCTGAAGTGGTGGAACACTTGCGTGGATGGTACAACCGACAGCACAAACAACCAGGGTATGATACCTACAGGGGGCCACAGCAAAACCTAGGCTACAGGACCCTGTCATCAAGTTATGTACGCAGTGACAGTACAGCTTCCTACTCAACAGGTAAGAAGTGTTGCATAAAAACACTACATCCTGTTTCCTCATGTTAGAAATACTTCTGGGCTTTCACAGGCATCTTAAATTGGCGAATCTAATGAAGACATTTTACACCAAAATGAAAAGTATTATGCATAAGGCAAAAGAAGCCAATTTTAGGACCATTAAGGTGGTTTTTGCATTGTGACTTTATTGTCAGTGCATTTGAGCACAATTTATCAGTAATGTGATTCAAAACAATAATATTCTCTTACTGTTTAGACAATGATTTTATTTAAATCAAAATAATTATAAATTATTATCCCTCAAGTTTCCCCATTTTAAATATTTATATCATGCCAATATTTAGTAAACATGCAATTATTAAATTGTTGATGGCAAAGGATAGGTACACAACATTGCTGAAATTAAATGAGCATGTGATTTACATAATATTTGCATTAAAATATTTAAAAACAGAAAATGTTTACTATTTATTGCAAAAAAGCTATTGGTAGATTTTAAACTGTGCCAAGTGGGCATATCAGTCAAATATCGGCTATTTATTCAGCCTAGCTAGTCTAAAATCTTTTGTGTTTTGGTTGTCTTGAATGCAGAATAATTTTCTTCTCTCTTGAACAGTAATGTAATCTACATAAGGTTCTCCTTCATTAATTTCCTTTCATCTTCATGTAATTGCAGTTAGTTCGGGAAACTGGCACGGTCGACCAGTCATGGCAATGTCAGAGTATGAAATGCCTCTCACACACCATCATCAGTCCTACGGCTACAACACTGTCCATCATAGCCACCCGTTACACAGCAGGTATGACTCTTCTGTGCACCATTGTCCTTCACTGATTAGCTCATTAGCCTTTATCTGAACCGTCTTAACCAGAGTTAAGTACCACCATCACAATGGCATGCCAAAAAACTCATCGCTTGCTGATTCTATAGCGCTGCACAATAAAAAGGATAAAAAAGGTGAAAAATCCCTCAAGACCCATTTTGAATGAGGGTCCCAAGCTTATAGTGAGCTTTTGACTTGGCCAGTAAGCATCCATTTTGCAACTAAAATGCTAGTTTGAATAATGTTTTTTATTGATGTTGATTAGGGCATGTTCAAGCTAACTACTTGCCTGACACAATGCATCTGGTTAATTATGCAGGCGCGCTGGTGCAGTATCTGCTCTCACGCTTTGTTCTTCCTATAACCGTTCTTTCCCTCACAGACACGACTCCAGCTCGCACCCTAAGCGTGCTTGGCACTACCCTGCCAGCCCTCAGTACTATCCTCCTCATTTCTCCCAAGCTTGTTCTTCCTCACTCCCTCCTCCTACTCTTCCTCCATCCTCCTCTTGCTATCAGATGAAGCAGATGGGTTTGTCCCCGCCTCAGTCTGGTGGTGCAAGACATGCAAGGGTTAATAAAGCTTCATTTGCTAAGTGTAGCCCTTGATAGTAAGTAAAAGCGCCAGCCGTGTGGGGTTGCTCTGTCTGTACTCAGCGTATTTTGATGTTTAGTCAGCGTCTCCGGATGTCTGGCTTGTTGTGTGTTGTAAAAGTAGGACTGCATGGCTTTCTTTTAAATGTGCTCGTGTTTCCTCCAAGCAGCTTTTTAAGGAGTAGTTCGCACTTGTATACTACTCCCCCTCATGTCCTTCCAAACTTGTATGAGTTTCTTTCTTCCATAAATACACAAATAGAATGACCAGAGTGCTTGTTTTCATAATGGAGCATCTACTTGTATCCATACGACTTGTGCATTATAGTCTGTGTCTTTTAAAGTCATAGGATTCTTCACAAGCTGCAGCATTAAGGCTTTTTTTCTGCTGGCCCATTAGGGGGACAATGTTTTCACTGGCCCTTGCACATATACTACTATTAAAATATTTGGAGATTTTACTTGAAAGAAATGGTTTTATTCATCAAGGACGGAATTAATTGATCAAAACATATGTTACAAAAGATTTCTATTTCAAATAAATGCTGTTCTTTTCTATGCATCAAAAAATCCTGAAACAAACAAAAAAAAGTTTTAAACTGATAATAATAAAAGTACGTATCCGCAAATAGTACAAGCCCCAAATCAGCATATCAGAATGAATTCTGAAGGATAATGTGGCTGTAGACTGGAGTAATGATGCTGATTTTTTTTTATTTTTTTGCCATCACATGAATAAAAAACATTTGTTTTAAATTGTAATGTTTCACAATATTACTGTTTTTACTGTATTTTTTAAACAAATGTAATATATCAAATGTTAGATTTTCTTTATAAAGAAAGCAATAATAGCTGGCATAATAATTACACTGGAATTATTTTTTGCTGGAAAATTAACCAGTAATTTTATCTAGTTCACATAAATTTCACATTTAAAAAACAAATGTTTAAAGGCATAAAAATACACATACATAATTAACAAATGTAACATGGTAATGCAGCACCGGCCCTGCCTCAGTCCATTATGACTAAAGACACTTTACAAAATAGCATTTATAAGTTCCAGAAAGAAAGTCATACACGTAATTATTTTTGGGTGAACTGTCCCTTTAAGCATCAACGTGCATCTAGTGAGCACACATCATGAGCACACATGAACACTTATCCATTTGATCTGACTGACTGCTGCTTACCCTTCCTCCCAAACCAGCCCTGACCCCCATCTGCTGGCTCCGCCTCCTGACCCTCTTATGGACAGATACCCACCCGAGTACGGGTGGATGACTCCAGGCAGGAGAAGCCCATTGCCAGTGCCTTTAGAGGTGCCTGGTGCTGTTGCCAGTGGTTATGACCCGGAATACTTTTACACTAATTGCTAGTGACACAGACAACACGTAAAACAGTGGTGAGATATGAAGGACTCTCTAACTATAATGGCGAATCACTCGGGTTAACAAGACTGCGGTTACTGTCTTTTCCACAGCACTTTCTACCGCTTACTCACTGGTGGTGGGATGGTTGTGTTTGCTTCTGAAAAAGGGTGAGGTGTCGTTTTGAGGGAAGCATGTGACCCTGCACTTCATGTTTTTGATTGCTGTGTGCAAGTTATGACAAGTATATGTTTGTGCTTTTGTATGGTCTGCTTCAGGTGTGTGTGTTTAACACTGTTCAGTGATGTTGTGTCTCACTCAACTAACTTAACACGTTGACATGGATTAATTAAAAACAATCATCAATATGGAAACTAGGCCAGTTTCTTGACCAGATATACTAAACCTTTTTGCACATAATGCTGTAAAACCAGCTGCACAAGAAGTTATTTTTGTAACATTGTTGTTCCTGCAAAACCATTGACCGTGACTCTGGTTTTTAGTACATCTGGTGTTGTATTTATATACTACACTGCACAGCTAAAACAAAAAACAAATCGCTGTTTGGATTTAAATAGGCAAATGCTTAAGAGTCTATGATTGGACCAAAAATTGATGCATCACCATGTTGTGATGTTTTTTCCATCAAGAGGTGCATTGATTTAAGGTCTGGAGGTCCCAATTCATGTGTGAAAATGATTCTTCATGCTCCCTCCCAACCATTCTTTCACAATTTGAGCCTGATGAATCTTGACATTTGTCATCCTAGAATATGCCATGATGTTTCTTCCTACATGGTTGTTTAAGAAATGAAGCTACACAAAACATTTAACATGCTAGAAACATAATAATCACTGCAATAATGATCCAATCATAGACTCTTAAGCATTTCCTTTTTGAATCCAAACTGACTCTTTTTTTTTGCCGGGCAGTGTATGTTCCACTGGGGTTTAAAATATTCAATAAATAAGTGTATTTGTAAGTCATTGTCCATATTTCCTGTAGATTATTAAAACATTTTACTCTCTTTTCTATTTGCAGGTCCTATATAGACGTGAACCACCATGATTCCCACACGAGCAGCCCAATGGACAGCAGTTTTGACTCTGAAGACCAGCAGTTGTATTGGCATGAGGACTCCAAACCTGGAACCATAGTGTAGAGAGTGAGAGAAACGGTTTCCTGTTCACTCTCATGTGCCTTGTTCTCATCCCAGTTGCTTATTAATGGCAATGAATTCCAAAGTTAGGAATGTTGCCGGACGAGAGCCTTAAAACATGCGTGCAAAGTTGATCCTGCTAGACAACTTGAGAAAGGACAAAGCATTCTCTTCATGAACAAACTATGGGATAGCACTTTGCCTACAAGACACAGCTGCTGTGGAAACTTTGGGTGAAACTTTTGATGCTGTGGGCAGAATGAACTGGGTACATTGTCTAACCCTCAGTATGCTCCGTGACATTGAAGGATATTGCAACATTAATGTTTCATCAGGCACAAGCTAACAATGATATGAAGGATTGAAACCAGATTTTTCTTGTGTGCAAAACTCTTACTAAAATATTCCGCTTTTTCACACTTGGACACTGATCTCATCTTTTTCTCCACAAACTTTTCACAGTGTTCATAAACCAGAAGTACTTTGGATGTGATGGTGCAACAAAAACTTTTTCATTCAGTATTTTCAGTGTAAGTGCATTCACAATAACGGGCATAATCGTTTCTGGCTTTGTACTGGGCTTTACGCCTGTGTACCATTTTAATTTGGTTCACAACCAGCAACACTGTTTTTGATTAGTGTGCAGCTAACATTTGGTCCAGTCACAAGAAGTATTTCTGTTTTTGCACATGCCAAGTACTAGTAAATCATGCCTATCAACATTCTACTTTGCGTCAGCCATTGCAAACTATTCAGTTACTTTTCTAATCCTGTTAAATGGTTTGCAACCACTCTGATTATTGAAACATGATTATATGGGAGTATAATTGTTTTAATACTGTCACTAATAATTATCCAGGTACAATAGTTACCATTTACTGCACTTTTATACCCTAATGGACTTTGCTCACTCTGAAAGATTGGAATCCGTGACCGAGCATCTCTCTTTCTCTTCAGAAGGGAACTGTATATGTATTTGTAAATACTGTACAAACATTTGATACATTTTTCACCTTTTAGAGAGATTTGTTTTTATCATTTTTGAAAGATTTGTTTTGAAAGCATATAATATATAGTTTGGATTTCTCAAGCTGGTTCTTAGTAATTTGTCTACAAAAATTCATTGGAATTAAAAAAGAAAACCAAAATGCATTGCCCTTGTTTTTTGTCAATATTGAGCATGAATGATTTGGAGTGTTTATAATAGGAAATATACATTTCTTATGGCTTCATAAGGAAATACCACCTGCTGAGATGCAATAAGGAAGTTGCAAGCTTGACTGAGCTTGATGGCTTATAACAGTAAGATGACATTTGTATTATTACCGGTAATTCACGTCCATTTTATGCAATAATGTTTACATTAATTATTTTTACAGACATCCAAGTAATTCATTATAAATTTGTCTTTTTGTAGCTGGAATATTTAGCTAAAATAAAGTTCTCATGTAAAAACAACCACGTGCATTACAGCTACACACTCTTGGTTGGTTTTCCATCACTTCAGAGTTATTATTATTCTCAGGAGAACAAGCAGCTCGTCATCAGTCTTGCATGGAGTTTAAAACCTGAAGAACATGTTTTGAGACTCCGACTAAGAGCACATGAGCCACTCCCCTAAAGATAAGCAGTCAGTCATCTGTGTACATAATGCGGTAAGAACAGATCATGTGGCTGGCTGGCTTGCTTTTTATGCTACACCTTTGATAAATATCCATAATGCACATTAATGTTCGCACTTGGGCTGATGAATAGAAGGAAACTATTTAAAATGCATTCAATTTGATTTGGTCCATTTAATACTCTATTATAAAGTTTGTGCCCTCAAACTATCCTTTACTTGTACACCTATAAACTAAGTCACTGTCATTCTCACAAAATATATTTTCAAAAATATAAGATTACCATATTTAAATCTAAAATGTACAGATTTTTCTTAAAGGAAATCAATAATCATAAAATTATACAAACCCGATTCCAAAAAAGTTGGGACACTGAACAAATTGTGAATAAAAACAGAATGCAATGATTTCAAATTTCAGTATACAACATAGATGACATATCAAATGTTTAAACTGAGAAAATGTATCATTTTAAGGGAAAAATAAGTTGATTTTAAATTTCATGGCATCAACACATCTCAAAAAAAGTTGGGACAAGGCCAGGTTTACCACTGTGAGGCATCCCCTCTTCTTTTTATAACAGTATGCAAACGTATGGGGACTGAGGAGACAAGTTGCTCAAGTTTAGGAATAGGAATATTGTCCCATTCTTGTCTAATACAGGCTTCTAGTTGCTCAACTGTCTTAGGTCTTCTTTGTCGCATCTTCCTCTTTATGATGCGCCAAATGTTTTCTATGGGTGAAAGATCTGGACTGCAGACTGGCCATTTCAGTACCCGGATCCTTCTACGCAGCCATGATGTTGTAATTGATGCAGTATGTGGTCTGGCATTGTCATGTTGGAAAATGCAAGGTCTTCCCTGAAAGAGACGATGTCTGGATGGGAGCATATGTTGTTCTAGAACTTGGATATACCTTTCAGCATTGATGGTGCCTTTCCAGATGTGCAAGCTGCCCATGCCACATGCACTCATGCAACCCCATACCATCAGAGATGCAGGCTTCTGAACGGAGCGCTGATAACAACTTGGGTTGTCCTTGTCCTCTTTAGTCCGGATGACATGGCGTCCCAGTTTTCCAAAAAGAACTTCAAATTTTATTTGTCTGAACACAGAACAGTTTTCCACTTTGCCACAGTCCATTTTAAATGAGCCTTGGCCCAGAGAAAAATGCCTGTGCTTCTGGATCATGTTTAGATATGGCTTCTTTTTTTACCTATAGAGTTTTAGCCGACAACGGCGAATGGCACGGTGGATTGTGTTCGCCGACAAATGTTTTCAGGAAGTATTCCTGAGGATCACAGGCATCCAGTATGGTTTTCCGGCCTTGACCCTTACGCACAGAGATTGTTCCAGATTCTCTGAATCTTTGGATGATATTATGCACTGTAGATGATGATAACTTCAAACTCTTTGCAATTTTTCTCTGAGAAACTCCTTTCTGATATTGCTCCACTATTTTTCGCCACAGCATTGGGGGAATTGGTGATCCTCTGCCCATCTTGACTTCTGAGAGACACTGCCACTCTGAGAGGCTCTTTTTATACCCAATCATGTTGCCAATTGACCTAATAAGTTGCAAATTGGTCCTCCAGCTGTTCCTTATATGTACATTTAACTTTTCCGGCCTCTTATTGCTACCTGTCCCAACCTTTTTGGAATGTGTAGCTCTCATGAAATCCAAAATGAGCCAATATTTGGCATGACATTTCAAAATGTCTCACTTTCAACATTTGATATGTTATCTATATTCTATTGTGAATAAAATATAAGTTTATGAGATTTGTAAATTATTGTATTTCTTTTTTTATTCACAATTTGTACAGTGTCCCAACTTTTTTGGAATCGGGTTTGTATTAAATATTTTATAATAAAGTGATGAACAGCTGGATTTTTATAAACTAATGTTAACAAAGATGAACAAATACAGTAACACATGTATTGCTCATGGTTAGTTCATATTAATACATTAACTAATGATAACAAATGAAACCTTATTGTAAAGTGTTCCCATAAAGTCTTTAAAAAATGTCATGATTTTCATAATTATATTACAGAAATGACGTTATATTTTTGCGCAAAATATTAGTTCCTTTTGGTTTTCTTCATGAAATTAGCTCTTGAAGTAATTTGTCTCTCCTCACATCGCCTGCTGCTCTTGGCTCTGAGAGAGATACAGAGGCTTTGTTCTGATGAACTGTGGCCCGGGCCGGGGCTGTCCACCCTACACTGCTCCTGAAGTATGCTGGGATGTTTGTGCTGCAGCTGTACACTTCTGTCTAACCTCCCCCTGCTCTTGTAGCCACCAGCTGTACAAAGATATCAGCCAGGTCATCCACAGCTGACTCAAAACCCATGCAAACAATAGCCATCTATTAGTCCTTCATGACACACTCCTTCCAGTTGTCAAGTGAGTTTGTTGTTACGCACCCTACTTAAATGTCACAGTATATAGACAGAATATTGTTGTAATACAATCATCTGACTGTAAGTGGTTTATTTGCCAAGGTTTTCCAAAGTGAAAATCACTTCATCACAGACATTTTGTCCTTCACATACTTTTACTTTTGACAATTGCACCCTTTGAACTTCCTGCATCTTCTGAGCTCTTTGTTTTGTGTTTGTACACTCTTTTATTCCAATACCTCAGTGAACTGAGAGTCATTTCATGGCGGTGTAAAATTTTGCAACAATGGTTAACTTATACACCTGAAGGTCATTAGAAATGAGGTCATGTTTAACCTTTGGGGATGGGGGAGGGTAGCGGCAGAGACAAAGTTCCATCAAAGATTCACTGTGGGTGTCTTTCAGAGACCCTTGTACATTAATCTTAGGCTCACATATACTCTAACTGACGTCAAGTAAATGATGGATTTAGTAAAAAGAAGCTCAAACTGAGGAAAATGTTTCAGCTGTTTAGCAATAGACCTTTAATGGGAATGACAGAGAGGCTGTGAGGGATAGGCATACTCTTCAGTGGGTTGTACTGTTATTTAATGTGTTTTTGGATTGTTCTGCTAATAAAATACTGCAAAAATATCTCCCCAAGATATTTCAGTAGACAAAAAACTCCAGATAACTTGAGCTGTGGAGATTTATACAGACTTTTAACAGTGGATGCCATTAAAAACACAGCAAGTCCCTCACAGCCTCACTTTTATACCTGTAATGGTGCTGCTCTGAATGAGGTCTATGCACAGACTAGATTAATGGCTATAATTAGTGATTTTTTATTAATGTTATATAACAGTATGGCCACAATCTCCACAAGTGGGTCTAAAAACAGTTTTTAAAAGTAGAGAAAATTACCAATATAAGAGCTGTAGGGTGAACTTCATATATATGGGCAGTAAAGAGCTGTGCTCTCTATTTTCTGTTTTTGGATGTGTCACCAGCTCAAAGGTGAAGAACAACTGGAGCATGGGTTATGTTTTTGTGACCTAACTACTCAATAGATGATGCCATCATAGCTATTTAATTTATGAATGGCTATATTGTCGTCAACCAGCCATTGAAGGTCACTCTCCTAGAGAGCAGCGCTGATGGCCAAAAAACGGTACCGCCAATGCTGGAAAAATTATAAGAAAACTCTTTCCCAGTGCAAGAAGAAAAACTTGGGCCTAGTTAAAACAAACCACTTAAGATAAGAAAATCCTTAGCTATAATTATAAATTAATTATCACTAAGGGATTTCTTAACTTAAGAGGCTTGTTGGAACCACTGTTGAACCCTATCCCTGCGGTTGCTGCAAAAAACATATAACCTCAATCCCTGGTTCAAATATACAAAACAAAACAAAGAATTGGGCCTGTCTCTAGCGCCCAGTCGATGAATTGTTAGTCACTTCCATATTGGCTTCAAGAGAAACGGGGAGGTTGCCGCTTGGGGGTAACGCAGCGCTGTTTTATCATAATTAGATACATTTCAGTGTGTTGAAAGATGTTATAATGCTACTCTGTGCGTTCGCTCAGTGGCTACTATGAGACACTTGTTGCACACTGCTATCCTATCTAGATGCACCCTAGCGGCAGCCATGGTCGTCTAGCAACTCTCCGTTGGCTTGCGAGCTTGAAAAACCAAACTCTAGTCAGGCCAATCACATCGTGTATAGAGTCAGTGGGTGGGCTTAACATAATGATGGCAGAGTTGCAACGGTTCCGGGTGAATGTACAAGCACGCCTGCAATTCTAATATTCTTGTCGCAAAAACGGCAACAGTCGTTGGGCTCCATTACCATAACATTTGTTGGCTTACAGGAATCTCTCCATCAAACTTTTTCACAAAACACCATACACGGAACACTCCCCCATCGACTTGTTTCCGTCGTTCCGACTACGTCACTTTCTTCGTTGCTCTGGTTGGTTGTAGCGCTATCCTACTGCATGCAGAGGGAATTTGAAAGACAACCGTTTATCCCGCCCTTCAGATTGAGCCCTGCCAATGGTGTGTTCCCAGACCCAACATCTTGATGTGGGTCTGGCTTGTCAGGTTAGCACAATGCAGTAATCTAGATCGATATTAGGCATGGTAAAACATGGTACAAGAAAATCAAGAAAATGAGATTTAAACATTAAGACTTACTGTGTTGAGCTATATAACAATGATTAGTTTTCTGTCGATGAATGTATCCAAACAGTTGCTCACCTGTCTAATAAAACACATAATATATTCAAGCGTCTTTGGTGTTTCCATGGTTTCTACAAAATAAACACGGTCCATGTCCTGGTCAAAATTGCTTATTTCTCTGGATTTAAACATTTTTGGAAACATTTGGGATAATTTAAGTACACAAGTCAACAAAATATATAACATTGTTCTAGTGGTTTTTTGGATATTTTAATCCAAAATTCTTACATATTGTGCCTTTAAGAGGTTTGTTGCAATTGCCTGTTAAAAAATCCCTGGTGGACCCTATCCCTAAAAAATATTCCCAACAATATTTAAAGTAAATTCGCTGTTTGTGTGCTCAACAATTTACATTTATTCACTTACCTTTTTGATATTTCTTCTTGGCTATCTGCTCAGCATTTTAAAGGGTTCAGTAAAGAGCACGGATTTGGGGCTGTTTTTAAATGGAAACACATGAAAGTGAAGTTGCTGATTCAGCAGGAGCCCAGTATGATTTACTGCAGGTAAGTTTGCATATGTGTTGTGAGCCGCTCTTAAACACCCTGTAATCTAAAGAGAGAGGAACAAAATGATGGTGGGTTATCCAGATGTGGGGATAAGCTACCTTTAAAGTCATAGTTCTTGTCAAGATTTTACATTTTAAAGACTCTTAACTCTTAGAAGTAAGTCCACAAGTTCAGTCATCCTGTGAGTCTGTAATGAGAGTCAGCTGTTGAAAAGTGTTCTAGTATACTTTGCTCAGTCAGTGTTTTTTCTCCTCTTTAAAATTTTTTTACATTTAAAGAAGTAAATGCTTTTGTAAAACACATTTAATGTCATGTACACTCAAAGGAGATAAAGACAGTCATATCAGTAGCCTAATAAAAGCTGGTTTTATTTTACATGGACCAGTTTGCATGGGGCCAACGTGAGATCACATGACCAACTCCTACTCGCTTCATCACTGTAACCCCACTGTTTTCAAACACTTTTGATTTTGAACAAATTGATAACGGCTGATTGTGAGAAGTGCAACAACCAGCACAACATAAACGATACAATTGCTGACTGCACCTTTAACCACAGCTATTTCCAAATGTTGGGAAAGTTTTTATAATTTTTAAATCGATTGGACAACTTAGTTTATACCTTTTGCCAAATAGACCATTCCAGGATGACACAAGTTTAGGAAGCAAGTTATTAGGAGAAGATCCACCAACATGTTCTTTTTGTTAACATTTTTGTCTCTGGGAAAACTTTTTTATTCAATATATTTTTATTTTTTAGGTTTTAGCTGGCATGACATTAAAACAAACAAAGCAAACCACAGCAATTAATTTGATTTCAATGTAAATCAGACTTTGATTAAAATAAACCAAAATATGACTTTATTAACACTTTTTGCATAGATTTAGGAGTATAGCATCATACGACTTACCTATGACATATTTTACCTAATAGGTGACAATAAAACACTGAGCCATGAAAGGCTGTGCATGACACTAATTTACCAAAAGTAAGGGATGATCTTAGGCATGATGCAAAAAATGAGTGTCTAAAACCCCTTTACTATGGTAAAATCATCGTAATGCATGCTTTTACAATGAAGCTGCAACAGCAATATGATAAAATACATCAATGTTCAATAAAGTTCACATAAACAAAAAACAGAAGCGATTCAACAAAGTATTATAGCTCATTATAGGAAGTTTTCAGTTGCCATTACTTTTACTTTTCCAGACCATGCAATCTTTCATTCATAGAATTCCAGTTATCATCATCACACTGCAGGATAATTTGAGATGTTAGATCTTATAAACCTGAAGACATCTTGTTATGTTATACTTTAAATGTTCTTAAATGCAAGAACGGATGTATTTTAAAAAAGAAAAGAATACTAACACTTTCAATAAGCATGACACGTTGCCCAACAGGGCAGAGAAAAAAAAAAGATCTTTGAAAGACAGTTTGAATAGCATCCTCTTATATTTGACCTGAGATGTAAACAGAACCATTATAAACACTCTTTTTTTCCCAATACAATTTGTTAATCCCTTTACAGAAAAACACTGAGGAAAAAAAAAGAATGGAGAAACAGAGTGGATTTCACAAATTGTGCCAGCTCAAAGCAGTTCCTTCATGCATTGGTGAGAACCTCCGAAAGGCACTATCGACGGAGTTCATCCTTTAGTTTGCACTCCAGAATGTCTTGAATTTTACTGAAGTTCTCTTCTTGTTGACCCAGAGCTTCAAGTATGATCCCCATGGGTGATTTCTTGAGTCCAGCACTCTCCATCTTATTCTCCAGTTTGTTTTTCATGTTCCGTAGGCGAAGCGATGCATGTGCAAAGATCACTGAAATACAAAATGACAAAGCACTTAAGATGCTTAGTTGCGTGTAAAGACTTATAAATTACATGACTATATTTAAAGGTTAAAATATCCAAAAACCACTAGAACAAGGTTATATATTTTGTTGACTTGTGTACTTACATTATCCCAAATGTTTCCAAGAATGTTTAAATTCAGAGAAATAAGCAATTTTAACCAGGACACGGACCGTATCCGTGCGTTGCTTATCAATGACATCATACCCGCGTTACCCTCGATTTCCGGTTGAAAAAACACCAAAGACACTTAAATATATTATGTGTTTTATTAGACAGGTGAGCAACTGTTTGGGTACATTAATCGACAGAAAACTAATAATTGTTATATAGCTCAACACAGTTAGTGTTAATGGTTAAATCTTGTTTTCTTGATTTACTGCGAGTACCTTGTTTTACCATGACTAATATCGATCTAGCTTACTACAGTGTGCAACAAGTGTCTCATAGTAGTCGCTGAGCATACGAACAGAGTAGCATTATAATATAACTTTCAACACACTCAAATGTATCTAATATGATAAAACAGTGCTGCGTTACCCCACATACGCATGACCGGGAGAAGCGGAAGAAGCGGAAGAAGCGGAAGAAGCGGAAGCGGTCATCTGTGGCATAATAAAAGCTCCGCTGCTCTCGAGCCGTGTCTCGCTTGTCTCTCATTAGCAATTACTCCAATCGCTCCAGTGGCCTCGTTCCACTCCCTGCTTCATACTACAGTAACGTTAAGAAATCTTTAATACATTAGGTCATCTATGAATATGATTTCTGCCTGAGTCCCGTTGGATTCCTTTTCACCAGATGTAGAGGTAAAGAAAACAACTCCCATGATTCCGCAAAATCAAGGCGTCATCAAACTACCACTTTGTTTTGAATAAGCGACCTTTAGTGGCAAAAATTACATATTGTGCCTTTAATAAACTGCTACGTTGTCAATTTTTCTTTTCAAGACATGCAGCCTTATTGCATTCCATCTAATTTCCATAGAATGTTTTTTTTCCTCCTTTCATTTTAGCTAACAATAGATCTATGATAAACAACATTTCTTAAGAAACTTACACAGAAGTGGCAGCTTGATTCCAAGCAGGAATACCATAACTCCACCGAAGAGTGACATGAAGAAGTAGCTCACGACCATCACCAGGAAAACAAACAAGGTAGGGTTCTCCTTCTTGAAATTTTTGATGATTGCCTTGTTCTCCCCTGCCCATACAGAGCCAATGAAGACAGAAGTGACCACTGCTGCACCCGTGAACATGCTCACAGGGTTCATCAACCTGTGGACAGAGAACTGAATGGTGACAGGATGTTTTGAGTCCAAAATCATGGTGATTATACTACAGTTGTGCTTCAATGTCTTCTTAAAAATAAGCATTGCACGTTCCCTTAGTTATCACAAAAGCCCAATTTAATTTGTTCTGCCTTCTAGCCTTGTGAGAATACAAACATATGTCAATGGTGACACCTAATGGCTATAAAGTGTAAACACAAAATATTGCTGACAAAAGGAGGCATTTTCCATGTTGGTCTCAAAAGGAATAAAACAATTAATAAACTTGACAGTTAAATAAATGACGTTAACGTGAAAATAGACATGCAATTTATGACTGTGAAATGAGTACATTGCTAAATACTGCCCTCGTGCTCTTTGCTCATTGTCATGTGATTACACCCTTAAATATTGTTCAGTCTTAGCAACTAACTATAATATTAGAGCCAAACCATAATCTCCCAGACATTACAGTGGCATTCATCTTACAAACACAGCTGTCCACATATCGACACAACTATGTGTGTCCAGTAACTATCCACCAACTATATTTAGGAAGAAATGACTTCATGTTCTAATTTGGACAGGAAAAAAAAGTTTATCGTAGCTTATTTTTTCAGCACAACATGAAATATCCTTACAAAAAGTACAGAAGTGTATCAAGATATAATGATTGTATCGAATGATAATTTCAAGGTACTGAAAGATTGCAATTTTCCTGAAGCATTTTATTTTACAATGTACTCCAAGATGGTACATATCCAAACAAAAATCCGACTAGCTTCCAGTTTTAAAAATAATTTAACGTTGATTTGATCAGAACATTAGTTACAGTGCACTTAAAGCTTACAGTTACAGTTTTAACAGTCGATATTACTTCTCGCGATACTTTCTCTAATACGAGGTTTGTGTTGGCGTGTCCAAGACATGTTAGAAACTCCATTTAAATATTTTGTTTACAGTTAAATCTCATATTGTGCTTGCATGATCAAATTAACCAACAAGACTACTGGACTTACCCTACAAACATGAATACAATGATTGCCACCACCAGATAGTTTGTTTGATAATACAGGAGGTTGCTGACCACTCTGTTGTTCCATTTTGCCAAATCTCGCGTGTCTGGTTTGGCGAAGCGCTCCGAGCCTGGATAGAAATCATCCCAGCCTCTCAAAGGGGCGATCTCCACTTTAGCCATTAAAACAGACTAGCCGGATATACTGGCAGCTGCTCACTGCTTATGCACTTCCTCACTCTCGAGATGCGTGTTGGCTTTAAATGGGCGGTTACTTCAATTGTAAACAAACCATCATGTTTAAACATTTAGGTCTTGATGCAATCAGACAGGTAATGCTTTTTACTGTCATGCTCCTCGCATACAGTTTACGGGTTACTGCCTGATGTAATTAACTAGTAACCTGTTTAATTCGCGAACGAACGATTCTCTTGAGTCGGATCTTTTAAATGAACATTTTGAACTGTTTCACAAAACAGATACATTCACAAATCGGTCTGATTCCAAGCGATTCCTTTGAGCCATGAACCGTGTTTCGGACATGTCCGATTCGTAATAAACCGAGAAGCCACGAGTGAGCACAAGATATAAGAATTTGTGGTGTATTGATTTAAAGACTCTGTTCATAGTTTATTAAGAATCCACTAAAACTGCTCCATTGATGAAAAAAATATGGTTTCATTATAAGGGTTACCTCCCTCCTGAAGGTGACAGCTTTTAGTATTCCTTTAAAAAAATATTTATTATATTATTTTAGTAGACTATCCCTGTTTATTGTATCTTGAAATGTATTTTAGTGCCTTCGTTTTATCTTGCTCTCTTAGTGATCTTTATGATATATGTATCCCCATGTAATAAAATTGTGGTGAACGTAGAACTTGACTGGTAAACATTAATGAACGTTATTTTATTAAAACATTGAAAGCATGTTGGGCGGGAGTATGAACCATTTTCATTGGTTGTTAGTGTCATTACGTATCTATCCCGGAAACACAGTGTAACCTGGCCACGCCCCCCTGCGAATATCTGTCATGGCTGCTCACGGCGTGAGTGAAACTACCGAGTTGCTAAAATAGCATCTGTTATTTTCCTCAGGTGAATAAATATGAAGTGTTTTATGTTACGTTTGATACATGTATTGCTCCTTTTAGTAATTCAAATTATAACCGCAGTGTTTTTTTATCATTGGTAATTTGCTCATCACTTTGGGAATCAACCTGGAAGAATCACTTGAAGTCATACGCTTTTAATTAATGTAACGTTTGTACGTATTTACGATTCAGCATTAATTATATGTCATGTGAAACTTACAGACACTGACTTTGTTGTCTTTAGGTTCACCGATGTGGGCTAAATTATTTCTTAGCCCCAGGTTTATCAATCGAGTTCATCTCACGTGGTGTCACAGATCATTAATCACAATGCAACTGAAAACTAAAGAGTTCGAGTCTTTATTTACCGACGGGTTGGTTGGCCTTGCTGGTAAGCTCACTTTATCTTATGCCATCATCACCCTTTAAAAAATGCAGTGGTGGTACAGTGATGATATCCTCACTTTGATATACAGTACCAGTGAGAAGTTTGGACACACCTACTTCTTCTCTGCTAATAGTATTTTCACATTTTTGAATAATTGTAAAGTCACCAAAACAAAACTATTGTACATGTTATAAAGTACATTCAGTCAGTCATCACATGTCCAAAGTGTTAAATGATTACCATTTTAATTTACAATGCTATTTACTTTGTACTACCAAGGAACATGTCCAAAAAGCATTGTATTTATTGTGATGTATAGAAATATTTGAAAAGAACCAGTTTGAGCTGAGGATTGCAGGAGGGGCGGTGCGGGACCTTCTGTCAGGAAACCGGCCTGAAGATGTAGATTTTGCCACCACAGCCACTCCAGAGGAAATGAAGAACATGTTCCAGACAGCAGGAGTTAGGATGATAAACAATAAAGGAGAGAAACATGGGACCATTACTGCAAGGGTAATGTGAAGAATTTCATATTGATGTTCCTCAAACATTTTTATTCCCATTTATTAAACTTCTGCAGTGGTTTTAGGCAATCTATTTTGGTTTGTGAGAATTTTCCGCATAATGTCAATGTTATGACTACAAACTGAAACACGCCACTTTATACATTTATATAGCTTCATAATGAGAACTTTGAAGTGACCACTTTGCGAGTGGATGTGCAGACCGATGGGCGGCACGCAGATGTGGAGTTTACCACTGACTGGCAGAAGGATGCAGAGCGCAGAGATCTCACCATCAACTCCATGTTTCTTGGTAAAACAGGAGTTTCTAACAAGATATTTCACCTGAGTGAACATCACAATTTAATTAATTAATTTCTCATTAATATGATTTGGAATCATTAACACTTATTGTGTTTTTACAGGGCTGGATGGGACTCTGTATGATTATTTCCAAGGATATGAGGACCTCAAGAACAAGAAAGTAAGGTTTGTCGGCAGTGCCTCACTACGGATCCAAGAGGACTACCTTCGAATTTTAAGATATTTCAGGTAATTATTCGCTATTACAGTATCTTGACAGATAGTAGCTGGAACAAATTTTTTTTGGAACAATATGTAGTTGAATAAATTATGCTAGAGTTTGATTATGATAGAATTTATCTTTACATCTTCAGTCTAATTGCTCTGTAGATTCTATGGGCGGGTGGCAGCTGAGCCTGGGAAACATGAACCTGAGACTCTGGAGGCAATAAGAGAGAATGCCAAAGGACTGGCTGTTATCTCAGGTGAGAGGATCTGGGTGGAGCTGAAGAAGATGCTGGTTGGAAACCATGCTGGTCACCTGCTAGACCTTGTCTATGAGTTAGGCCTAGCCCAGTACACAGGTGAGAAACTAAGAAATACAAGAGATATTTGTTAGGAACTGTGGCTGAAAACTCTAAACGTATTAAAGCTGCACTATGTAACATTTTTGCAGTAAAATATCCAAAAACCACTAGGCAAGTGTTATATATTTTGTTCAGTTGAGTACTTAATATCCCAAATGTTTCCAACTATTTGTAAATCGTGAGAAAATTGCAATTTTAACCAAGGAACCGGGACGTGTAAGGGAGTCGCCTGTCAATTGCGTCATATCTGCGTTACCCTCGGTTTCCGGTTTTATTTAGTAAAAACGCTTTACTCTCACTGCAGTGTGCAACAAGTGTCAAAGTAGCCACCGAGCGAACGCACAGAGTAACTTCATAACATCATTTTCAACACACTCAAATGTATCTAATATGATAAACAGAGCTGCGTTACCTCATACTCATGACCTGAAAAGCGGAAGTGGCGCCGGCGACTGTGGCATAATAAAAGTCCCGCTGCTCGCGAGGCGTGTGTTGCGCAATCGCTCCAGCGGACTTGCTCAGCTCCCACAACACTCGGTCCTGCTCTGCTGCATACTACAGTAACGTTAATAATTGCATCCATGAACATAATTTCTGCCCGAGTCCTATCCCATTTCTTTTCCATTGGCTGTGAGGTGAAGACCACATGTCCCAAGATTCTGCGCTCAAACTTGGCGTCATCAAACTACGCCTTTGTTTTGAAGAGGTGACCTCTAGCGGAAGGAAAAGTTACATAGTGCACCTTTAAGATCATCCATCCATTCCATCCATTCCATCCATCCATCCATGAATCTGAATAGACAACTAAAGAAAATATGTAATTTACTAGAGGTTCTGACAAAATGTTAATATCTGCAGTCTATTTAAAAAAGGATTCTTATTATTATTATTTTTAATCAGTGAATGGTTCAATGACTTAAAGACTTCACTTGTTTCATTACTGATGCTTCTGAGCCAAATGACGTCCAGCTCCCCCTCTCTCTGGATGTAATGGGTAGGGCTTGGAGCTTGTTAGGATGTGGTTGGACCATCTAGTTCCACCTATTACATCCAGTGAGTGGGAGCTGGACATCAAGCTCCACCCATTGGCTCTGCAGTGATCAGATCAGTGGGGATTTTTTGTATAGGATATTGTCTGCTGATATGAAAAAGTCACTGTATATCATGATAATAAATAGCATTTATGACTGATGAGATTTTGTTTTCTTTTTACATTAAGCACATTTAATATTACATATATGTATGTAATATAATGTGTAATTCCATCACAGGTTTGGTCTTAAATTTCAGTTTGTATTAAAAGTGTCTTAAAAAGTCTTACATTTATCTTGTTTATATCTGTAGACACCCTGTTATATACATATATATTTTTTTTTTTATATTTTATATACAGTTTTTTTGCAAATATTCTGGCTTACTGTGTGTTTCCCTGCAGGTCTTCCAGCAGATGGCAATGTTGGAGAAATGAAGCAGGTCTGGCAGAGGGCTCACAACATCTCTCCTAAACCCATGACTATCCTGGCTGCTCTGTTCCGAAGCCAGGAGGATGTGGATAAACTGGATTTGCGACTGAAGCTGTCCAGAGAAGAGAAAAACCTGGGTCTCTTCCTGGTCAAATACAGACGAGATCTCGTGAAGGGACAGGATCAACACGACAGCATGAAATCGTATACAGATTTCATAATTGATGTATGTACATTTCCTCCCTGTGCTCCCCCTCTAATTTTTACTACAATCAGTTGCTGTACATTGATTTAATTAATTTAGGGTGTATTCACAATTGTAGTTCGGTTACCTTAATTCATTTAATCCGGACCAAAAAAAATTTAGTCCTGGTCCGCTTAGTGTTTAGATTTGCGTTTAGGTTCGGTGAAAAAAAATGCCAAGGGATACGTTCTCAACCTGATTGGTCGGCTTTTATGATGTATTGCCTATATTTAGAACTTACCGAACATTCAAAACAATGCTGTGTGCTAGGCTAAATGTGCGAAGATCTAGGCGAAGATCTGCTGCGAGGAGACTCGTTTCTGATGCGAACTGTGATGGACAACATCGCGACTATGACGAGAAAGGTATTCTGTCTTTTTTAGGGTCTCATCTTCCTCTGTTAGTGCGGTTCATTTGAATATTTGTGAACGCTGTCATCCGAACCCTGGTGTGCACCAAAGTCTTCACGAGTTCAGCTGGTCAAAATACCACCATATGTAGGCTACACGCACACAACGAGCGCATTTATCCCAGCACACAGCATTGTTTTGGATGTTTGGTAAGTTCTGTGTCAAAATAAGCAATACATCATAAAAGCAGACCATATCAGGCTGTGAACGTATCCTTTTGCCTTTAGGTTCGGTATCTTTAGGTTTAGTGATAAAAATGCCAATCTGAACACTAAGCGGACCAGTTTTTTTTTGGTCCAGACCAAACAAACTAAGTGAACCGAATGTACTCGGTTACTTAACGTAACCTCGGTTCCCTGAGATAAGGGAATGAGTAATGCGTCTTGCTAGACGCAATGGGAATAATTACTTTTCTCGAAATACTGAAGCATTTGTAAAATCACGCAGTGCTACTGCACAGCCAAAACAGCAAATTGTTGTTACGCAAATTGCCCACACTAGTAGCAGTCCTAATATGACTGCTGCTAATGCTATTGCTAAACCGGTGGAGACTCGGTGTGAAACTCCATTCCTAATTTTCTCCCACATGGGCTGCAACTCCCAAAACTAAAACTCATTATTGAATCAAAATAAAATGTTCTTCTGTGAAATGAGCCTGTGACATGTTTTGACTCCACCCCTCAAAGAATCGGAATCGAGAATCAGAATCGTTCAAATCAAAACGATGCCCAACCCTAGCTAATAGCAGGGCAGTTTTCAGCGATTCGGCCGTCTGCAATGGTTTGAAGGGAGGTCCTTTTAGTGCTCGTAGGACCAACGAAAGGTCCCAGGATGGCACCGTAGTAGAGCGCGGAGGGTTAAGTCTCCTGGCTCTCTTTAAGAATTTTACGACCATGTTGTGTCTGCCTACTGGTTGGCCAGCTATCAGCGCATGAGATGCGGCAATAGCTGCCGTGTAGACTTTGAGTGTGGATGGAGTGCTTCCTGCATCCAACATCTCTTGCAGAAAAACGAGTATCTGTGATATCTCGCATGACACTGGGTTATGGTTCCTGGCTGAACAACAGTCAGAGAACACTGACCATTAAAGGGCATAGAGACGCCTAGTAGACGGAGCTCTAGCTTCACTGATAGTGCTCAGGACACTCACTGGGAGGTTCTCGAGCTCCCCTTGAGGGGCCAAACATGTAGCGTCCAAAGTTTGGGACAGGGGTGCCAGATTGTCCCGTTCGCCTGAGATAGGAGATCTTTCCTCAGGGGAAGTGGTTATGGGGCTGCTGATAGTAGCTGAATCAACTCGGGAAACCAGTGGCGGGTTCGCCAGAGTGGAGCCATTAGCAGGACTGTGTGCTTGCATTCCCTGATTCTTTTTAAGATCTGGGGAAGGAGCGGGACTGGCGGAAAAGCATAAAGCAGGCTCTTTGAAAAATAAATTGGGCAATGACAGTTGTCTTCAGAGGCGAAGAGGTCGACCTCTGCCTTCCCGAAAACACTCCATATCATTTGAACCGTTTGGGGATGAAGGGACCATTCCCTTGGGGACACGAGGCCCCTGGAGAGCATGTCTGCTCCCTGGTTCAGTCTGCCCGGCACGTGCACTGCTTTTAGCGAATGCAGTTTGCCTTTCGCCCATAGGAGGAGATGTCTGACTTGTTGGTTGAGCCATCTCAACCTGAGCCCGCCTTGGCGGTTTATGTAGGAAACCACTGTCGAGTTGTCCATACGGACTAGGACGTGATGACCTGAAAGACGTGGTAGAAAGGTCTTGAGGGCTAGCACTACTGCCAACATTTCCAGGCAGTTGATGTGCAACCGTGACTCTGTGCTCGACCATGAGCCGAAGGCCGGTTCGCCCTCGCACAGAGCGCTCCAGCCCGTGTTGGAGGCATCTGTGGTGACCACCATTCGTCTGGAAACTGTCCCCAAGCTCACGATCATGGGGCCAGGGCTTTAATGCAGCCACGGCCCACCTTGATCCAAAGCTGGCCTGAATGCCACGTTTGGGGATGAACCCATGATTTCAGCCAGTACTGCAGGGGGCGCATGTGCAGCATGCCCAGCGGAAGTACTGGAGAAACTAATGCCATAAGGCCTAGCATTCTCTGTAAAATTCTCAGGGGTCTGTTGGTTCCCCTTTTGAACGAGTGTGCAAGCTGCTGTGTAGCCACGCCATCATTTGGGCCGAGTCTAAAATCGTCCCCAGGAAAGAGATTCTCTACCTGGAAAGCAACGAGCTCTTGGCTGTATTTATTCTGAGACCCAGGCATTCTAGATGGCTGAGTAGCACAGACTCTGACTGGGCCAGGATGAGCCAGTCGTCGAGGTAGTTCAAAATGCGCATTCCCGTTTGTCTCAAAGGGGAGAGAGCTGCATCCATACACTTTGTGAAAGTGCGGGGGGCCAGGGACAGACCGAATGGCAGGTGTGTACTGGTAGGCCTTCCCGTCGAACGCAAATCTCAAAAACGGTCTGTGACGGGGGATAATTTGGATATGAAAGTAAGCATCTTTCAGATCCACTGAGAAAAACCAATCCATCGGGCGGATTTACGCGATGATCTGTTTTAATGTCAACATTCTGAAAGGCCGTTTGATAAGGGCCCTGTTCAGATGTCTGAGGTTGGCCTGAGGCCGCCATCTTTTTTGGGGACTCGCTCTGAGCTGGAGGCACCTCTATAGCTCCTTTCATCAATAGGCTTTCTACTTCGGTTATGAGGACGTGAGTTACGTTGATCTCCACCGAAGTGTGTGTATTATGCCTGCGAAGCGGTGTGGTTTGCGAGTGAATTGGAGCGAGTAGCCTCGTTGTATTGTGTGCGCATCGTGACGCACAGGGGTTTTATATTGTCGAAAAGCACTTTTGTGTGGTGCAGAAGAGAAAGAAAGCTCATTTGTTGAGTATTTATGTTTTTTATTGGGTTTGCTATTACAGCGGTAGAATGCAGGGGAGTGCGCATTAGAGTGGGCTCGCTGTTTACACTCTCAACACACATAACAACATTTTTCTCCCCGGCCGGAACTAAAACGGTCCGCTGGGAGAGAACTCTGGGCTTTTTGGGGGGCGGACCAGCCTGGGCGGGACTCAACCCTCCCCTCTTCCTGACCAGCCGGTCAGGACTGCTTCCTGTGTTCAGGGTCCAGCGTTATCTTAGGCCGGGGTCTCTGACGCTTAGGAGGGAATCGCTTCGTCTGACTCTGACGCTGATCGTGCGGTGGGCGAAAGGGAACTACAAGTGTGAACACAAGACTTTCTTGAAAATGCCCGGTGACTTTCCTATTCTGCTTACTACAGTGTTTTACTTTTACATATTCAATTTCTTATTTTTATACATTAGTTGTTATACTTTTGTATACTATTATAGTTCATATTTTGAATTAGCTGTTATTTATATATTTTCAGTCTAAATGCAAGTAATTTGTCATTTAGATTTTTTTCATTTAATTTTCATTTAGTTTTTTTTGTGATTTTTTTTTTTTACATTTTTTTTATTTTAGTTAGTTGCCAAGGCAACATTTAAGTTTTTAATTTAATATTTTTGTTTTATTTGATTTCAGAATTATTTCAGTTACTGAAAATAATTTTTAATCGTTTTATGGCTTGTTTCCACCGAGTGGTGCGGTGCGGTGCAGTGCGGTTTAGTACGGTTCAGTACAGTACAGTACAGTATGATTCGGGACCGTAAACCCTGATCCGACGGTAAAAATTGCGTACTGTACTGAACCGTACCGCTCGGTGGAAACGTGCTTAAGTCTTTATTTCCACATTATATCGTTTTTATTTTATCAATAAACATATAAATATTTATATAATAAATAGGGGTGTGACGGGGGTGTCACACCCTATTTGGGTGTCAGCGTCATATTGTCATGACGGAGTGTGAGGGTGAAGTTAGGATAACTAGCTGCGTCCCAATTTGCCTACTTATACTACGACCTAAAAGTATGTACTCTGACTTTTTGTGAAAAAAAAGTAAATACTTTTGAGTGTGTAGCAGAAGAGTAGGATATGCAAGCTTTGGGACATACTATTACGTCATCTTTAACGGACTCCCGTTACCGTTTAAACTGCCCTGTCAATCGTCACAGTTAAAATCCTCCACATTCAATTTAATTTCCTACCGTATCGGAGTGAAATGTAGCACGTTGATCTGCCATTCGTGGGTCTTTAATGCAGAGACTCTCCTCATGTGTTTGCAGTTTAAATATAATGATGCGTTTAAAAGTTAATGGCCAAACGTATCATTACAAAAGTTCACAATGCTGCTGCAGGTGAAATATATTGTGGGTAACATTGAAAACATATCTTTTCTTCAGGTTAAATGCTGATAATTGTGTATATATATATATGTGTGTGTGTGTGTGTGTAAATTATATATATTTTTCCCATTGCAGTCTCGAGAGCCAGACTCCCAGAGTAAAGTTCTGGAGCTTCTGAAGTATCAGGGAGAAAAGAAACTTTTAGATGAGCTGAGAAGGTGGTCCATCCCCCGCTTCCCAGTGAATGGCCATGATCTACGCAAGCTGGGCATTACCTCGGGTAAAGAGATTGGAACCATCCTTCAGGAGCTTAGGGACATGTGGAAGAAGAGCCGCTATCAGATGAGCAAAGAGGAACTTTTGGCCACCCTCAGCAGATCCTGATGTCAGATAAGGGAACACTCTAGTGTCAGAAGTGCTAATGTCTTTGCATGCAGGTTCTATAATGCATTATGAGTCTGTACAGAAGGTGCACCTCCCGAGTGTCAATGAATAGTGTGTGGAAGAACCATCAGGCCTGGATGGGGCACCTATATAACACTTATTTTGTCCTGTGGCTTTGCAGATACAATGTTACCGAAGGCTGAAGAATATCTATGGCTGCTATCTTGGGAATTTGTAATGGCTATGTTTTCTGATTGCAGAAAATGTCTTGGAGTATCAAAGCGAGCATTGTGAGATTTAGAACTTCTTTCTGAAGTTTTGTTAATTATTCATGAAGTTCCCTATCATTTTCCTTTTATAAATGGTGATTTTAGTTTGCCATATCATTCATTCATTTATTAATATAATTGGTTCGAACAAGGATGCATCTAAATTTAAGGACACAATGCAATTTGATTTTGATTTTTTTTTTTTATGTGGGTTGCCCTTTCATACAAGTTAAGTGGTGTAATTAGTGAAGCACTGTAATTATTATAGTAAAGGGAGAAATTAAGCTCTCCTACAGAGATCAAATCTTCTCGTATGAAGTCGTAACCATGGTTTCATTATGAGGAAAAATTATATTCCTTTTGTCAACAGTTCATAGTTATTAGATGGTTATGTAACCAACTCTCCAGGTGTTTACTTTGAAATAAAGTAGCACACATCACGTATTACAGTGTTGTGGTGTCTTGCTTTAAGTCCATGGATGGTTTGAGATTATGTAATGGTTTTATATATATATACACTATATTGCCAAAAGTATTGGGACTCCCCTCCAAATCATTGAATTCAGGTGTTCCAATCACTTCCATGGACACAGGTGTATAAAATCAAGCACCTAGGCATGCAGACTGCTTCTACAAACATTTGTAAAAGAATGGGTCGCTCTCAGGAACTCAGTGAATTCAAGCGTGGTACCGTGATAGGTTGCCATCTGTGCAATAAGTCCATTTGTGAAATTTCCTCACTACTAAATATTCCACGGTCAACTGTTAGCGGTATTATATCAAAGTGGAAGCCATCGGGTACAACAGCAACTCAGCCACAAAGTGGTTGGCCACGTAAAATCACAGAGCAGGGTCAGCGCATGCTGAGGCGCACAGTGCGCAGAAGTCACCAACTTTCTGCTGAGTCAATAGCTACAGACCTCCAAACTTCACGTGACCTTCAGATTAGCTCAAGAACAGTGCATAGAGAGCTTTATGGAATGGGTTTCCATGGCCGAGCAGCTGCATCCAAGCCTTACATCACCAAGTGCAATGCAAAGCGTCGGATGCAGTGGTGTAAAGCACGGCGCCACTGGACTCTAGAGCAGTGGAGATGTGTTCTCTGGAGTGACAAATCACGCTTCTTTGTCTGGCAATCTGATGGACGAGTCTGGGTTTGACAGTTGCCAGGAGAACGGTACTTGCCTGACTGCATTGTGCCAAGTGTAAAGTTTGGTGGAGGGGGGATTATGGTGTGGGGTTGTTTTTCAGGGGTTGGGCATGGCCCCTAATGCTTCAGCATACCAAGACGTTTTGGACAATTTCATGCTCCCAACTTTGTGGGAACAGTTTGGGAATGGCCCCTTCCTGTTCCAACATGACTGCACACCAGTGCACAAAGCAAGGTCCATAAAGACATGGATGAGCGAGTTTGGTGTGGAGGAACTTGACTGGCCTGCACAGAGTCCTGACCTCAACACCTTTGGGATGAATTAGAGCGGAGACTGTGAGCCAGGCCTTCTCGTCCAACATTAGTGCCTGACCTCACAAATTCGCTTCTAGAAGAATGGTCAAAAATTCCCATAAACACACTCCTAAACCTTGTGGAAAACCTTCCCAGAAGAGTTGAAGCTGTTAAAGCTGCAAAGGGTGGGCCAACTCCATATTAAACCCTCTACGGATTAAGAATAGGATGTCACTAAAGTTCATGTGCTTGTAAAGGCAGGTGTCCCAAAACTTTTGGCAATTTAGTGTATACCTGTGTTTGGATCAATTTGACCCCTATTCGAAGTTTAACTGCTTGAAACACTGGTTAAACTATTTTAAATGTAGAGGATTTTCAGTTAGGATCATGAATGTGCATGCAAAGTTACACCACATAGATGTTTTGATACATTAATATATACCATTCATATTTGCACCTCAGTGTGCTAAGTCACCACAAGTAGTCGTGACAAAGTAGTCATTATTTATTTTTTATCAATATTTTCAAGACTTATTTATGAAGTAAAACTGTCTAAGAGAGAGTGTCTTTGTCTAAAGAATTCATAGTTTAATCTTTTCATCTTGTAGATTTCTAAATGCCATTTTGTATTCATGAATAATTCTGAATAAAGGACCCACCCTCTATCTAGCAGACCCACATGTAAAACCTTAGTCTTCACTCACGCGTGTATACTGACAGTCTTGTGTGCACGGGGTCGGTTGGACTTCAGGTTCTGAACTTGAATTATTTTTAAGACTCTACAAATGTTAAGATAATGTCTTTCTTCACATTAAACTTAAGCAATGCAACTTTGGATATGGAAGTAAACGGAGATGAACCCCGGAACGAGCAGCTGGCTCAAATCGAGATCGCGCTGCTGAGCGTCATCTTTCTCTCCGCATCAACTCTGAACTTCGGTCTGCTGCTGGTTCTGTGGAGGAAGAGACAGCAGATGTCCAGGATGCGTGTGTTTGTGACCCATCTCTGCTTGGCGGACCTGATGGTCGCTTTCTTTCAGGTGTGTCCTCAGCTGATGTGGGACATAACAGACCGTTTCATCGGTCCTGACCTTGTCTGTCGTTTGGTCAAGTACCTGCAGATCGTCGGCATGTTCGCCTCCACTTATATGATAGTTGTGATGACGGTGGACCGTTATCAGGCGATCTGCAACCCCATGGTGACTTTCCAGAAGAGGCGCGCGCGCTGGAACCTGCCCGTGTGCATCGCGTGGCTTGTGTCGTTCGTCTTCAGCGTCCCGCAACTGTTTATTTTCTCCAGGGTTCAGATCGCCCCGGGTGTCTACGACTGCTGGGCAGAGTTTATTCAGCCGTGGGGAGCTAAAGCATACGTGACGTGGACGACACTGATGATATTTCTGGTGCCCATCGTAACTGTGACGGTGTGCCAGGTGCGCATCTGCCGCGCGCTCCAGATCAACCTGTACCTGAAGACGCAGCAGCAGCAGGGAGGTGATGGACACCCGCACTCTCTTTCCTCCAGAGCCAACAACGTGGTGTTTGTGTCCAAGTCTCGGATTAAGACCGTGAAGATGACAGTGGTGATCGTGCTCGCCTATACCGTGTGCTGGGCTCCGTTCTTCACCGTGCAGCTGTGGTCTGTGTGGGACGACGGTGCTCCGACTGAAAGTAAGAGAAATTATTCTAGCAAACACGTTTGGGTCATTAAGTGTTCATATATTACACGTGCCATTTTAATCTAAAGGTAAACATGTTTGAAATATAGTTGTATGCCTCTATTGGTGATTTTGGAAAGAAAATTGAATGCAAATATTTCTGCAGTTGTCAATAACCAGTTTATCCATCTAGTGTTTTAGTACACTAAACAGTCACTAAACAGTTTCTCAGTGTTCTTGAAAGAAGTCATATATTCATCAAGGCTGCATGTATTTGTTCATAAATTCAGTAAAGGCTAAATTGTCAAATATTATTACAATTTAAAATAATTGTTTTATTATTTTGACACTGAAGACTTGAGTATCGGCTGCTGAAAATTCAGCTTTGCCATCACAGGAATAAATTATATTTTAAAATAAATAAAAAAACAGCTCTTTTAAATTATGTAATAATAGGCTATTTCACAACATTAGTAACACTGTAACACTGATATACTTTATTATATTATTCAATTAATGTCACATGTATTTATATAGCACTTTTCACAATATTGTATCAAAGCAGATTTACAGAAAATGGATGTTTCTACATTACAATTTAGATTCATTTTGTTATCAGAGATGACAATGTCCATATGAAATGTACAATCATAAAGTAATACAAATCATGTATTAATTTAAGCAGAAACAATGAGTTGTGATTGTAATGATTACAATATATAGAAATTTGGCAGATTCAGAGTTGACGTCATCTAAAGTCCTCGCAGGGGTTGGCGATATTATAAAATTATATGATATATTGCTTTCTCGCAACAAAATGGTTTATATTTGTGCACAGATACTTATACATCTTATAGGGTGGTCCTGAATTATATGATGTCACACCTTGTAACTTGTTTCTAATTGGTTAAGCAGATGGAAGATGTTCCAACTTACACCATGTTACACTCCACTCTCCTCTACATGTTACACACAGCACTGCTAAATCATGTTTAGGGACATTCATTGAGAATGTGATCAAATGTAATTTCTTGTATCTAACCAATATATCAATTTTATTTTTCAGCTGTAACCTTCACCATCCTCATGTTGCTGGCCAGCCTGAACAGTGTGGCCAATCCATGCATCTACCTGCTTTTCACTGTGAAGTTCCCCAAAGTGTTGGAAACTCTCCTGTGCATGAAACACACAGACATGAAGGAGCCGCTGCCTGAGGATGCTACGATTGTCAGCTCTCTGTATTTGAGCTTTAAAAACTCTGACATGCGGTGAAAAAGAAACACTAACAAACATCTTCATTAGACAAACATGTAGTCTAATGAACAGACTTAATAGTGTTCTTTGAAGTGCCATGTAAATTGTACATTAATCTGGTAAGTGTTCAGAACCATAGTTTACTGTAAATATTAAAGTACTATGATATTACCATCTGATACCATCATGGTACCATGGTACTAGTACAGTATATTTATGTAAAGAAAAAAATGAAACCTGCTAGGCTCATCGTGGAGTCTCTGAAGCATTTCAAAGAATTAATGTTCAACTCCAATTTTACACCGCTTACCTTCCCCTTCTATCATATGTCCCCAAAATGTCCTTCATAAACTGGTCAGTCACTTAGCAATTGTAATAATTTATTTTATTTAACTGTACATAAGCAGGAAAATTGCTCTGTGTGCACTGTCCTAATCTTTAAATATTGAGAAAAACATCTATTAGACTATTAATGTGGTGGGTAATGTTATGAAAATGCATGTACAGTACATGCTCACTGTTCTATGTGTCAATAAAATGCTTTAAAAATAAAATATTTGGCATTGAACATGAAGTATACAAGATATGGTCATTTTTAAAAAGGTATGTTTTTACAGTAAGCCTCAAGAGACTTGGAAGACACTTCAGATGAGAGGGAAAACTAACAAAAGAAGTAAGCCATGTGAAGGCATGAGTAACAGGTTGGAGTTTAAAAATGCATGCAATAATATTATTATTTCAGCTGATAGGACTATTTGACTATGTGTGGTCTGAACCTTTAATTAAGGTCAACGCATACACGAGGGTGAGCGTACAGTGCGCGTGACGCGAATTTCGTCATCAGATGAGTGTGGACTGCGAAGTGGACTTAACAGGGTATTCCGCCATTTTAAGTGATATTCCATTCCGAAGGGAGCGAACGTGTTCAGTTCGAAGGGCACTGCGAACGGCGTAGCGATGAAGGGAACATCGATACATCACTTCACAGGAAGTGGAGAGCGAAAATCAAAAACTCATTGCGCGTCGCATCACCAGTCTGAACTGGAGCAGAGCCATTGGAAGAGTTTTTAAACGTCTCTGAGATGCAGGAGTTTACGTATGCATTTGAATATTAATAGTTATTATACAAAACTAGAGTATTTGGTTATGGCAATGACTGTTGTATTCGCATACTCTATTGTAGGCCTATGCATATGTAAACAAATTAAAAGTGTTGAGAATTTTATTTACCTCTTTTACTATGCTGTGCGTGGGAAAGAAAGCGCACGAGATGAGACGGCTACAATTATTAAGACCATTGATTAAGAACACATTAATACATGGTTACCCAAATCAAAATGTATTTTCATATTGAGCTGTTCATGTAAAAGCTGTTTAATAAAACAAATAGACTAATACAATTATAGATTTTGATTATATATAGTTTTAGATACATACTGTGTGTTTTTGTAAATGTATATTTCTATTATATGGTTATAAATTTGAAAGTCAAGTAAATTACAATATTAATTTATATCATAATCTGCGCGACCCCGTCGTTGCCTTTCTTTGATGACGTTCCAAATGAGCGATTATTGTCAGCGAAGTCCACTTCAACTGATACACCGTGCTCAGGGAGTAGGGAGCAGTGAACACTGCGTAGGGACCCTATCGAATAGAACGCACCTATAGTGTCCGCTTAGGACCCAACGTGATAGCTGTTTTAAATGCCTGATGAAAAGCTGTTATCGCGATGTTTCGTTTAATGGCTAAAATAATAAATTAAACTGCTTGTATATTGATAAATGAAACAAATTGTAAGCACAACCATATCTAAATGTAACTATATTACATTAAACTAACAATAATTATGATACAGTATTTAACCTACAAAAAATGAGTATTTTCTTATTGAAGAAATATATACAGTACAGATAAACTTAACAGATCGTTTCAGAATATAATACAGTAATTCATAATACATGGTTCTGGACAAGCAATTGTTTAACAATAAACTATGAATTCACTGTCATACTAAGTACACACAAACAACATTTTTTGAAATAAGTAATTGATTGCTATAATGGGAGCAATAACATGCCTAACATATTGTAAATTATTTCAATTGATAAATTAAGTAATAATACCAATACAAAATCATAACATAGTAATGTACCTATAATGTAAATAATAAAGAATAAAAAAAAAACAATAATATACAGAACAGGTGCACAAAATAAATACAACAGGATTTGTTTTTAATTGTATAAACATTTAAGCGGGGCTAGGGCTTTTAAGATGTAGGGTAAGTACAACCCTGGTGTATAAACTAAGCTAATCGGTTAGCTGTATGCTATGCTAGAACATATGCTAACTAAAAAAACATTACGAACGAGATATGCTTGCTTTCACATCTTATAGCTTCGGTTATATACTAGTATATGAAACATGATTTGCAAGACGTTAAAGACTATTTTAACACAATTTAAACAACAAAAATCTAAAAAAGATTTTGTAAGAATTGTAATCAGGCTCTGAACAGATTACCCATTAAAAGTTCTTTCAGCCAATAGAATTGCTCTGGGGTCCTAAGCGGACACTATTTCACAGGGGGACAGGATTTCTCATGACACCGGTGTAGTGACAAATTGGGTCCCCCCTGAAATTGACTCTCTTGGTTTAAATTACTTTTAATAGATACTCTCTTTAGCACCTGATTACAATTCCTACAAAATAATGTTATGATAAAGCTGTTATAACTTCGTTATAATGACCATTTATGTCTGTATTAGTTAGCTTATACACCGATCAGGCATAACATTATGACCATTATGATATTGTGTCCTAATATTGTGTTGGTCCCCCTTTTGCTGCCAAAACAGCCCTGACCCATCGAGGTATGGACTCCACTAGACCCCTGAAGGTGTGCTGTGGTATCTGGAACCAAGATGTTAACAGCAGATCCTTTAAGTCCTGTAAGTTGCGAGGTGGGGCCTCCATGGATCAGACTTATTTGTTTAGCACATCCCACAGATGCTCGATTGGATTGACATTTGGGGGATTTGGAGGCCAAGTCAACACCTCAAACTTGTTGTGCTCCTCAAACCATTCCTGAACCATTTTTGCTTTGTGGCAGGGCACATCCTGCTGAAAGAGGCCACAGCCACCAGGGAAAACCGTTTCCATGAAAGGTGTACATGGTCTGTAGCAATGCTTAGGTAGGTGGTACGTGTCAAAGTAACAACAATATGGATGGCAGGACCCAGGGTTTCCCAGCAGAACATTGCCCAAAGCATAACACTGCCTCCGCCGGCTTGCCTTCTCTCCATAGTGCATCCTGGTGCCATGTGTTCCCCAGGTAAGCAGACACAACCATCACAACCGCACACAACCATCCACGTGATGTAAAAATAAGCGTGATTCATCAGACCAGGCCAACTTCTTCCATTGCTCCGTGGTCCAGTTCTGATGCTCACAAACCCACTGTTGGTGCTTTCGGTGGTGGACAAGGGTCAGCATGGGCACCCTGACTGGTCTGCGGCTATGTAGCCCCATATGCAACAAACTGTGATGAGCTGTGTATTCTGACACATTTCTATCAGAACCAGCATTAACTTCTTGAGCAATTTGAGCTACAGTAGCTCAACTGTTTGACCAGACCACACGGGCCAGCCTTCGCTCCCCACGTGCATCAATGAGCCTTGGCCGCCCATGACCCCGTTGCCCTGTTGCACATACAGTATGCACATACAAGAATTATAATGACAAAATACAATAGAAAATACAATAAAGTCTAATCAAATGTTCCCCCCATAAGAGTCTAATCAGAAGGTCCAGGTGTCACAATAAGGTTCTCACCAGTAGTAGTTCTCGCCATTATAGGGCTCCACATTTTGTAAAAGGATCTCAGTGATCCTATGGAAGAATATCTAATTAAGGTGGATGCATTGCAATACATCGCGTATCCAATACTCATGTGATGGGGGAGAGGCTTGTTTCCATTTAAAGAGAATGGCAAGCCTAGCCAAATCAAAATCAAATCAAATCACCTTTATTTGTATAGTGCTTTTTACAATGTGAATTGTTTCAAAGCAGCTTCACAGTGTTAAAACAGAATTTGTTTCGACTGTACAGCCACTCTGGTGAAAATGGTGATGTCATCCAGCTAATTTCAATTATCATATAATGTCAATGCGGGCAGATCAGTAGTATAGTTGAAATTTAAGTGTCTCTAACTGATCAAGCCAAAAGCCAAAGGAGACGGTGGCAAGGAACCAAAACTCCTTCAGGGCCAGAATGTAGAAAAAAACCTTAGGAGAAACTAGGCTCAGTCAGGGTGCCAGTTCTCCTCTGGCCGACGAACAAATAGTGTATGATTATGATTCTGGCAACATTACAGGTCAGAAGTCATATTAGATCAATAGATATTCGTAGGATTATTCGAAAGATTAGAGTCGTCACGCCGGAGACGGGTTTAATGAGGATGTCGTGTCGATGCGGCATTTACAGGGTGGAGTTTAATTGACACACTCTCTGCAGACATTTCAGGGATGCGTTGGTCATTTCCAGGTGCAGATCCATCATCTGGTCCAGATACGGCCCGGATCCGGCTGACTGCAGTAAACCTTGGGATAAACAGAGAGACTAACATTAGCGTAGATGCCATTCTTCTTATGATGTAACGAGTACATCAGGTGTTATGGGAAGTGTTCCCGGTTCCGGCTGACCTAGTTAATGCAGCCTAAAACAATCATTTAACTGATTTGAATAATATAAATTAAAAATGTTTTATGTGTATGCCATAGTAAAGAGATGTGTTTTTAGTCTAGATTTAAACTGATAGAGTGTGTCTGCTTCCCGAGCAATGCTAGGAAGACTGTTCCAGAGTTTAGGTGCTAAATAGGAAAAGGATCGACCGCCTGCAGTTGATTTTGATATTCTAGGTATTATCAACTGGCCAGAATTTTGAGATCGCAATAGACGTGATGTAGTATAATGCGTTAAGAGCTCGCTCAAGTACTGGGGAGACAAACCATTTAGTGCTTTGTAAGTAATTAGCAAGATTTTAAAATTTATACGATGTTTAATAGGGAGCCAATGCAGTGTTGACAGAATCCTGGTTCTAGTAAGAGCTGCTGCGTTTTGGACCAGCTGCAGTTTATTTATTATGCGAGCAGTAGAGCATTACAATAATCTAGCCTTGAGGTCATGAACGCATGAACTAACTGTTCAGCATTTTGCATTGAAAGCATGTGCCGTAATTTAGATATATTTTTAAGATGGTAGAATGCAGCTTTACAGATGCTAGAAACGTGGCTTTCAAATGAGAGATTGGTATCAAAGAGCACACCCAGGTTCCTAACTGACGATGAGGACTTGACAGAGCAGCCATCGAGTGTTAGACAGTATTCTAGGTTACTACATGTGGAGTTTTTTTGTCCAATGATTAAAAATTCAGTTTTTTCTGAATTAAGGTGCAGGAAATTACTAGTCATCCAATTTTTTATATCAGCTATGCATTTCGTTAATCTTGTGAATTGGTAAGTTTCGACAGGGCGTGAAGAAATATAGTGCTGAGTATCGTCAGCATAACAATGAAAAGGATCTATGACCTCTGGAAGCATCTCTTTTAGTAGCTTAGTCGGTATAGGGTCGAGCATACATGTTGTTGATTTTGAGGATTTAACGAGTTTAGCCAATTCTTCTTCTCTTATGGCAGTGAATGAGTGTAATTGTTCCTCAGTGACACTACAATGCACTGTCTGATGTGATACTGTAGTAGACGCTGCAAGGTTATAATTTTTTTCCTAATATTATCACGTGAAGAAGTTCATAAAGTCATTACTGCTGTGGTGTTTACAAACATCAGAAGTTGAAGCTTTATTTTTGGTTAATTTAGCCACTGTATCGAATAAATACCTAGGGTTGTGTTTGTTTTCTTCTAAGAGAGTCGAAAAATAAGCAGATTTAGCAGTTTTTACTGCCTTTCTGTATGCAATCATGCTCTCTTTCCACGAAATACGAAAAACCTCCAGTTTTGTTTTCTGCTCTGCGCTCCATTTTTCTGGCTGCTGTTTTAAGTGCCGTTGGACTATTTTCTTTAATCTTCTTTAAGCGCAGGGGAGCAACTGTGTCTAAAGTGCTGGAAAAGAGAGAGTCAATAGTTTCTGTTGCAACATCGAGTTCCTCTTGGCTATCTGGGATGCTGAGGAGATGAAACTGATGAGGAAGATTATTTACAAAGCAATCTTTAGTGGCAGCAGTGATAGTCCTGCCATATTTGAAGCGAGGGGATGGCTTTGCAGCCTTTGCTAAATTAAGTATACATGATACTAGGTAATGATCTGCGATGTCATCGCTCTGCTGCAGAATTTCAACGGTATCAACATTTATTCCATGTGACAGTATTAGGTCTAAAGTATGATTACGGCGATGAGTGGGTCCTGACACATGTTGTCTAACGCCAATTGAGGTTAGAATTTCTCTAAATGCCAATCCCAATGCGTCTTTTTCATTGTCTACGTGGATATTAAAATCACCAACAATTAGGACTTTATCTGCAGCCAGTACTAACTCTGATAGAAAATCAATTTATCAATATACATAAAGCACCAAAACTTCAAATGAATTATATTTGAAACTAGACTTCTGAGTAATACTGAAGATATTATTATAAATTACAGCAACACTTCCCCCTTTACCTTTCAGACGCGGCTCGTGTTTATAACAATAATCTTGGGGAGTGGACTCATTTAAAGTAATGTAATCGTCAGGTTTTAGCCAGGTTTCTGTCAAACACAGCACATCTAGATTATTATCTGTAATCATATCATTAACAATAAGCGCTTTTGGGGAAAGGGATCGAATATTCAGCAGCCCGAGCTTTATCATTTGTTTATCTGTATTATATCTGTTTTTTATTTGTTGAACATCAATTAAAATTTTAACATTAAATGGTTTCGATGTTTTTTTGTATTTACTAATTCGGGGAACAGACACAGTCTCTATGTGATAATATCTAGGTGAAAGAGTCTCTATGTGTTGGGATTTATCTGACTTCTGTGACGTGAGACAGCTAGCAGGCAGTCGGGTAAGCCAGTCCGTCTGCTTCCTGACCTGAGCCAACAAAGTGGTAAAGGTAATGACGCAGTGGGCTGTAAGTGTTGCAACCATAGACTAATATAAAAGAATGTGGACGTAGTGTCCGTGACGTCACCCGTAGGTTTCCGAAGAGCAGTTCTGAAGCCTAAAACCCGGCCGTTGCCATCTTGGCAGGTCCGTGTTCATTTGTTTTTCGATTTAATATTGAAAGTTGAAAGATGAGAAAACAGCTCGTTTATTTGTGTTTTCATTTTTAAAAAACAAAACAAAACAAAAAACAGAGAATTTGGCTTGATTTTATATTTTTATGTTCAGGGATAGAAAATGGATAAAAAGCTTGAATATAACGCCACTTTTCGCTGATTGGTCAACCAAAGATCAACCCGTGCGACTTTCAGTTCTTCCACAGTTCAGTGCAGAATAACAGTCCTCCGCTGCTGGACGGATTCTTAAAATGTTTATGACAAATAAACGCTCTCTCATCAAACAACCGGACTAATGCTTTGACACAAACCGCGCTGGGCAGGGACTGCCCTATAGGCATGGATTCGACAACCTACGTGCTAGAGAAATATTAACTGATTATTTCAGAAATATTAAAGTCGGCGTGAAACTGAAGTTGAGATAGTCCTTTTCTCCTTATTGTGACGTATATCCGAGTGAAACGGCTTCTGAAATTAGAAAAAATGTAGGGCGGGCCTTCGGTTTTCGATTTTCGTCCTTGATTGGATCATTGGAAGTTGGGTACAGTTGACCTCACTCACCGGAAGTCATCACGCGCTGACGGCTGTTGTACATAGATCGCATTCGAGGTAAAAAAAAAAGATATAAATACTGTTCGGTTTCTCGCACAAACCGATCGTTCCGTGACTTAAGACATCAATGTGTCATCACGAGCCGCAGGGTTTAATATGGATTCGTATGTGTATGTTTTTTTTACTCTCATCTGTTACCATTGACATGCATTATACAACTGGCAGACTGCAACGGTTGGAGTTAAAAATATTTATTTGTGTTCTAAGCAGATAAACATCACATTTTCATTTTTGGGAAAACTATCCCTTTAATGGCATACGTCACAGTGATGTGGTGTCTAACCGGCATGCACTGCTTCAAGTCAGACCGCCGTTCGGTCTGTGCAGCGCTGCATGAAGTCGAACAAGCCTAAAAACTTTTCAACCTTTCAAGTGCCAACGCAGGCATCAGCCAATCAGATCATCTATGCAAATACCCTAACACAGACGCTAACCAATTGTGTTCATGCAACACCGGAAAAGTAATGTGATTGGCTGTTGTCACTATGACGGTCGTGTCTTTCTTTACAGTCTATGGTCAGCACAAGCTTCAGACACGCCCACCGCCAAGCGTTGACACGACACACTGTGTGAATGCAGTTTTATAGTATGGGGAAATATTGGAAAATGAATTATAATAATCATAATAATACAATATTGTTGGAATGTTTGTCTTGTTGCAAGGCAGACAATCAATAAAAAATGATATCAGGAGCATGCTGTAAAGCCATTTTCATTTTTGGTTTGAATCAGCTTTGACGTTGATTACTGTGGAGTTCTTAGTGCTTTTGAGAACTTAAGTGGTCAAATGTCAGAAGCGAGCATTTAGGTCATTGCCATTAGGTCAAGTGATTAGGAGATTTGAAATGAAACATGTTTGTATGGGGATAGAAAATTCGAGGTATACATCAATTGGGCTGTAATCATTTCTACCAATATGAGGCTTTCTACCGTCTTTGATGGCTTAGACGGAAACCTTAATAGATATGGTGGCACACAGCGATTTATCTTTTTACTCACCATATACAGTATATAAACCTTGCTATTGTCCTCAGCAGCAGTCTTATTTTTTATTTGTATATACAGATACACTCACCTAAAGGATTATTAGGAACACCTGTTCAATTTCTCATTAATGCAATTATCTAATCAACCAATCACATGGCAGTTGCTTCAATGCATTTAGGGGTGTGGTCCTGGTCAAGACAATCTCCTGAACTCCAAACTGAATGACAGAATGGGAAAGAAAGGTGATTTAAGCAATTTTGAGCGTGGCATGGTTGTTGGTGCCAGACGGGCCGGTCTGAGTATTTCACAATCTGCTCAGTTACTGGGATTTTCACGCACAACCATTTCTAGAGTTTACAAAGAATGGTGTGAAAAGGCAAAAACATCCAGTATGCGGCAGTCCTGTGGGCGAAAATGCCTTGTTGATGCTAGAGGTCAGAGGAGAATGGGCCGACTGATTCAAGCTGATAGAAGAGCAACTTTGACTGAAATAACCACTCGTTACAACCGAGGTATGCAGCAAAGCATTTGTGAAGCCACAACACGCACAACCTTGAGGCGGATGGGCTACAACAGCAGAAGACCCTACCGGGTACCACTCATCTCCACTACAAATAGGAAAAAGAGGCTACAAAAGCTCACCAAAATTGGACAGTTGAAGACTGGAAAAATGTTGCCTGGTCTGATGAGTCTCGATTTCTGTTGAGACATTCAGATGGTAGAGTCAGAATTTGGCGTAAACAGAATGAGAACATGGATCCATCATGCCTTGTTACCACTGTGCAGGCTGGTGGTGGTGGTGTAATGGTGTGGGGGATGTTTTCTTGGCACACTTTAGGCCCCTTAGTGTCAATTGGGCATCGTTTAAATGCCACGGCCTACCTGAGCATTGTTTCTGACCATGTCCATCCCTTTATGACCACCATGTACCCATCCTCTGATGGCTACTTCCAGCAGGATAATGCACCATGTCACAAAGCTCGAATCATTTCAAATTGGTTTCTTGAACATGACAATGAGTTCACTGTACTAAAATAGCCCCCACAGTCACCAGATCTCAACCCAATAGAGCATCTTTGGGATGTGGTGGAACGGGAGCTTCGTGCCCTGGATGTGCATCCCACAAATCTTTATTTGAAGCAAAAGGTAATTTACTCTATTTTGATTGCTACCGTTGACATCAGTTTTTATATCCAAACTAAATGTTTTTCCCAGTAGTTCTGTGATCATTTGAATTATTGGAACACAGAAATAATGATACTATGCGACTGAAAATAGCCTACTGTTTGTGAAGTTGTTTCATTCATACATGATAACGGCTCTCTCTGGATCAGAGCACAAATGCAGATCTGAATTTTTGCTGTGATCTTATTTGAATCGACATTGTGATCTTTTAACGATTAATCGTGCAGCTCTACTTCAGACATTATGTAGGACATACAAATATTGCCCACTAGTAACCATCAATATGGAGGAAACATTTAGAAAAACATAAAGAGTTTTATTGAACAAATCACATGGAAACACTCTCACATTTTCATCCTACAAAGGTCTAAAAGCCCAGCAGACATGATCCATGAGTCACACAGAGAAAACACTGCACAGGAGCAGCTGTGCAACACACGTGTCTCATGCTGCTCTCACATAAATCGATTCCCCATTTTGTAGCCTAGAAGTGATTGTCCCTTGGGAACGTTCGGCACATGCTGTTTTTCGATTCTGGATTACATATAAAAGACTACAAAAGACTAATTTATGCTGTGTATGAAAAAATAATACCTTTTTTATAGTTTATTTAAAGGTGCTGTGTGTAAGTTTTTGACTGTACTAAAGCATAAAAATACCATAATATGTTTGCAGATATTTAGGAAACATGCTAAGTTCGCTTACTTGTTTCTCTGAAATACAATGCTACTGCCAGTTATTCTACTGTTATTCTGTCGGAATGTCTGTTTTTGTTTTGGTCTGTGCAATAATGCGTGTTGTCAATTTACCCATTAGTATTTCGACACTTCGGGTTGCCACTTGGCGGAAAAAACAGCGTATTGCTGCCATGGAAGCCAGCAAACAAACTGGGTCAGAGATCACAGATTCTACTCGACCTAAAAAGCCTAGGCATCCATCTAAAAAAAAAAACCCACACATTAAAACGCAGATAAATCAACTCATCAATTTACAGTGTGCAAGGCCCCGATCAGACAGAACGCGTTTCTCAGGTTTAAAAGCGCAAGGCGCACCGCACTGCTTTTTTATGGCGCTGCAGGTTTTTTTATGTTGCCAGGCAACCCACGAATCAGCTGTGCTGTCAGTCTAATCAAGGTAACCATCACCACAACGGAAGGTCCGCCTCTCCATTCATTCGATTGGACAATGGAAAAAAAACACGATGACATCGGGCGCTTTTCTGCTCAGAGTTGATTTTTTTTTCAACTTCAGGTGCTCAGAGTGCTCCTACAAAAACGCGAGGCGCCTGGGGCGCACAAACAGCGCGCATAACACTCAGGGCCAAAAGTTCCATAGTGTACCAAACCAAAAAAAAATTATAAACCATATAAAGAAATAAAATATAGACTAAAAACTAATAAAAATGACAAAAACACAACAAAATTATTAAAACTTTAGCTAAAATTAAAAATAAATAAAATATGAGTAAAAACTATAATAAACTATATCTCAATTATGCTAAAATAACACTCATTATGATTAGATTTTTTTTTAATTATATATTTTTCTCTCTCTCTCATATTTTCCACAGACACCTACACAAACCCTGTCCATGAAAAAGATAAAGTGCTTATCATCACACACCGACTGAAGTTCAAAAACCAAGTCGTTTCATGTTGAACTGATGATTTGGATAAGGTAGGCTTATATCAAAGTGCAATTTTTGATGGTCTCCCTTTAGGCTCTCGTATCATAATATTATATGTGACCATCTCTTCCCTTTGTGGTAGTCATTTCATGCCATATGCTTTCTTAAATTCGACACTCTGAGATCACTGAACCTTTTCCATGAAAATACAAAATACAGACACACTAGAACTGAGTATCTATGCATATTACACATGAATGTCTTATTTGCTGTAGTATAATGTTGCGCTTGGTGACATCTAAAATGACAATTACACAATTCACTTAAATGAATATATTTAAACTAAAGCACCCTGACTACATTACTAAAACGAAAGTAATTTTAAGGCTTGTGTCAGGTAGAAATGCAATTTTTAACTTTTTACACTGTGACATACACTCACCTAAAGGATTATTAGGACCCCCTTTCGCCTTCAGAACTGCCTTAATTCTACGTGGCATTGATTCAACAAGGTGCTGAAAGCATTCTTTAGAAATGTTGGCCCATATTGATAGGATAGCATCTTGCAGTTGATGGAGATTTAAAGATCAATTTTGTTACACCAGTAGGCGCTGACAAGTGACTGTTAAAATGTTTTATTTGTAATTGAATTATTCAAAGAGATTTGTTCAAAAACTCTGATTTATCCAATAATGAAACAAGTGAAGTTATTCAATCATTCATCCAAACTGATTTAAAAAAAATAATTTATTCAGATGACATTTTTTTAAATGACTACATCAATCAATCAATCAATCAATCAATCACATGTATTTCTATAGCACATTTAAAAACAACACGTTAGCCAAAGTGCTTTACATACCAGGACCTGACTAATTCACACAACATAAAAGCATGGGACAACTCCAAAACAAAATAGAAAATCACTGTAAATTAAATACAGTCAAAAGCAAGTGAGAATAAGTGGGTCTTTAAGTGAGATTTAAAAACATAGAGAGACATACAGGATCTAATATGGAAAGGTAGGCAATTAACATTTAGTCAGACTCAGAACCTCTAGTAAATTACATATTATTTTTGTAAAAGTTGTTTATTCAGAATCGTGCATCATGATCTCTATTTTTTTTAACAAAGAAAATAGTGTGCAACTCTAGTCTGCAGCAAGATCATGAGTTACAAAGAAATTAAATTGTGTTAAAAATCTAATAAGGTTTATGCCTAAACAATATAGGCTACCATTTGGATAAGAAAAAAAAAATCAAGATACATTCTTTGAGAATATAAATATTGTGCATGGTGTCACAATTATGTGGTGTTATACACGCTGTTACGTTTGTTCTTTTCTAGTTTTTTTATTGAATAAATCATATTGTTGTTTGTACTTGGGAATCTTCTTCTGAGCTAAAAAGCTACAGAATACCAGACACAGAATGGATTTTGCTGCAGCATTCACTGCCCTAGTCAGTAAAAGACTTTAATTTGTTTCATCTTTTTTTGCACCCTCACCCAACAAATGGCCTTCGATGATGGGACCATGAAGTCTCTGTTTTGGATTGGGGCGAACTACCACCAACCGAGAGACCTTCCAGATATGTCAAGAGGAACATGGAGGGAGGCCATCCTACACTGTCTGGAGAGTCTCTACCCCCAAATCCACACCAGTGTCCACGTCATCAGACCCAGAACACAGCCAACCATCACCCCAAGACACGGAAATGAAAATGCCAGAGCCCACCACAGACGGGGAGCTTCCGACCGCCGCAACGAAGGAGCCCGTGAGGATTGCATACATAGCCTTCCATACCCGCATCATCGCTGGTCTGTCCAGTCCTGAATTGTCCGTGCCTTCACCCTGCCTGCACCACAGACGATGGCAGACCTATGTGCCATCCTCTGCGCTCCATCTCTTCACCCCTTTGGCTCCAGCGGGCTCTGCCCTCCCTCTGGCTCTGTCTTGGTCCTCGGTCGCACCAGCTGCACCTCAGTCCTCGTGCATCCGGTTCCACCTCGGATGCTCATCGCCACGGCTCCACCTACATCTCCAGTGCCATCAGTGTTGCTCAGTTCCATCTGCTCTCTGTCTGCGCCCTGGGCTCCACTTTGAACGGCTCCATCTCTGTCTGTCATCCCCGGATGTCGCCTGCCAAGTCACCATCATGGCTCTTCCATCCATCGACCTTGGGCTTTCATCCTGGCTGTGCTCTGGGTCACCATCACCTTGCCTCTCCTTCAATCATCTCCACCATGGATGCTACCTTCATCATCGCCACCCTGGTCTCTCCTGCCTGTATGTCTGCCCTCTTCCAGCCCTTCGTCTGCTCCTCATCCACCTCCAAAACCCCCACCTACCATCCCTCGTATCATTTCTTCCCGGAAGGGGGGTGTCACAATTATGTTGTATCATATATGCTGTTACATCTGTGTTACGTACTGCTCCGAGAGATACAGGTAGAGGATCAAAACGCAGCTTTATTTAAAGGGTAATCCTAGGGATGGCTGGCGCGAAACTGATGTTTTGAAGCTTTGTCGAGATCCCGAAGCGCAGATGTTTCGAAACACTGCTCCGAACTGTGATTCAAAACACCCATGTCACGTGACTACGGCTAAATGAAGCTTCAAAGTGTTTCATCAGGTGGCGCCTGTTAAAACTGTGTTTGATTGAAAGGGGCGGGAACAAACCACACAGTCACACATTTGTATGAACCTAATTCCCCACAGTTTAAAAGTGAAGTTAATACATCTTCACATCGTGGGTTTTTGTGAGAGGAGAGAAATTCTGTGATAGCAGTGATTTTGTGATATAAGTGAGATTTATAGTGCGCTTTGGTTAGTTATATTTAGGCTAGATTTAAATTAGATATATTGATTGATAGGTATAGACAGTGACAGATAGTTAGCATAGATATAGTGACACGTTCATATAGGCTAAGTTAGATAGTGACATAAATTAGAGATATAGAATTATATAGATATAGATTCATAGGTGATGTTTAGATAGATATATTAATATAATATATACAAATGGAGGCTCCACCTAAGAGATGCCGTACATCTGTGGTGTGGGAGCATTTCCATTTGGAAACACCAAATAAAGTGAGATGTGTGTATTGTGATAGGCAGTTAGCCTTCTGCAACAATACATCATCCATGATGTGCCATTTTGGAGGGTGCAGAGGATGGTAACATTCCCCCTGTAGTAGGCCTGCTACTGACACTGCTGGACCCAATGTGACACATTGTGGTTTTATTTATTTTATTAATCTTCATTTTTCATGACCAAAACAAACGTATAGTTATTCACAATGAGGAGGATACAGGTTACAAAACCAAGATCATGTAGCTGTCAGACAGATGTTAAAAACTATTTTTTTTACATGGATCATTGTCAAGGTTATTTCAGATCAACACATGCAAGTGACCACTAGGTGTCGCCGTAGAGACGGGTGTCGGATTGTTTCGAAGCAATATGGCACATTTGCTTCAACTGTTTCAGTGCTTCACGAAGCCTCGGTCTGCCCATCCCTAGTTAATCCACAATCGTAGTCAGAAGTACAGGCAAGGTCAAAACACAGGTAGGCAGTCCAAACAGGCAAACAAGGCAGGAAACAGGCAAGAAATCCAACAAACCAAGAGACATGAAACCAGAGAAAACGCTCAGAAATGCAGTGTAACACTAAACAAGACTTAGCAGTGAATGACAGAGTGAACATGGTTTATATAGGCTGAGGTAAACAGGGTAATGAGACACAGGTGGATGTAATCAGGGATAATGAGTTCGAGCAGAGAGTTATGGGAAATGTAGTCCTAGATGGAGTGACAGTCCGGGGTGGAGTGCCCTCTGGTGGTGATCAGGGGCACTCACATTGGTGAATTGTTACAATCTGTTCTTCTCTAGTTTGTTTTATTTAATAAATCCTGTTGTTATTTGTACTTCTTGGGAATCTTCTTCTTCATCTACTTTGGAGCTAAAACATTTTGAATAAAGCATTGCACAAAAGCATTTGTTCAGACAGACTTTTAAATCTTTGCTCTCTAGCCCCATTTTTTGTTCTTTTCACTAATCAGAGTGAGCTTCGTTATTGAACTTGAACACTGGAGTTAAATAAGGATATATCAATACTGAATTTGTTTGAAAGACGCATTTGCCAGATTTTTTTGCAGCAATAACAATTAGCACAAGATTTAAGAATGTGTTTAAAATGTATACTGTCCAACACAAGTCGTTCCTTTGGAAGTATTGAATCATTGAAAGTGTTTTACTCAGAATGCAGCTGTTGTTGCTTTTAACTGAAATAATTACATTTACTGACCCAACACTCAGTTATTAAGGCTGTCTTCTATGATAATATAAATACTATATCAGTTTACATATACACACACTGAAATACGTTTAGACAGGCATTTCTAAATGATCTTCCCTTGTGGTTTTCAGAAAAACTAGGGGCCCGCCATTTATGGAAGGTTTAAAAATCATGTCAGTTCAATGTAAGTGCAAACGATCATATCTGATAACAGTGCACACTGAAATAAGAACCTGCAATTGTTACTGACTTTCAATGACTTTCACTGATTTAAGTTAGTCAGGTTGATTCAGTTTTAAAATAAGTTTATTTTTAATGTAAACACTGATCCAGAAATGCTGTTTTAATTAAAATCCTAAAACCAGTTGCTCTGGTTTAAGCTCCTGTACCCTATGTTAAAGTTAAAGTTTGGTCAGTGAAGATGGACCTCAAAATGGCTTTTGTTCAGAGGAAAATTATAACAATCACTCTCTGTTCTGACAGAGAGTAGGAGCAGAAACTGGGTTCTTCTGTGATGCGTCTTACATAAAAACTCCAACACTTTGCAACTGCAGTTCAAACAGTGTGAGATCAATTCAAGAGCATGTGCGCATGTGAGACATCATTTGTGCAAAGATTTGGTACACGTGCCCTCTGAGTATCTGAATAAAAAGTATGTTCAACTGCATCCATAAGACTGTTTATTAAGTATAAGCATGTGTGCTTGTGATTCGCCGAAAAACCCCATGACACCACTGAACCACACGTGTTCTGCATAAAAATGCCACCGCTATCTATTCGCATCCAATCACTTTGTCTCCATTATTGCTGTATTTGCTATCTATTTCTTAAACTAAAAACTCTCAAAAGTAAGGGGCTATGGGAAATTGTTCCAATGATACAGTAAATGCTCTTCAATATATAGGTACCACTATTCCATATTTATTAATAAAATGACAACTACTACTAATAATCATGATCATGCACAGTTGAGGAAGAAAAGAAAAATGAAACCCACTCAACTTGATTAGCACAAATTACAAGAAATGTCTACTTAAATTTACTTAAAGCGCACGTGTCCATTTACAGCATCTGGACGAGAGGTTATACCAGGGGTCGGGAACCTTTGACCAAAGAGCCATTTTTTTATTTTTGGTTAATGCATTTGTCCAAAAGAGCCACAGTAAAATAAAATTATTAAAAAACATGCTTTTTTTCCCCTCTCCATAATTTCAACAGTAGCCTAGTAATTATAGGTCCATAACTAAAAACAAATATGCAGCAAACAATAAATAAGTTGCAATATGGAATTAATTGTGCAGGGCTTTCACTGTGAGGTTAAGTTATAGATCCGTGTTCATGTGTGTGAACGCTACCGTGTTTGTGAATACTCGACTTGGCATTGATATTTCTGTTTATTTGGCTGTTTAGGCACTCGGAGTGTGCGCAACGCTGCAGTATGTTTCATTGAAGCCGATCAGTTAGGATTTGATGCCATTACATAAGAGTTTCTTGGTTGATGTTGTCAATATCTGTGCTCTTTGTTTATAGTATCATCTTTTGTATGATACTAAAGTAGGTTTTGTTTTTCTTTTATTGTGGTTTTGTATTGATGCGTATTAACGTGTATGTTTTTCTTTTTCTGTTAAAGGGGCAGACCAGCCACTGTATTTAAGTTTTTTTTGTTGTTATATTTGATCTTGATTCAATATTGATGTTTAATTTGATTATATTAAATGTATTGTCTTTGTTATTTGCTTTTGTTTGCATGGTATTGCTCTCCTCTTTCTGTGTTACAGTGCTAGTAGCTTTGTACAAGGCCGGGCCTGCATTGACACCTAACCTCCCTTGGTGTGGTTGATCTGGGTGGTGTGTGGCACTGCTGTGTGGTGTGTGTTAGAAGGTTGGCACCGTGATGATTACTGTTCTTTTCTTTTCTAAATATCATGGCAACATGAAGCAGATTTCTGACTTTAAATTTTTGACCAAAGTACCAAGCTTTGCAATGTACAATGAAGTAGTTAAGAAATGTTAGCAACATTGTTTATTAGTAAAGTAGAAACTAGACTGGATGAAATCCGGTGAAAACTGAAGAAAATGTTCTATATAGAACCATGCGGGTTCTGTCAGGTGCTTCGTTTATACAATTTAGGGGTTGGAGTAAAATTGTATTGGGGCACAGCGGGAAAAAAATTATTAAAAGGGTGTGATGTTACAGAGGAAGTGAGATGTAAATGGGTTTTGGGGATAAAAAAGTGTGTTCATAATAAGACTTTGATGCCTGCTGACACTATTAGCGCTGGTATATCAGAGGCTTTCAAAGAAAAGAATGGGATCAATGAATGTCTCAATCAGGGCTTTGAAATTTCCATACAAGCTTTGAATGTTGGACAGGGATGCATGAATCAACTGAAAATGGAGATGCAGGTGGGCACAAGCAGACAACAAGGCATTCAATATGATGTCGGTCAATCGACCTCGGCTATTAGTTTTGATTATTTTTTTTTTTTTTATATTTACGGCTATGATGAAAGAGCATTCTATAACATGCAAAGGGGCTCAAACATAGAATTTTACCTGCATCTTGATTTACTGCTTTAAAATGTTTGTTTGTTTGCTGTAAATTTTAGTTTTTCTGTCCTGTAAATGTTTACATTTTACTGTATTTTTACTGAATTATTCTTGCAACCACAGCTGCCAGTTTTTTTCTCTAAAAATAATGGATGAATGGATGAATTCGTTGGGAATGAATGTAATGGAGCCTGATTGTTGAAAGCTTCTATAAAAGCAGTGATGTAAATTACACAGGTTAGATGATAAACCATAAATTAATTTAGCAAAACGTCCTCAATATTTGTTTATCCATATAATATAACAAGATAACAGATATAGAAAAAAGAAATCCACAAAATTTTTTATCAACTTTAATAATTTGTTCATTTATTTAAACTCAGTTGCCGCAAAAGAAGCTGTTTGTGTCCACCTCAAGGTAGTCCCACTCCACCCCCACATTTCCTCTCTTGAGCCCTATTTTGTGTTTGTAACATGTGCGTGAGAATAGCCTGATTAAGGCATTTTGATCCAATTCTCTGGAGACGGCTTTGTCATCTGTCCCCTATTGAACACGTGTGTAAAGCACAAGCACTCAAGCTAGATGGTGATTTCTTCTTTCTATATTTCACACTCAACCCAATGGACATAAAGCAAATGTAACCAGAGTGATCTTTTCTATTTTATGCCACACTGTGCTTGAGCATCTGGTAGAAAGTAGGGCACTAAAGCACCTCTTAGAAGATAGTATTTGGGGATAAAGAAGTGCACTCTAAATTCATACGCATGTTATCTTCCCTTCATGTAACCACCCGTGCATATATTCAAAACCAAATAATCAAAGCCTGCTGGTTGAAAATATCGTCCACGCACAGGACTAATAGACAACTGAATGCACTGACCATGCGTCCAGGTGCATTACCACCACACTGGATGTACTTCCTCCCATTAGAAAGAACCTCTTAAAGGTTTGAGTCACGCTTTCTGGGTGGCTGTATCATCATCCACGTGAGCCTTTTTTACCGCATGTTCCTTGTTGGATCTGAGTGTTAACAAGAAAGTAAGAATTAGTTCCTTTTCATATTTTTTTTTCCGTGACAGGGTTTTAAGATCTGATAGATGAAAGGAGTGTGTGGCTCATATAAACAACTCAAAAAAAGGGTCAAGAGCAGTCAACATTTTTACAGAAACATGAACAATAATAGGGATATCATGGGAACACTTGCTGAGGTTATACCATAAAGTACATTTTTGTTGTGTATATATAAGTTTTTCACTGTCAAGTTCACAGTCAAGGACAACTCTACCACGTGCCTGAGATTCAGCAGGTGCATTACAGTCTGCTGCAAACACAATATAATAGTTTGTAATTGTAGCATGTGACTTAGTTGAAGATTCTCTTGTGAAGGCAGAGGTAATTGCAGGGAGATCAGTGACTGTCTTGCAATTTTCTATAGTCTCTCAGTGTTCCCAGTTTCTCTTATTTTGTCAAACACCTGCAACTCTTTTACTTTCTTTCAGCACTCTCCAAGAGTCACAACATTTTATATTGCACTTTTCTTTTCAGGTTGGTCCAGTAGTTTGCCATTATTTACACAATCCTCACCTGTGCAAAATGCAGCTCAAATTTCACACTTTTATTCACTGAATTTGAGAAATTCACTAATAACGTCCATGGTGTATTTTCCTTTCTTCTTAAATACATTTTATGACATTTTTGTACAGTAAACTGGAACAGAATGTAATATAATGAACTTCAGACCACCAAACAAAACACATCTTGGTGGATATGTTTGTCAAAATAGGGAGTTGGCTACCCAGCATGCTTTGTGGCTGGAGTCAAATCAGAGCAAATTTGGTCTGATTACTCACTAGAGCTCTTAGAAAAAAAGAGTCAGTTAACTATTTTTGTGAGCTCATTTAAAGTGAGAAGTATTTATGGAGATTTAAAGGCTTAGTTCTCTTCTAAACAGAAAAATTATGAATAATATATAAAAATAAACTGCAGAAGAGAACTGAGCCTTTAAATCTCCTTTGTAAAAGCTTTACGAGGCATAAATAGTCCTCACTTTAGATGAGCTCACAAAAATACCTGAATGAATCATGAATTACAGTAGGAATACATGTTAATGTCTATTAATGCTTTATAAATGATGAATTACCTATTTACTAATGCTTCATAGTGTGCAGTTTTTATAAAGCCAAAAAAATGAATTAAAACCAAATGAATTAAAGGGCACCTGTTATGCAAAATTCAATTTTACATGGTGTTTGAACATAAATGTGTGTTGGCAGTGTGTGCAACCACTCTATAATGGTAAAAATCCACCCACTCCTTTTTTTTAATCCTCATAAATCATAAGCAGTGTCCTGGTGTTCTGTCGATTTGTTCTACCTTGTCAGATTTTGCTACTTCCCATTAAAACAGTAGGTAGCACAATTCGAAAGCAAAACATGCTACCTATCAGATTGTGCTACCAGCAGTGATTTGAGGCTTTATTAATATCCATACCTACCCCTACCCTAAACCTACCCTTAAAACTATGTAAATATAAAAAAATATATATATATTAAATATTGATATATTAAAGCCCTGGTAGGACAATCTGACGGGTAGGATGAAATGTCAGGACACCGGCTCACGATCGTGTTGATGGACACTGCCATATTAGCAAAGACCCGTCCTGAGTGAGCTGTACACAGACCGCCTTGTTTATGTCCTTGCTAGAGCATTTAACAGCAACATTCAAGTAAGAAATGTATTCTCATTAAAGCTACTAAAGTTCATTCAGTCAAGAGCAGTGAGTGATTTTCTGATTTCTGTACTTGCTGCATACGTGCAACATAACCAACTGTTTTAATGTAAACTTTGTGTGTTTCTGACATAACCTTGTGAGCATTTGACAGTTTAATTGCAATAACTGCACGCATGCGTTGGGTGTGTGTGCTCAAGTTGAGAGTGATATGCATGCAGATGATAATATTTCAAGATGATGAAGAACTGCAATGTCAGGTGAGCGATAGAGATGGTCATCAAAACCAAACCCTGCCCTCTGGGGTGGGGAGCAGCAGCTCATTTGCATTTAAAGGAGACACACACAAAACAGCTCATTTTTCTCAAACCCAAAAATTGGCATTTTCAAAATGGTATATTATGGAGCCCCGCACATGACACGCAGGAAAAAAAATTGTGCGCACGATTTACTAATTCATTTCCTCGATTTATAGATTGTGTGCACAATTTACTAATTCGTTTTATAAATCAAGGGAATTAATTAGTAAATTGTGTGGACGGTTTAGCAAGTCAAGGGAACGAAGTAGTAAATCGTCCACATGATTTAGCAAATTGAGGGAACAAAATAGTAAATTGTGCGCATGATTTATAAATCGAGGGAACGTATTTATTTTTTATTTTTTCACGTCATGTGCGGGGCTCTGTAGTATATTAAATGATCTGTTAGGAATTTAGATCTGAAACTTCACAGACACACTCTGGGGACACCTGAGACTTATATTACATCTTGTAAAAAGGGGCATAATAGGTGCCCTTTAAACTCAGGATTTTGAGCAGCACGAACACAGTCCTGTAGTCCGCCAGTGTTGTTTTGGTTGTCAAGTACTCGAGCATGCCTATAGACTGAACACGCATGCACAAGACGCCCCCTTTTTTCACAAATTTGCATTTTTGCAGTTTAAACTGCAATGATAATGGTATCGTTTTTAAAAACTTGCACTTTGAAACCCGTTTTTAAAAAGTTTGCATTTTCAGGTTCCCAAAATGCCATTGTCGTGAAAATTAATGGCCATAATCATGACATGATTACGAGCTCATTGCATTCAAATTTTGACTTGAGAGGGTGTTCATGTCCATTTTTTTACCCATAAACTAGTATTTACGAACATTCCGACAGGATGTGAAGGCAGCAGTAGCTGTAAAGAAGAACAAGGCATCATAGCTGGCTGTTTCAGAGAGGAAAATCAATCAATCATCCAATGGGATGCTGATTGCATTCAAGCAGGGTTGTGCTGTATTACAAGCATAGAAATTTGATGGTAATCAGTCGCTGTAGACTATGGACATGAGAATATTACATAAGTCTGCATATGCTAAACAACAAAAATGTATCAATTTGTCATTAAACATGCCTGATATAATCACTCTGAATTTTAATCGGCCATTAAACCTTAATAGAAATGTGCACAGATTGAGGGATATGCAATCGTATGTGTGCTGAATTACAAAGCCAGACATTATCTCTTAACAAGTCTTAATGAAAGCTTTTTTTATCCTTTTTTACATCATTTTTAAAGCTTGTTTTCACAATACTTTCCAAGAGTGTGATTTGAATTGAAAGTACACTAAACATTGTGTGCTTTTGATGAAATGTGATGACATAATGACATTGTTCCTCATCTTCATCCTATCCATCAGCACACTTCCCAATCTCTGGAGGTCATAATATAGCATCACACGCATGTCTGCCAGTGTATTACATATTTACAGCACTTAACAAACATAAGAAAAATGTGTTCAAGTGATTGAATATTCACGTCATTAGGGGTTTTTGATCGTGTGCATCTAGTTGTATTAACCTAGGCCCTAGGCTATATCAATGTGTACATGCATACTTACATCTGTGCATATGTAAATAAATCTGTGAGGTTTTCCTGCATCAACACAACAAAATTGTGTTAAAATTGTTTTAAAATTGTAGGTCATATTTGATTACTCTGTCAGTAAAACTAATAGGCTATTAACAAAGCTTTATATTATATAGGCTTTAACTAATATAATACTAGATATATTTTGCAATCATAGCCTCTAACAATGTATCAGTTTGTTAATTTAAAAGGGAGTATATAAAATATATATATATATATATATACACCAGATAAAAAAAAAATGAAGTCTTTGACAAATGGAACCTGTTGATAAAATTACTACTAAAAAATTAATCATTTGAGCTTCTTGAAAATAAGAATTTTCCAAAAAAGATAAAAACTATACCATTAGTCTATGCTACTTATGTGGAGGCAGCCCTGGGTTTGATTTCTAAATTATGGGATGTTTTCTTTTAATGTCCCAGTGACTATAGTGTACTAGAATGTATATGAGTCAAGTCTGACATCTAATGGTAGACTCCTCGAAATTAATAGCGTTCATTTGTCATTCAAGGAACATTTAAAAAATAAATAAATAAATACAAATATATAAAAATACTTATCTTTATAGATTCACTGATAACCCTTGGCAGAAGTACAACAAAATGGCTATTCAGCACCATTGGTTCACGTGACCAGACGTCATTGACGCCTTTGGCGCCATATTTGATTTTAAAGCGGAGGGAATTAAATATTAAATAAAACAGCTTAGATTGAATTTACTTCGCATAAACCTAGTATAACTTAAGAAAGATTTTGAATATAGCGCACTAGTGTATTGGACTACTTTTATTATGCGCTTTTTGTTGTTTTTGTTGTCATATTTGGAAGTTGACAGCCACAATCCTCATATCGACACTGCATATTTCATGACACATTCTCCATTTGTGCTCCATGGAAGAAAGTCATACGGGGTTAGAACGATATAATGGTGAGTAAATTATTATTATTATTATAATTTGAAATTCGAAAATTCGAAAAAACAAAGTTATCATACTGTCTGGCAGGGAAAGACGAGTTAAGTATGACATCTTGTGGTTTCTTGTCATATTGCACTTCACAAAACCTGCCAGTGATTTCAATGAGAATCTGAGATTATATCCCATTATAAACATAACATTATAAATCAACACAATAAATTGCTCTCTCATTATGTATGCAGTATGCATTATGCATATCATACTGTATGACCTACTACATTTGATATATAGTAATACTGTTTACAATATATACTTAGTAGTATGCAGTACTACAACCTTTACTTCCCATCTTTTTTTTTTACAGTGTGCTCAAGGAAGCATTGAGCTCTAGGGGGCAATAAAGAGCCATGATAAAGGACTTGAGTTTTCTAACTTTCAGGATGAAACAATTTGCAAGGAAGTACAGGAATAAAGGTCAGTGGCCAGTTATATGTGACTTGCTCCAGAGAAGACCTTCAACAAGCTGAAGAAAGTGCAGTGTTGTCAAGAAATTGACCTTGCACCACAAAACCACAAACCACAAAAGGCATAGTTATGTTTGCTGAACTGGTACAGTGGAGAGATTAATGCAGAATGAGGGTTTTTGTACTCGTTTAGGTGAGGATAAGGTCTTGTCCTACAGATCATCCAGGCGCTTTGAGCAAACAGTGAAGTTCCTCTGACGGCTCTGAGATCACAATGGTAGAGGGAAGACACTAGAAGTTAGTCTGATCCCTGATGGCTTGTTATGTTTGGCACTTGCATGCCAAAATTCTGTCCAATGCAGATGCTTTCCAAGGACATTGATGAGGTGCAAAGACACTGCAGGCATGACTCTGCATTTCTGTAAACTGCACTCACATTTGTCTTTATAATCTTCAGCATCGGAGATAATAAGGAGGCAGGAATGGTGTTAATTACCCTCCCAGCAAGATACAGAACAGCATGCCATTATCTTCAATGGGAGTCAGAGTTACTCAGGAAATTTTGCTGCATACATTAAGAATATTGCCTGTAAGTGTGTGGTATGTGTATGGTACATTAGTTCAGAAGTTGCTGAAGTATGGAGAGATATAAAAAATTTTTTTATGTGACATTGTATTTCACTGAAGCTCAAAAAAATACATTTAGCCAGGTTTAATTTTAAGATGATTAAAAATAAATATATATATAAAAATATATGAACCATATATCAGTAGTATATCAGCTATCGTCTCATATTGGAGATTTTTTTCGGTATTGTTTGATATGGGATATTTAGTATTTTTGCCCAGACAGTTTTATTACCTTTGCTGTCACCTAACGCTCAACGTTTATCTTTAAAAACACTAGTAATTGAATAAAAATTAAATTGAATCTTTAGAAAATCTCAAAATGAATATCCATTTTCATGCTGTACATTATAAAGTTGTGATTCACTTGTAGCATTTAAAATAAATGTTTAGTTTTTAGTGTTTTAATTGTAATTTATTTATATAAAATTGTATAGCATTTTAATACTGGCCACAGTGTTATTTTGGTATTATTTATATATATTCAGCAAGGCTCAATGCTAAATAACACTGCATAGTCTTCACTGCATGGGGGTGTTCAGGTTTGCCTTATTTTTTTCCCTCAGGTTTTCTTTGTCTTTAGCTGATCACATGGTTGATTAGTGTCATTGTTATTTTTATATTTTTTTAGTAATTTTGTTATGTGATTTTGTCATTTTTATTAATTTAATTACATAGCTATAATTAATATTTTTTTAGTTTTAATTTAGTAATTGTACTTAAACTGAAACATAAGGCAACATTTTCTAATTTTAGTTTTAGTTCTAGTAAAAAAATAAAAACTCTAAATGGCCATTCATTGGTTATCTGACAGATATTTAATATCATTGCATTGCTAATAAACTAGTGTATTGAAATATGTAAAAACTCACCGGACAGTTTGAGGTTAAAAAAAGTTTGTGGTTCATTTTCAAATATTTTTTTTAATACTCTTATAATTTAATGAGATTAAAAATTCATATCATTTAATATGATTAAAACCCCAATAGGGCCACAGATTATTGCTCCTTGAAGGACAATTTGTTTAAATTTCTTTATGCTCGCTGCTTGCAGTGCAGTTCAGACTGTCAACCAATGGAGAGAAACATCCTTTTTGTGAGTGCCAATTTACAGGGCACTGATTCAGGGGGCAAGAGAACAAACTACTGTTCCACTACTGTGGAAAAGGAAATGGGTGTTAACTTGGCAGCTGGTCTTGAGCTTAAGACACTGATTCCTCTGTTTGCTTTCAGTTCATCTTATTTAGAGGACTGATATTCTCCAATGAAGACAATTATATAATTATCTCTGTAATACAATCTTTCTTTTTTTAATCATACAAACACCTTGCCATAGTAAAAAAAGTTTTGTATTTTTAGAATTTGGCATGCTTTTCTAATTTGACTAATAGTTGGCAAATAATCAAATTGTTTTCTCTTCAGCTGTGATATTTTATGCAAAGCACAATTTCTCCCCACATTACTGCTGTTTGTATTGCTCATCTAATGGCAGACTGGTTGTTGATTTCAACATGTTCTTCCACACAGATCACAATAAGTTGCTTTTGGCAACACTCAGTAATGTCTGATTGGCCAGGATTCTGCTTCGCGATACATCTGGGCCAATGAAAGAGCAGCACTCAGAGACAGCAGGTGCTGTCTGCACCTGTGTAGCATCAAAATGGCATTACCCAGCAAGGGGGAAAAAAGCCACTCAAACTCTTGTCAGTCCAGCAGAAAGGGTAAAAATAACAAGAGAAGTGCTGTTTCAAATGTTTCACCTACAATAAATAATTTTTGTACGACGCAGCACTTTAGCGGCAAACTAACAATATGAAACCAGTGGATAAGACCAGGAAGCTAGCAGTAGCCACTAATCTTTTGCTAATAAATCTCAGCTGGGGAGACTCTCAGGAAGGTAAAGCAGCAGAAAAAGTGCCTTCATTAAAATCCAAAAGACTGTGCCCCCTGAAGATGCTCCGTGCAAACCTTTGATGTCTTCTGGCTTTTACGGCGAGATGTCTACCGCTCTGAGTATCCTCACAGATATTTTTAGCAGTTTAATTCCACCAGATGTCTTCTCTGCCTGCCTTTGATGGGAATTAAAGTGAAAGCACAGACAAGTGACAGTCTTTTTTCCCTTTCCCCATATGAAGCCCTCAGTACAGCTGCAAAGCCACATTTTTTTCTAAAGCTCTCTTGTACTATTGTTTTCATCAGATAAATTTGATAATCAAGTTGAAAATGTGTCTGAATGACCACTACAGGGAGAAAGAGAGATGCAGGCAGGCAGACAGAGTGAGAGAGACAGTGAGTGAGTGAGTGAGTGAGTAGAAGAAAGCAAACAGTTTCAAATGGGGAGGTTTGCCACAGATAAGCATGAAGCTCTATGTAGCCTCTCCCAAAGTCACATAGCAGAGTGGAAGAGAGGCCAGATAACAGCAGTGTCACTGCAGCATGCTGTGACCATGGAATACTGATGAGAAAACCTGGGAGAGACTGTGCTGTCTGTGTTTGTGTTTGTGCATTTTCATTTATGCCTATATGTGTATATATTTGCCTCTGTGTCAGAACCCAGATATACTCTGTGCCAGTATGTAAACGCAGATGCTAGCTAGAGCTGCACAATTCTGGATAAATTGAGAATCACAGTTTTTTTTGGTTTAAAATAGAGATCAGGATCAGTTAACTAAACCTGCAATTTACTAGAGGTTCATAAAAATGTTAATTGCTGCAGTCTATTTAAAAAAAATATTCAATTTAAAAAAAGATTGAATAACGTAACTTGTTTAATTACTGGATGAATCAGCGATTTTGAACAAATCTCTTGAATGAATGATTCAATGACAAATACATTACATGGTAACGATGTAATGATACAATCTTTACTGGAAGCATCAAGTTTCTTTCAAAAGGTGATTTACTCTATTTTGATCGCTACCGTAGACATTAGTAGCCAGGTTTACATGGACACCTTTTGTTTCAGTCGGAATGAATTAATTCTTGATTGATGAATGAAATTAGTGTTAACATGAACGCTAAATAAATTGATCAAGTTGATATGTGCGTTTTTATGTCAGAAGCTTCAAATCGGAATAGATTTTTTGACATGCGCACTGCACAAATATACAGAGTTTCTGTATGGCAATGTATGGTGTACAGAGCTGTTTTTGCGCATACTATTCTCCTAAATTGCTTCTTTTCTTTGTTTTAAAGAGCAGACTTGATATTTATCTATTTTTGGTCCTAATCAGGAGCACATTACACTTATATTTATCAAGCAGTAAAACGCCTATTTCTGTGCCCAAAACAAGGCGTCTGTGGATGAACGTCTGAAACAAGGACTAGCGGGATGTTGTCCTGCTCCACTTCACAGACGATTAGTGGAAGGAAAATTTTAGAATGACACAACAGTCATTTATGACACTTCATTCAACAACAATACATCATACATAATTTCTACGTCATTGCACATACAAAGTAATTTCCAGTTTTGGTTTTCAATCCGATCAAGTGTTTGCATGTCCTCTCGATCGGATTAGAAAAGGAATAAACCACCCCTTACAATTCAAATTAAACTTTATTTGGATTTGGCTAATTCATTCCGATTTACGTTTGTAACGGGTGCGTGCAAGCAGGAAGACGTAGACACAGAAGATGAAGATTCAAACGGGTAACTTTACTTATTTTAATCCAAACAGGTAGCGATCCATACAAAGAAGACTAACACACACCATACTGTTAACGTGACCGGACATGGGTGAACTAAAAATGATGGTAACAAAGGATACTGATGAGTGACGTTAATCAGAACAAAAACACGGGACAAATTAAAACAAACTGAAAGTCCATGAAAACTAAACTAAACTGAACAGAATGGTGACAGAACGGCCCCTCCTGCAAGGCGTGACCTCGCACGGTAACACAACAAAGACAGAGGGAGGTATGGGGGAGGTATGGGGAGTTATGTGGCAGGGGGTTTCCGGAGGAGGGAGAGGATGTGGCAAAGGGCTGGTGACAGGATGTGGCAAAGGGATGGTGATGGTGGGACGACAAGACCCCAGTGGCAAAGATGGAGAGTTCCTGATGGCACAGACCCAGAGCTCTCCAGTGTCGACAGTCTACGGCGGAGACGAAGGAGGGAGAAGCCAAGGTGTTGTGGTTGTGGCCACCGACATCTGGGTGACGACCAGCGGAGACAAGTGCCCAGGTTTCGCAGGTGCAGACGGAGGACCGCTGTCTTTAAACAGCGATGAATACCAGTTCAAATACCAGGTGGGTTAGGGTGGGAGACAGTTCTTCTCTACTGATGTCCAGCAGCCAGTCCTCGGTTCCCGTTCCCTCGTCCACTGATGTTACGGGCTCACACCCCTGTTCAAACTTGCTTAAGGGCTCCACCTCTGGCGCGATGTCTGTCGGTCCTCAGGCTCTGGCTCACTTGTCGCGGTGGATGGTCCCTCAACGTCTGCGGGGGGCTCTCTCGCATTCTCCGTGGTCGAAGGTGGTAACTTTGGCTCTGGGTCTGGCTGGGTTCTGAATTGGGGCTGTACGCTCAGGGCTGTGGGCTGTACGCTTCCCTCCAACTCAGTCCAGTGGTGTCTAGGAGGTGGTGAAAGTTTGCCCTGATCCAGAACAGGTTTTTAGGGTCTCGTCGTTGAGCGTGCTGGTGACGGCAAGATGGAAAAACCCAGCAGTGAAGGAGAAAAATTGTGGCTCTCCTGAGCCACCGCAATAAATTGTGCACGTTCATCCATTATTGGAGGTCCAATGTGGTTACATGTGACTTTATTCCGACTGTGCTAGTAGTCCGATTACAATCATTTAAACGCAGTTAGTGATATCCAAACAATCTTTTCCCCCAGTACTTCTGTAATAATTTTAATCATTGTAAGACAGAAATAATGATACTGTGTGGTGGAAAAGACTGTTTGTGAAGCAGTTTTATACCTATATATTATAACTGCTCTCTCTGGCTCAGCAGCAGCACAAGTTTATATGTGTGTATTAATGGTGACTGTGTATCCTATTTTTTATTTTTTTTGCAGTTTGTACTGCTTCTGCCAGTATTTTTTTGTATTTTTATTACTCCGGAGGACCCCTTAAGGTACATCACTAATGATGCGTCCCAGGGCATCAAGATGATGTACCTTGCACATTATGTATAAAATATTATATTGCATTAGGAGGTCTTTTTCCCTGCATACCTTTGATTTTAGTTGCAACTCATATTGGTAGTGAAGGGCTTTGGACAGTCAGCGTTGTCATAATGTGGCATTTACAACTCTAGTGATTGGTCTCAATTTTCTGTGGTTCCAAAGATCAAATTTTGCGCATTTCCGCTATGTGGCAGTTGAGAAACTGCCATTAAGATAAATGGAAATGCTAACTGATATCTCTTACCAGGGATTATAGACCTTCTTGGTATGGGCCAACAGAGTTATGCGTTATGAGTTATAAGTTATGTGAACAGTTATGTGTGGATACCTGCTTGAGTTCGCATGGGTGTGTGTTCACCTGTCTGTGTATGAAAGACAGCGAGAGTCTGACCTTTTTTGAATGTCATGCTTTATGTTTTTTCTCCGGATGGTGGAACGTTGATGTTTCTTCACTTGTCTCCTTTTTCGGGCACAGGCTGTCATTCACTTGTAGACCGCTTTACCCATGGTGCTATGGGTCTCATAATTAATCTCATCTACCTGGAACATCCGGGCATGTTAAATACATATTGCATTTTTTGCGAGGCATAAAAAGCAAAAACTAACAATGAAAAAGATGCAGTAACAATTGGGCCATATGAAAGATCACAATTCTGATGTGTTTCAGCCATAGTTTTGAATTATGTAAGTAGTGTTCAGACATCTGTAATAGGATTTTATCTCCCAGATAATTATGCACACAAAAAACAACAACTTTTCTCTGCATGTTTGATGTACATGAACGTTTTTGTGTAGTTACATAAGCTGTGCTTTAAATATATTTGTGAGGAAGCATCTAAAAATCATTATCTTTTAAAGAGGTCATGTCATAAGGAATAAAATGTTCTTCCTATGAGAGCATAATGTAACGTACAGAATCAAAACAGTCTGATCTCTGATCTTAACTGCACATTTCTGTGAATTGTTTTGTGATCTTAGCTGTCACAATGTGAACTGGAGAAAGCATGACATGGGAAGGGGGCATTTTTAAAGGACCATTTAAATTTAAGGGTCAGAGAGAGGGTGGAAAGTGGTAATGACTAATGAGAAACTAAAATATGACTATTTTTGGCTCAAAGCTTCAGCAACATTATAAGTGGACCTTGGGGGAGAAATTAAAAAATAAAAATGTATGATATGACATCTTTAATTACAGTGGATTCTGAAAGTTTGGAAGTGGAAGTTTGAAAATATGCCACCGTCCTTTTCTGCAAGATACCATGTTGTTAAATTCATATAATTTTCACATTTTCTCCTTTCTGCATGCTGAATTTGTGGCCTCAAGGTCATTAAGCCCTGATTAAGTCTAATCACTCAGAGTCAATAAATGAGGCTTCATTAGTACATGACTGGTAAAGGATAAGTGGGCAGTAGAGAGCTCAAAGGAGAATATAGGTGTCAGTAGACAGAACATGGGTCTTAATGATGGCAGAACCATAGCAGGCAACCACGAGGAATAGTAAATGTATGGCATGCTACATTACATAACGAAAGTCTGGTATTAGCACTTTAAAATATAGAGAAGGTGTAGTATATCAGAGGACAGCGTGTAGGAGAGCATAGTTATTTATATGAAACTGAGGGCAACTTGGACCTAAACTGGTGGATGTGATACTTATGACACGCTTATTATCTTTTATTTACTTCCTCTTTGCCATTTTTAATCATAATGTCTTGAGAAACACCGATCAGATCTAATGTAACAGAGGTATTCTGTTCCCTCCAGTCTCAGTAAGACATATTTTTGCTGTGATGTGGAGCAAACCCTTCCTAGAGTCCTAAAGTCCGGATTAGACTTGCAAATTCCCACCGTTTTCTCCTGACTGGCATCTTACTGTAAAAGTTATTATTATTATTAATGAACCAATTTGCATTCTCCTTGAATACATTTTTGCTCTGTTTGTTTGCATGCTTGTATATTGCTGTTTTGGTTGATGTTTGATTAATTAAAAACCGCAATGATACCTAGCTCTCTGGGACTGCGAGACATTTAGGTGATGACATTGTCATAAAATTTGATCAGTTTCACATGAATATCACTTTATGCTGTCTAACGATTGTGACATAATTTAAAGTGTGTTGAAATCCATAACATCTGTTAGGGTATATGTAGTCTATTGAGTGTTTTGTTCAATTGGGGTTTTGCTTTAAGAAGCAAGTGACAGATGGTGGGATGTGAAATTACTGTAGCTGAGACAATCTTTATTGTAACAGACAGTGGATTCGGTCCACAGTTTGCATGTCATTTTGATTAACTGGTTTAACTTGCAGCTCACTGGGTACGTTTGCATGCCACCTGTTTTCTAGGGTAAACAGTTCGAGGCTTTTTTCCCCCTTTTTGTTGAAAGAGATAATCATCAGTAATTCAACAAGTATGTTATGTTTGTTAATGTACCATTTAATATATGCATACTCAGTATCTGTCTTAACCTTATCTGTTTTGGATCGTAAGGCTCAAGACACTTTTCAACTGAAAACAGAAAACTTCTTATGTGCTTTGGCTGTTCATTTACACGACAACAGCGTTTTGGGGACCTGAAAACGCAAGCTTTTAAAAATGGGTTTCAAAGTGCAAGGTTTTGAAGATGATGCCTTTACCGTCTCCATGTAAACAACAAAAACGCGAATTTGTGAAAACAGTGATGTGATGTAATACGCACACGTATTACATATTCACGCATGCATATTATGTGTTCACTGGGTTTTTATTGACAAAGTGAGATCGCCAACTACTGGCCTGGCATGCATAATACAGCCTTTTTAGTCATTTTCGCAGATCCGTGTGAACGGGGATCGTTTTGACAACGTTGCCGTCTGTTTTTAGTGCATTGTTGTTGTGTAAACATACACTTGGTGAAAACTGCATGTTTTTACCCACTTGTTGATTATGACCTTTTTATGCAGGATTTTTTTTTTATGCATGGTGTATTTTATTTGGTATATTATAATAATTTTTATTGTTATTATTAAAACAACTTTTTATAAATATTTCTATTTTTATTATTATTAATTACTTCTAATCTTTAGCGGTTTTTTTTATCCTTTATTATAATTTTTTTTTTATGTCTGTCTATGGTATCTGCCCCTGACTGTCTGATTTCCTCAACATCCGGAGCACAGTTCATATATAACATCATGCTTCTGTTTGCCCTGTCATTTTTTCCCACTCATTCAATTATGTAATGCTATTACATTTCATTGGATGGCCAATCGAATCGGAAGATCAACATTCAATTTCCTCTGTGTTGGCAATCGTGGAAATATATGGCCAGGATAATTGAATTTCTTTGCCCATGTTTGTGAATTTTGTTGTTGACCTGTAGCAGAGCCTCAGGTGCACTGCTGAGCTTTATGAGCACCGCTCCAAAATGGCTGTAAAGGGGAGAAGGATATCTTTAGGTGAAGTAGAAAATTTGTCTGACTTTCAGAGTTGGTGGATAAGCAGATTAAGCATCTTGCTCCAAAAAAACTGAACTTTGAGTCAGGGTGGTGGGATAGATTGGCAATTTGGCATTCTCTTTTCTGAAAATTTTGACATCTGATATTTTAGTTGCATTTTAATGAAATACCCTAAAACAGCCTTCTTGTTTAAGACATTTTATTTCAAAAAATTAATATTCAAGCCAGAAAATATTGAAGACACCACATCTTAAGGGAAACCACAGACAACCACATTTTTCACTTCTAAACTAGTGAATAGTTGGCGTCAGCTTAATTTAGGAACAATATTGTGTGTGTGTGTGTGTCCTGGTAAACAAAATGTACCCACAAAGTTTTCTGTGATGGGTATGTTTAGGGGTAGGGTTAGTATAGAGGGATAGAATATACAGTTTGTGCAGTATAAAAATCATGAGGTCCTATGTATATGAAAAGTACCCATAAAACATGGAAACCAGGTGTGTGTATTTTGGGTTTGGACAGTTTTCCAATTTTCATACAGTTTTGTGCAACTAAAGTATGTATTCATGAATTCATGAGCTAAAAACCATGAGTGTGCTAAATGGCAGGATTTTTTATATTTATATGTAGCTATATGTTATACACTCACCTAAAGGATTATTAGGAACACCTGTTCAATTTCTCATTAATGCAATTATCTAATCAACCAATCACATGGCAGTTGCTTCAATGCATTTAGGGGTGGGGTCCTGGTCAAGACAATCTCCTGAACTCCAAACTGAATGTCAGAATGGGAAAGAAAGGTGATTTTAAGCAATTTTGAGCGTGGCATGGTTGTTGGTGCCAGACGGGCCGGTCTGAGTATTTCACAATCTGCTCAGTTACTGGGATTTTCACGCACAACCATTTCTAGAGTTTACAAAGAATGGTGTGAAAAGGGAAAAACATCCAGTATGCGGCAGTCCTGTGGGCGAAAATGCCTTGTTGATGCTAGAGGTCAGAGGAGAATGGGCCGACTGATTCAAGCTGATAGAAGAGCAACTTTGACTGAAATAACCACTCGTTACAACCGAGGTATGCAGCAAAGCATTTGTGAAGCCACAACACGCACAACCTTGAGGCGGATGGGCTACAACAGCAGAAGACCCCACCGGGTACCACTCATCTCCACTACAAATAGGAAAAAGAGGCTACAATTTGCACAAGCTCACCAAAATTGGACAGTTGAAGACTGGAAAAATGTTGCCTGGTCTGATGAGTCTCGATTTCTGTTGAGACATTCAGATGGTAGAGTCAGAATTTGGCGTAAACAGAATGAGAACATGGATCCATCATGCCTTGTTACCACTGTGCAGGCTGGTGGTGGTGGTGTAATGGTGTGAGGGATGTTTTCTTGGCACACTTTAGGCCCCTTAGTGCCAATTGGGCATCGTTTAAATGCCACGGCCTACCTGAGCATTGTTTCTGACCATGTCCATCCCTTTATGACCACCATGTACCCATCCTCTGATGGCTACTTCCAGCAGGATAATGCACCGTCACAAAGCTCGAATCATTTCAAATTGGTTTCTTGAACATGACAATGAGTTCACTGTACTAAAATGGCCCCCACAGTCACCAGATCTCAACCCAATAGAGCATCTTTGGGATGTGGTGGAACGGGAGCTTCGTGCCCTGGATGTGCATCCCACAAATCTCCATCAACTGCAAGATGCTATCCTATCAATATGGGCCAACATTTCTAAAGAATGCTTTCAGCACCTTGTTGAATCAATGCCACGTAGAATTAAGGCAGTTCTGAAGGTGAAAGGGGGTCAAACACAGTATTAGTATGGTGTTCCTAATAATCCTTTAGGTGAGTGTATATAACATTTTCTTTTTCTCTATTAAATCATCTGTCACATTCAGTTTAAACTTTCCTTGTGTCTCCTTTATCAGTGTTAACCAAACTGTCATCTAAACTGCTTTATCTTGAATCATAATAACATACAGAATTGAGTAATAAAATGATAATCAGAAGTCTGATAATAAGTGCAGTGGCAAATGAAGTGGCAGATTAGAACTAGAGCAACGCATTTTGAGTCATTTTAAAATGTGTCTCGCTTAAGCAAATCTGTGTATAATGCTTAGAGATGTCCTGGCATAGCCTCAGTGTCCTTTCACTGAAATACTGATGGATTCTGCTGACTGCAGCCTCCACTGTTTTGACATTGTAATGCTAAAGGTCATATGATCAATAAGATGCCCTGCGGAGTTTGTGCACCGCATGCAATCTGAACGCTGGTCTTTCGAAGCTGTTGTTTTTGATTGTGTTTTATCATTTATTATTTTCAGAAACTCCCCCCGCCCCCCCATCATCACACCACACCACACACCTAAAGATGAATATGGCTGCAGAATCAACCATGACAGACCATATTTCTTGGTGGGGAGACTGGGGACTATCAACTGGCAACAAGCCCAATATCAGAAATTAAACGATCTAGAGAGCGCAGCACAATGTGCCACCAGACTTCATGATTGCCTCAGGAGTACTAGTTGGCTCTTAACGTGTTGGGAATTGGGCATGTTTTTTCTGACTGTTGCCCCTTTTGAGATCTCGCCTCAGTGGCCTTGTTTATTCCGACAGCTTGTGAGGGAAACAATTCCCCCAGAACACATGTTCCGCGATTTGACTTGTTTAAAGGAAATTTCTTACAGAAAGAAAATCGTTGTCATACACTTTATGTGGTCTTTCTGTCCTTGGTTTTAATAGCTAATATGAGGCTATCTGGTATCAGTGCTGTTGTTTACAGTATGTTTGTTACGTAAGTTACTTAGGTTACATAATCATGGCATTGATTTTTCTGTTGATAACATGGACCCTGTGGGATTTACTGGCATCTCACTTTACCCCATGAGTAAAACATCTTAAAAAACATGCTAAATAATGTCTTAATGAAAATGTAAGTGTGAGGGTTAGAATGTAGACAATATCATTAGCAATTATAACAATGAAAGTCAATGAAAAGTCCTGACTGGGATAGAAAAGCAAACTTCTATGTGTGTCCAAATGCGTAAGCATGTTCATTTTGCTTGTTTAGCTTTGGCATTGTTGGCTGTCAAGTTAGTCTTCACTGTCAGTGTGATATGGTCTCTATGGCAATGTTCATCTGTTATGTGAGAGGACAGCATCTATTGAGCCCAATGTCATGTACAAAGCTCACACATTGTTCATTAAAAGAATTATATTGTGTTGTGGACTACTATTTTGAAGTGTTGTGTAATATTGTAATGTGTGTGAGAACGGAAGTGAAAGAGTAAAGAAGATGGATGAAGTTTGCTACTCCTGTCTTGTGTGCTTTATTGTTTACTAACTCCTGACAGATACCACACACACTCCATTATGACTTATAATCAGACTCTGACACCAGGGAGAATAAACACTCCCACAGTAGCTCAGTGATCTGGGTAAGACTTCCAAAAATTCCCATGAGAAAATGAATTCATATGTCTTCACTTTAATTTAAAAGCACAGTTTGCCAGATGACGATCTGTATGTATGATGAGTTGGTGTTCCACTGTGCAAATTATTTCTTCACCTCTAAGTTTAAATTTATGGTCAAGCTCTATTCGCTTAAAAAGGCCCATTTTCAGTTTTGTCAGACTTGAGTCAAACCTTTGCTGACACATGGGGGGTACTTAACAGTATGATCAGTGTGACTCAGATCTAAGATGAAAATCCCTGTTGATTTGCTGTCTCTTTTACTAAGGTGGAGAGGAATGGTTTTTTTTCTCTGAAAATTCTTCTTCAAACTTCTGGCAAACATCCCCTTCATACCACTGTAGACGTGGCTGTCACTCTCTCAGGTGGCGCTTACCTCTGCTACAGACACAGTCTGGCATGTTTAAAGTTTAAATGTGTTTTTACTGTTTACCTTTTGACATGTTTTGATAATTAATAAATCCTTATAGTTTGTATTTTTTTGAGTTTGAGTTTAAAAAGATTTTATTTTTACATTTATTCTGAAAGCTATGCATTTCATTCAAACCCATGAGGTTTTCAAACTGCTGTCCAGGCACCCTCAGGTCATTATTACATTTTAAATCGGTTGGGATCATGAGATTAATCAGTTATTTTGTTCTATAACCACAATCTTTTTACGGAGGGTAGAAAAAGCAAACAAAATGGGAAATAAATCCATTTTCCAGGTAATATTTTACACACATTTGCAATATTTTTCTTTTTTAAAGCTCCTATATGTTTTAAGAAGGAGGTCCCTTTCAAGGGATGTTTGTGGGTCCTTGGCAAAGTTTGAAAACCCCAACTTTAATCATAGTCATATTTGGGGGTCTGTGACAAAAGTTTGAAAATCACTGATAATGTTGACTAATGAGTCTTTCTATACTTTATACATTCTATTGGCAGGCTCGCATGGATTTCTGAAGAGTTTGAATATCTGTCATGCACAAGGTTATACTGTGCATAATATCCACAGCCCTAATTTTATTTATTTTATTTACCATTGCATCACCACACCATTGAAAGATCACCACAGAACATGCAGAAAGATTCTGGGCCCTATTTTAACAATCTAAGCGCATGGACTGAAGCGCACGGTGCAAGTGCACTTAGGGCGTGTCCGAATCCATTTTTGCTAGTTTAACGACGGGAAAAAATGGTCTGCATGCCATGGCGCATGGTCTAAAAGGGTTTTCCCTATTCTCTCAATGAGTAATGGGTGTGTTTTGGCCGTAACAATCAATAAACCAATTAGAGTCTGATCTCCCATTCCCTTTAAAAGCTAGTTGTGTTTGCACCATGGCGTATTCACTATTTGAACTGAACGCTTCTCTAGAGAGGAATCCTTTTACTTGTAATATTTAAAAATGTTTGTGTGCTGCTGCGCGTCCCTGTGTGTGTACTCGTGTTGTGCACCCACCCATATTACTAACGCACTCTTTTAATAACAAAAAAAATATTGCACCATTGACTTTAGAACAGGTTTTGGTTGGTAAATGGCGCAGTCGTTTTCAGACCGCAAAAACATTTGCTATTTAAACAAGGATGTGAAAATGATAACTACGTCAGGCTGAAACTAGCAAAAAACACTTGCATTGTCACATTGCGCAGGGTGTATGATAGGGCCCTCTGTCTGTGTCTGACTGTTCATCAGAGTGGTACCATATTTGGATCTCTACAAATCTGGCATCTTTCAGTTCACAATCCACAATCTTCACAATCTTTTCAGTTCACAATCCAGTGAGTTTTTGGCAGCTATCGTTTGAGCAAATACATAAAATCCCCCAGTGGTCACCCCACAAAATCATGTTAACCATGTCCCTAAACCATTGCCCATGCAGTTGGGTTCTAGTCACAACTATAAAAGGAGCATTCAGCTTCCTTTGTCAGTAATACATAGATTCTGGGCTAAATAATGAATCACCCACTTTATGTAATTGTTTCTCTCAGTGTTTAATTATTCATAGTAAAGAGGTTGGACTGTCTGGAATCCCAGGATGAAGGCCCAGTGGTGTGCCAGTATTTGAAGCCATGAGTGGGACTAGATGGCGTGACTGACATGCATGTATACCAATGTTCAGTAGAAGGCTGCTCAGCAGGATGAGTGCTGTATTCTCTGCAAGAATCCACTGGGAGTATAGAGGAAGTCTGCAGTAATACCTAAAATCATCTGCATACATACACACTCTCACACACATATTTTTTATGACCCTGACATGAAGTTGCTGTTCAGCTGTCACACTTTTTTTTTTCTTACCTTAGTTTAACCTTAGTAATTTAGTCTTGTTGACATCATATTATTTCATTAATGAATATATCTAGTTTATTTGCCAGCCTGTAATGCCTGTGGTTAGCACTCAAGATTCAAAAAGAGTCAAAGTAGTGTCAGAGCTATAAATATTGTAGTGTTCTTACCATAATGTGTCCATAGCTAGCTATAATGATTCCCAATCCCTAAATATCCTTTTCCTGTAGTGTACACTTGATGTAATAGGACTGAGACTTTTTACCTAACACTCCCTGAATGACATTTCTAGGAGATTTGGGTTAAACAAATGACTTGGGACATGTCCCACCCTGAATTATTCAGCGACTAATATCTGCTGCTGACAGGGCTTGGATCTCTGATGCTAGATTTGGGGAACTGAGAACATGCTTAATACTTCTAAGAAGGGCTGGGCGGTATATCGAGTTTGTATGATATATTGATATCTTTTTATAAATGATACATGATAAAACAATACCGTTTATATCGATATACAGTAGTTTGCGGAGGACTGCTGTACGGAAAGTGCATAATCCAAATGGTCCTAAACATCAGACGTGCTTTGTAATAAGGGCTTCAAAATAACTCGTAAGATATAGTTAACACATAAGCCCCGTTTCCACCGAAATTACCTGGAACAATTTGTCCCAGGAACTTTTTTCCCCCAGACCTGCTGCTGTCTGCGTTTCCATTGCGGTCTAAAGTACAGTGAAGATTAGTCCGGTGACGTAGGACTGCGCGTGTCGACTTTACAGTTCCCACTGGATTTTGTCCTTTGCAAATAAATTTAATAAAGCCTGAACCTCGTCGTCGGCCCGCAATCAACTGTTGCGCACCGTGTCCGCAACAGACTTTTAAAAATAGTGGTTGAAATAAAATACTGCGTCGAGTCGACCAATCAAAATGCTGCATGAACTCAACCAATCAGCATGTTCAGTGCCCAAGTCCCGCCCCCGAAAGTTCCTGAACTTTGAAAAAGTACTACCCATAGACAGTAAAAGAAATGGACACAGCGACCCCATAGACTTCAACGGAGAAATATGAAGTCAATTAGAAGCACTCACTTCCTGATGGCTGAGCGTACTGCGCAGCCTCAGACTGAGCTTGACGACATAGATGTGACGTGAGCAACCTGTCTGAAAGTTGTAAGTCTTCTAGTAGTTGTGCAAAGTGAAATCTGAATCACCGAATCTTGCAGAGACGGAGAGCGTGAGCAGGAGCAACTTTTGGTAATTATTCTGATTAATTATTTAGTCATTTTGCATAGTATTTATTTATTTATTTAAAAATGTAATGCCAGATTGCCTGCGAGCTTCTCCTCCTGGCTATACGGGTCTATACGGTAATTTCTCTACTGTGCGACAGAGAGTCGCGTGGTTATGACGCAATCGTTAGCCTATTTTTACAAAAACGGCTTCTACGGGGCGATAGTGTAAGATACAAAGTAATGGAGCCTTTTATACATTGTCGTGTTTCTTTAGAAATAAACAATGGACAAATGGAGTCTTTAAACGCCTCAGATGTAAAGTTATTCGCTGTCAAAGTGACGCCAAAATGAATGGGAGTCAATGGAATGCTAACAGCAGGTGATGGCTTGGTTAGCAATGGCTGCCCCTATGGAAGGTACGCTTTCCGGGTGCTAGATTACCCCATTGGTACTACCTCGCGAGCAGGGCAGATTTGACGGGAAAATCTTTACCCGGAACTTTATTTAGACCCCGGTTCCTGCGGTCGAAACACACCGAGTACCACCCCAAAGTCCCTAGTTCCTGGGGAAAGTTCCTGCGGTGGAAACGCGGCTATAGTGTGACTTGTCCTGACAGATACTTGTGCTGTTTAGTGCGTTTGAGATGTGATGTCTTCCTCAGTGCATAACATTTCACAGGTATATTCTCCATCTGCAGTCAGAAGTGGACGAGCCTTATGCAAGCGAGTCTCCGCTGAACGATTAAATTCACGTTCTGGGGGGCCCCTTTTGCCCCCTCGTGGTGCCAAGCCTGGCAGTAACTGTAAAGTGACTTTTGCAATGGGGTAATCAAATGTAGGCTTATATCATTTCTATAAACTTAGATGACTGAATTCCTCTGACTAGTTAACATTTAATCTCCTTTTGTTTTTATTTTTACTTCTGCTTTATAATGCATTATTTTTGTTCTTACAGTGTTAGAATGTAATATGATTTTAACCCTTTTTTGCACATAATACTACATCCATACTATATTTGCTTTCATAGCCTTCAATATGAACATTGTTTGTAGGACAACATTGGGCAGGATGTAAAATAAAAACTAAAACAGTAGAAAATACCAAGATATACACTCGCCGGCCACTTTATTAGGTACACCATGCTAGTACCGGGAAAGACCCCCTTTTGCCTTCCGAACTGCCTTAATTGTTTGTGGCATAGATTCAAAAAGATGCTGGAAACATTCCTCAGAGATTTTGGTCCATATTGACATGATAACATCATGCAGTTTTTGCAGATTTGTCAGCTGCACATCCATGATGTGAATCTACCATCCCACCACATCCCAAAGGTGCTCTATTGGATTGAGATATATTGACTGTTGAGGTCATTTAAGTATAGTGAACTCTGTCATGTTAAAAAAAAAAAACATACCCTGCTGGATATGGTCATAAAGGGATGGACTTGGTCAGCAACAATACTCAGGTAGGCTGTGGCATTTAAACAATGCTTAATTGGCCCAAAGTGTACCAAGAAAATATCCCCCACAACATTACCGCCTATATTCAATTTACGAAGAAAGTGTAACGCCTCTTGCAGTTCAAAACGCTTGAGTTGCGTCGCAAGTTACATTTTTTTTTTTTTATGGAAGGCGGTCTAGTGGAAGCTAGATATTTTACTTTATAACGTGTTAAATATGGATATTTTTCTTACACAAACCCATCGCTTCGCTTTAGAAGGCCTTTATTAACCTCCTGGAGCCTTGTGGATCATTTTATAATGGATGGATGCACTTTTTTGGGATATAAATTTTGGCCTGCCATTCACTGCCATTATAATGCTTGGATTAGCCAGGACATTTTTTTATATAACTCTGATTGTATTTGTCTGAAAGAAACACATAATTCTACTCATTCCCGCAGATTTCGCGCTCACATCTGAAGCGCACACACATACAGTGATAAAACTTCCTCTGACATACAAGTGGGAAAATTAGCTTCTTTTAGCTTATTAATGGTCAAATACACTCACAAATAATGTCACAATGCCCACCTTGGTGAGTATTAACGTAAACACAGTCGTAAACAGTGAATGTGTAACAGGAACAGTATTTTGGGTCCATGCGTGCATCAGGTGTTAAAGGGGCAGCAGCCAAATAAACGTGCCACTCTCTATGTTGCTAATGTTATTCAAACTACAAAAAGACAAACGATCACTTACTGCTCTTGACTGATTAACTTGTGTAACTTTAATGGATTAATCTGTATTTATTTTTTTACAATGAAGATTATCCAGTGTTATTTTAAATTAGAATTTTTTTTATTCAGTTTCTTACCTGAATACTACTGTTAGACCTCCCTGAAAAAATAATTTTGTTTATTTAATTTGTTCTTATTTTATTACTGTTTACTTGTCTTTTTTAATTCAATTTACTATTTGAAACCAAGCTTCCTTGTGCTGTGTGTAAGCTATTGCAACAAAATTACCCCATTGTAAAAAAAAATACATTGAGTTAGCAAATATTTGTAAGATAATTGTAATGATAATTGATCAATGTTTATATATGAAAAAAAAAAAAGCTTAAAAGCTTTATCATATAAAGTGATCTCTTCAGAAGAAATTTTTGATTGCCTAGACCAGTGTTTCCCAACCCTGTACCTGGAGGCACACCAACATTACACATTTTCCAACTCTTCCTGAACAAACACACCTGAATTAACTCATCAGCTCGTTAGTAAACTTCAAGACAGGGAGATAAAGGGGTTAGATGAGGGAGACATCCAAAATGTGCACTGTTGGTGTGCCTCCAGGAACAGGGTTGGGAAACACTGGCCTAGACCATCAATAGATGGACAAAAAAAGAAATAATATTAAAAATATCTATTTGACAGTATATGCAGCGTTTTTTCCTCGTAGTATTGATAATGGTATTGAATATCGATACTTTTCCAGGTATCGTATCGAAGTTAGAAATTCCAGTATTGTGACAACACTAGTCATATACACCTAGGGTGGCTTGAGGGTGACTAAATCATGGGGTATTTTTATTTTTCTGGGTGAACTATCCCTTTAATCTTAATTCTTAATCTTCTATCTTAAGAATTGATTTGAAAAATCTACCATGGCTACTAAACCGATAGGATAGGATTCTGAGTTAGGATGTTTCTGGCAGCCCCTGGTCACAAATACGTTTAGGTCACTGACCCATATGCTTATATCATATCTATACAGAGCTGGCCTGTAGGCTGGCTAATAATCGGCAAGCCTAATGGGCCTAGTATGTTTAGCTATTTACAGGCAGATTTTCAGCTGCTGAGCTTGGCAGCCTGTAATGCTGATAACAGCGGCTAGCCATCAGAATGGCAGAATGACAGCTTTTTTTCGTTTTACCAGTTGAAAACAGAGCAACACTGTAACGATTCAGTGAGCACTGACGCAGTTCAGTGTGTCTGTTGTCAGGTCTTTAGCACTTTAGCCTGCAGCTTTACTTAACCTCTATGTGCACGCACACTTACACACATACATACACACACACACGCAGTGCCACCACCTGTGTTTCATCTGCCTAGAATTCAGCTCAGGCTCCATGGTTGCCTGTCCGTGTGTCATATCCTGTCTGAGCCTCTGTCCGTCACTGCAGGGACTCCAGACGCAAACATATGGTGTTTATTTAGTAAGAAGAGAAAGATTAAAGTTGAATTTGGAAAGTAAATAAGTAAATAAATAAAGCATTCTTTTTTTTAATATCCTCCTTCACACGAGAAATTCTATGAATCTAAATGCTCCTTCTGTGCTCCATGGCAACACGTTCTGAAGTCTTAACCCCCTAAGCTTCTTATGCATGTATACAGGAACTGTGCTCCTTACAATATAGCCAAATCCTAATTTACCTCAACCTGAAAACGACACACAGATAAGCATGGATATCCTCTGCTGTCAGAAGCTGTGTGTGTTTGTGCATTCATGCTTTGTTGCCTCTGCTCGTGTGCAGATGTGCATTTGTATGAGTGTACTTTGGATGCAATTGTTTATAAAAAAAACGTATATTTATTCTGGAACATTTCACCCAAGAAAACACAAAGAAACTGCTCTAAATGTGTTTTTTAATAATAGAATGCAATAATGTATTTTTTTATGTACTGGTATTTTATGATTTATTTCTAAACAAATACTAATCAAAAAATCTTCACATTTTGTTAATATTTATTTTCTTGTCTAAAAACAATCTGGTGCATATCTTGTGGAGCTCTTTGGCAGTTTTAACGGATGTTTTACTTTGACTACTAAAAGTAGCATTTACACTCACCTAAAGGATTATTAGGAACACTGCAGTATGCAGCAGTCCTGTGGGTGAAAATGCCTTGTTGATGCTAGAGGTCAGAGGAGAATGGGCTGACTGATTCAAGCTGATAGAAGAGCAACTTTGACTGAAATAACCACTCGTTACAACCGAGGTATGCAGCAAAGCATTTGTGAAGCCACAACACGCACAACCTTGAGGCGGATGGGCTACAACAGCAGAAGACCCCACCGGGTACCACTCATCTCCACTACAAATAGGAAAAAGAGGCTACAATTTGCACGAGCTCACCAAAATTGGACAGTTGAAGACTGGAAAAATGTTGCCTGGTCTGATGAGTCTCGATTTCTGTTGAGACATTTAGATGGTAGAGTCAGAATTTGGCGTAAACAGAATGAGAACATGGATCCATCATGCCTTGTTACCACTGTGCAGGCTGGTGGTGGTGGTGTAATGATGTGGGGGATGTTTTCTTGGCACACTTTAGGCCCCTTAGTGCCAATTGGGCATCGTTTAAATGCCACGGCCTACCTGAGCATTGTTTCTGACCATGTCCATCCCTTTATGACCACCATGTACCCATCCTCTGATGGCTACTTCCAGCAGGATAATGCACCATGTCACAAAGCTCGAATCATTTCAAATTGGTTTCTTGAACATGACAATGAGTTCACTGTACTAAAATGGCCCCCACAGTCACCAGATCTCAAACACAGTATTAGTATGGTGTTCCTAATAATCCTTTAGGTGAGTGTATACTCTGCTGAGGTTCAGAGAACTTACCGTATATTATGTAAGTACCAAATATATATGTAAGTTTATACAAATGTATGAGTGTGTGTGCAGACTGTGCACAGATGCACATCAATTGTGTATATTTCTGCTGTCTGTGGGATAAAGCAGGATCTATAGCCCTGCATGTGCACAACCAGCCTCTGAAGGCCCTATGGCTGAGTGCATTTCTTTCATCCCAAAATCCTCTTCATCTCAGTTCTGTCAAACAGGGATTATAAATTGACTTTCACACAGCATTCAGAAGGTCACTGACACACATATACTCTAATCAGGAATTGATGCCTAAGCTATGTCTTATTTTATTCAAGCTTCTCTTGTCGATTTGGATTTTGTGCAGCTGCTTTCCTAAATCTTATTAGTTCATAAATGAATATCTATACATTCAAAATAGGGATGCTAATGATTAATTGACGATTAATTGTCGATAATAGTCTAATTGATAAAACGTAATTGTCGTTTACAGTTTTTTACAATCGCTACGACAATACTTTTAACAAATTTCCTAAACTCTTAACACAGTTAGCACAACATCTGTCTGTGTAGGCTATACAATTAACACATTTATTGTTGCTTTGACACAAAATGCATATAGTTAACACAAATTTAAAATGCTTGAACTTCTTTTACACACAAGCTCAACCAAGACCAAAACAATGGATTTTTACTGCCAAATTTACCAGTGCTTTAACACTGTATGTCAGAACAGATAACACCATGTTCTTATAGGCCTTATAACCTTATAGTCAAGGTAAACAGCTGTTTATATTGTGAACTGAAACACAAATATATCCCCTGTATTTTATTCCATTGTTACTAAGAAACAGATGATTGAAGTTATGCAAATATATAAATCACAACTTATTCCCATCTAGGAATTGTTCAGGTGTTGATGTTCTTTCAATCACATGACCATATGGTATACAGTAAAAGAGGGCCTCTTTGGGCCGATCTTGTGTGAAAAAAGAACAATATAGAGCAACACAAAGAAAGTAAGAAAAATGCCTACACAAGGGAGAGGTAGATGAGTACCAGGACAAGGGAGAAGAATGCCTGGACAAGGACAAGGTAGAGATTGAGGAGTTAGAATGCATGGTGGCGCTCAAAGAAGGGCCAGAATTAGGGTAACTGATGAAATAAGAGCTACTATCATAGACCGTGTCATAAACCACAGGCTATCATACAGAGAGGTGGGTGAACGAGTACAGCCAAATCTCAGCGGGACACAGTGGCATCCATTATCCAGAATTTTCGAGAAACCAACAGATATTGTATAAGGGCTTCTCCTACTGTAAAGTGTAAATACTTTTACCATGTATTACAGTGACTCTATGCCTCTGGTCTCTAATATGTAACTGTATTCTGTCTATCTAAGGATTCAATATCTACCTCCCTCAGGGTGCAGAGGAAAGCTCCTAAATGAAGAACAGGAACTTGCTATTGTCAACATGGTGATTGCTGATTATAAAATAAAACTGAAGGGCATTCTATAAAGCTACTCTGAGATGGGTCATTAATTTTTTGTTTTGAATTTATGTGGCAAAAGAATCAAAATGCATGCATTTACTAAACCCAACAAAACAAAAATGTGGAGAGGCTTCAAAAGACACAATCTATGATCAATAAAATATACTGTCTATTGTATAAGGGCAGACCTGACACATAAAATAATGCAGATTCTGTAATTCCATCTAGTGTTAGTGTTTTTATGACATTGTGCTATGATTGACTAAATGTTCCTGTTGGAAGAGAACATGTGTTAGGGTTTTGGTAGACATAGTGTATTGTGTTAGTGTATTGTTGTATTTTTAAAATTAGTGTTGGAGTTTAGTTTACAATGTGTTATTTTGAGCATGAAATTAACCGTTTTGGCAATTGTGTGTTGTAGGTGTGTTGGTGTGTTAAGAGTTTAGGAAAACTGTTAAAAGTATTGAAAAAATTGTCATAGCGATCGTAAAAAAACTGTAAGCAAGGTCACGTGTGCTGCTCAACCGCGAAACACGTAAAGCAGACGCAAGAAAAAATGAAGCGAGCGCCCCGGAGTTGTCACAAACAGTCAGTTTAGTTTTCATTTTCATGGACTTTTAGTTTGCTTGCTATTATTTCCTGGTCTTTGTTCATGTTCATGTTCACTTGTTTGTTACCATGGATATTCATTTAATCATATTTGAGTCCGTTATCATTGTATACTTAAGTTCCTGTGTTTCCTCAGTTCATTGTCGGTTATTGTTTGTGTTATGTGCACTCTGCTGCTCCTTTATTATCTGAGTTTGATTTATTATTAAATACCCTCGTATCAGAACCTTTTGACTCTTCATCTTTGGACTTTTATAAGTTTGACAGGAGTTATGTTTGGGACCAGTTTATGTTTAAAGGCTAGTGAGCATAAGTCTGCGTGTGCATTTGCAGCCAGGCACGTGCACAGGTAGGGCTCAACCTGTGCAGAGCACATGCCTTTTTTGCCCTTACACTCCGAAGTGCCCTTTTTTGGTGGTGGTGTTTTTTTTCTTCTTCAATAAATCAATGCTATTGGTCAACCTTTATGTCTGTCTGTCTGTTTTACAAATATTTAGCCAATGAAATGTATTAAAAAGAACTTGTGACTAAATCTTGTTGGACCCTCAAACTGTCAGTAAACCTCATAACTCCACCCCCCCTCTATCATGACTGAATGAACTGAAGTTCCGCAGCAGCCGCACAGCAGACAGCAGCTGAACGCAGTCTTGCAAGGGTAAATAAACATCTTGTTGTTTGAATAAGTACAGCGTTTTCTTTCCGCAAGAAACACTATGTCTATAAAGGCTCATATTTTATTTATTTAAAGTCTGAGACATGTGGGACCGGAGATAGGGCTAGCATTTGCCATCTAGTCATAGCCAATGGCCTACACTTAAATAGCCTGTGCATACAGTAGCATTTCATCTTTTATCAAATGAGATTTTGGCCAAATGTATTTTACAACAGGAAAAACTGAGTGGCCATATAGCTACAACAAACTGTAACCTGTTGATGAAAACGTAATGTGATGCTGCCATTTTAATGACGGACAAAATGCACATTTGCACACATTTGCTGATCAAAAACCCCGTAACTGCATTTGAGTTTGACTTTTGTAAAACGTTAATAATATATTGATAAGTAATACAACAAAATTTAATTTGTTTTTACCATCAGAAAATCATAAATAAGCACAGGTGTGACCCGTGCTGTTTCGTACTGGAACTTACACAAAGCGACTGAGTGATCCTCGTCACCTAGATCAAATATATTTATAAGAAATTTGTTCTTTGATTTATGATTGCTGATACACTTAATTTGTTAACATTTAATTATATTATGGCATATGTTTAATTCATGTTTACGTTGTTAAAATGCACGTATTCGCTAGCTAGCTAATTTTTGAATCTAGTATTCTATACTCTCCGCTCATCTTCACATGTATAAACGTAGTAAAACATGGAACAGTAATGTTGTTGTTTACATTAAGTGCAAATAGGCTGCCTTTTTCACTGAAGCTCTGGTTGGGCCAGCCAGAATTATGAAAGAAACCAATTGATTTACTGCAGCAATATTGTAGGGGTAAATTTACATGGTATGAAGTTTTGACGCAAATCGACCCGATCAAGGTTCGAATCCGCCTTTTGCTGAACACACTCTACTCCCTTTACCCATCACATAGAAATTCGAAAAGGCATTTTTTTTTTCAAAAAAAAGGAAAAAAATATTAAAAAAGTGGAAATAAAGCATCTACCCTTGGGGTGCCCTTTTCAGTTTCAGCACATGCCCCTCAAAAGGTCTGTGCACGGCCCTGTTCGCAGCCTTTTGTTTTGTGCAAATGTAAGTTGTAATATTGTTTATTTTGTGTAGGCCTATACACTCACCTAAAGGATTATTAGGAATCAGTTTGGAGTTCAGGAGATTGTCTTGACCAGGACCACACCCCTAAATGCATTGAAGCAACTGCCATGTGATTGGTTGATTAGATAATTGCATTAATGAGAAATTGAACAGGTGTTCCTAATAATCCTTTAGGTGAGTGTATACGTAGGAGTGTCCTAGTCATTATTCATAATTTCAGAAGATTTCTGACATTTGGAGAAGTTGCTCAGGAGAGACAAACAAAGATAGAATTTTTCATGAAGCATATTGCCTACCTAATGTTTATTACTTGATGCTGAAAAAAAAAACCTATTAATATAAATGCAGTATAATTGATATTATTTACTTAATGCATGACTCACAATTAGATCTATAAATCCTATAAATGTTAGAACTGCACTACTGTCATGCAGTTTGTTAAATTTCAGGAGAATATCTCACCTTCTTTAGTTTCTTGATCTTAAACTATATGATCAAGCACAGAAAAATCGTTCCTGTCCTCTCTGAAAAAGTAATTTTATGTTTTATTCTCCATGTCTTGTTTTTAAATTTGTGTTCAGTACTGCATATGTTCTAGTAGTTGCGGTTGTTTAGTGTTCTAAAGATCTAATCGCATTCTCTCACAGTGGGAGGTCATATCGTTGAACTATGTCTATTGTCATTAATGCACAAAAACATGTTTATCATTACCATACTTCTGATGAATGGCAACATTTCATATTTCTCCCTGTAAAATCAGTCAGATTGAAGTTTTCCTGTTTAAAGCATGAAAACATCTTTGGTGGCATATGAAACGGGAAACTGCATTTTAATTTCAAAGCACTGACACCAGAACCTGCTATTGTCGAGGGTGGTTGAGTCCTCCTCTGACCAAAACCTTCAGAAGCTCTGATCACAGACTGGCATGCTTTAGATGTACCTTTTTCTGAAGGCTTTGCAGAAGATCGTGCTAATCATAGAACATTGGGAATGGTTCCATCACCATGACGACTCAGGTAAAGTTTTAGGTCATCTTTATGAATTTTGCCACTAGCCCCAGGCATATTCTTTATAACAAGGCCTATTTTGTGATGTGCTCATTACCTATGCACGCTTTACATATACACATTATGTTTTATTCATGCACACAGAATTTATTTGAATCCTTTGTGCCACAGGGAATCCAAAGATACGATGAAACGAGAGAAATGGCGATTGAACATTGTGATCTATGACCCTTCGGTATGCATCGCCTGGTTGTCAACCTCGTTAAAAGATAATTAGCCATTACTAATGTGGATCATTGTGGCAAGATTTAGTAGCCTTTCTGTGGCAGTCGTCACCATAATACCAATAATAATTTTATAGAGAGATGCTAGACCTCATTCAGTCAGTAGAGCTATACAAATGGCTTTATGATTTATCATCACCCCTTCAGTCTTTTTCAGTTGTATTCATATGTGCAAAATATATATATATAAATTAATGTTGCTAAAGAATGGTAGACATTAACAAAAAGCAGGTACTGGAATAGAATAATTATCATTGTCATCATAAAGTGTTATTGTCTTTAGTAGTAAAGACAGTAAAATAGCAACACAATACTACATATTTTCATTTTGTTTTGTACAAAATATGCTAGTAGACAGTGTTGCTATGTTGTTGCTAAGGTGTTCTGAGTGTTTTTGTGTTTCTGTGTAGTTGCTAACATGTTGTAGGGCATTGCTAGTTGTTCTAGCTGGTTTTCGTAGCACAACCAAGAATTGACAGTGAAAATATTTAGATTGCATGGTACACTATCTAGTGTTATTTTAGAATTATTTAGTATTTATTTATTATACAATAATTAATTTGAATTAGTTTTTATTTTTAAACCTGTTTACACAACATGTAAATAGGAAAATGTTGGCGTTGTTTTGTCACTTATTGAACAGCAGGCTAGCTGGAGCCATTTACCTCCAGTCTTTGTGCTAAGCTAGGCTAGCGGTGTGTGTGTCAGACAGAGTTATGGCATGCACGGAGATAAAAATGGTATGTATAAACTTATCTAACTCTGGGGGATACGGTGAATAAGCTAAAGTCCCAAAAAGTCGGCGTGTTCCTTTAAGCAAGATAAGAAAAAGGGGAGACTTGACAGTGTTTAATGTTCAGTTATGTTGGAATTAGAACCATTCAAATTGCACTGAATTACAATTGTGGAGAAGAGCGGAGCATTTGCTTAGGCTGAGGACTGATATACAGCACATGTTATTACTATAGGCTACTTTTAGCATTTACAGTTTTTTACAATCGCTATGACAGTTTTTTTAATACTTTTACACCTACAACACACAATTGCCAAAACGGTTAATTTCATGCTCAAAATCACACATTGTAAACTAAACTCCAACACTAATTTTCAAAATACAACAATACACTAACACAATACACTATGTCTACCAAAACCCTAACACATGTTCCCTTTCGAGGGAACTCGCACTGCGTCTACGACACTTTGGGGACGTTCCCTTAGCAACAGCACATCTGAAGCATGAATGAAAAGTAATCCAATCCTGATTGGTGTTGCGTCATGACGTAGTATACTTCTAGTAGCACCCAATTGGCCGACCCGAGTTTGGTTCTCAGACATCATAACACTGCTAGACGTGCCTGGTCTCCAGATTCATGCTAGGACAGGCGTGAGCCTCGGTGTAGCATAGCGGGTATTCGTTCCCCAAAGTGTCGTAGACGCAGTGCGAGTTCCCTCGAAAGGGAACGTCTCGGGTTATGACTATAACCCTTGTTCCCTGAGAAAGGGAACGAGACACTGCATCTACGACACTTTGGGGAACGAATACCCGCTATGCCACACCGAGGTGAAGCTGGAGACCAGGCACGCTTAGGACGCGAGCACCCTGTGAGGCTGTACAGTCTCCTGGTAGAAGGAGCCCTGGAGCTGAGTAAGGTCTCAACCACACTGCTGACAGGCCTTCCTCTAGGAGGTTCCACATTTCTGGCCGAGGGTGAAGAATTGTGCCCCCTGCCTGAGATAGCAGATCCCTCCTCAGAGGGACCTGCCACGGGAGACCGTCTAGCAGTGTTATGATGTCTGAGAACCAAACTTGGGTCAGCCAATGGGGTGCTACTAGAAGTAGGCTGATCCCTTCTCGACGGACCCGCTCCAAGACTCCAGGGAGCAGAGTAATCGGGGGAAATGCGTACAGACGCAGCCTCGGCCACGTCTGTGTCATGGCATCCAACCCCAGCGGGGCTGGATGCTTGAGGGAAAACCACAGTGGACGGTGGGACGTCTCTCGAGACGCGAATAGATCCACTTTCACTGGGCCGAACCTCTCGCACATGGCCTTCACCACCTCTGGGTGAAGTCGCCACTCCCCGGGCCTCAACCCCTGCCTTGACAGGACGTCTGCTCCCTGATTTTGGTCCTCTGGGACATACATCGCTCTGAGAGACGACAGTTTCCCTTGGGACCATAGGAGGATCTGATGCGCCAGTCTGCATAGAGGGCACGACCTCAGACCCCCCTGATGATTTAGATACGAGACCACTGACATATTGTCCGTTCGTATCGAATCACAGAATCTGCATTATTTTATGTGTCAGGTCTGCCCTTATACAATAGACAGTATATTTTATTGATCATAGATTGTGTCTTTTGAAGCTTCTCCACATTTTTGTTTTGTTGGGTTTAGTAAATGCATGCATTTTGTTTCTCTTGCTGCAGAAATTCAAAACAAAAAATGAATGACCCATCTCAGAGTAGCTTTATAGAATGCCCTTCAGCTTTATTTCATATTCAGCAATCACCATGTTGACAATAGCAAGTTCCTGTTCTTCATTTAGGAGCTTTCCTCTGCACCCTGAGGGAGGTGTTGAATCCTTAGATAGACAAAATACAATTACATATTAGAGACCAGAGGCATAGAGTCACTGTAATACATGGTAAAAGTATTTACACTTTACAGTAGGAGAAGCCCTTATACAATATCCTGCCTGTTGGTTTCTCAAAAATTCTGGATAATGGATACCACTGTGTCCCGCTGAGATTTGGCTGTACTCGTTCACCAGCCTCTCTGTATGATAGCCTGTGGTTTATGACATGGTCTATGATAGTAGCTCTTATTTCATCAGTTACCCTAATTCTGGCCCTTCTTTGAGCGCCACCATGCATTCTAACTCCTCAATCTCTACCTTGTCCTTGTCCAGGCATTCCTCTCCCTTGTCCTGGTACTCATCTTCCTCTCCCGCATGCAGGCATTTTTCTTACTTTTTTTGTGTTGCTCTATATTGTTCCTTTTTCACACAAGATCGCCAAAGAGGCCCTCTTTTACTGTATAAAAAATAATTAATTAATCCTGTCAGGGGACCATATTAAAATTACTTTAATACTTTAATAATTTTACTACTTAATTGGGTTACTTAAAAATACCATTCCATGATGTTAAAATTATATAAACAAATTGTGTTTGTTTGACTTTCCGCCTTTTTCCAAACTCATTATTCTCTTGTTTCCCATCGCATATGAGCTCGTAAAATATCAGAAAAGTGGAAATAAAGTGCCTAAAGGTTAATAGTGGGAATAATGTGTTTAATGGGTACACTCAAATAAATAACTCATTGGACAAATGTAATTTAATTTAGGGCTTTCCAATAAATATGTGTAGACCCAACTCATAAAAATCTAATTCTTGCAATTAAATGTAATTGAGTTGGTCCATTACTTTTTATGCTTGTTAAACTTATATTAAAACATTTCATTGTAAAATCAATTATAAGCAGTTTCATTCATCATTTTACACAATGTTTATAATGAAAAAATAAGAAAAGACTAGTCTGGTGTCACTCCTTACATTAGCATAGATCACTGAGTGCCCACAGCCTAAGCACAGGCGCCACTCTTCTGCATAATGCAACCACAAAATTCAAAAGCATTACAGAAACTCCTCTAAATGTCCAACATAACTAAACATTAAACACTAACATTAACTAACAGCATCTTTCCCTTTACTGTAAAACACATAAAGTAACACTTTAATCCCTAAATTTACACTCCTAATGCAGTCCCTTGCAAAGCATGCTGGGAACTACAGATCTACTGCACAGTTAGTTATGTCAACAAAAAATATGTATTTTTAACACAAATTAATTAAGTAAACATTGGTTTTAAATATATTAGGTTGATTTGTCACAATTTGTTTTGGTTTTGTTTCATTTTCATGTTTCATGTCTTTTATTTTGAAGTTTATCACAGTCATGGTTCCTGTTATTCATGTGATTCCCTTGCCCTTATGTATTGTGCTTCCCTTGTCGGGGGGGGGGGGGGGGGTTTGTTTACGTTTTGTTTACGTTTGTTTTGGTTTTGTTTATCACAGACATGGTTCCTGTTAGTCATGTGATTCCCCTGCCCTGATGTGATCATGTATTGTGCTTCCCTCATCTTATGTGTTATGTTCTGATTGGTTGATCATCTTGATTGTCCACAGGTGTGTCTTGTTAAGTCATTAGTCTTTGTGTGTATATATAGCCCTCATGTTACCATTGTCTCTTGTCTAGCTTTGTTACCTGTAACCGCTGTTTGGTGAGTTTTGTCAAGTCCAGGTTTATGTTCATGTTGATGTTGATTCCATGTTTCAAGTTTAGTTCATATCAAGTTTGTATTTAAATAAAACTGTACATGGGTTCTCACTGCAACTCGCCTCATAGATACATTACATGATTGAGACACAAATAAATTGAGACAAAAATTGTTACTTTAACTAAATTAAACTGAACAAGATGCAAAAAAAAAAAAAAAATGTTTGAGTGTATGGTTATGAGTAGGAGTAAAGGGATAGGGACAATTAATGTTCCAAGGCATAATTTTAATAAATTATAAAACAGTATGCAATAATAACATACAGTGCTTTTTATTATGTACTACAATACACTGAGATTAAAATCTTCCACTATTTGTACTAAGTATTAGCATTTTAGATGCAAGACTACTGGAGAACCCCATCTTGTTTGTAAGGATGCTATGCATGGGGCTGATAAAAATATAATTTTCCCTGACACCCATAACCCTCCATCCTGCCAGCTGATATAAATGTTGATCATTAGAGGACTGATTCAGATGTATGTGAGCCTAGACCTCAGAATCACACCCAGTAAAGCCTGACTGTAGCAATGATGCATGATCAAGACCTCCATTTCACTCTGTGGCACAGACAGTGGAATCAATCTAGACTTCAATGACAGTGCAATAGATGATTTTTGCACCATTGCTCGGGTACATATAGCAGATAAGCACACACACTCAAGTTCATACACAGGCTACATGGAAGCTATGCATTCATCACGTGAAAGAGCTAATGCACACACAGAACATGCTGTGGCTGTGACATTAAGTAGGTGAATGATGAGGGATCATGGCACGGTTAGAAGGAGGAGGAGGGTGCAGGTGAGTTCTCCATCACAAGCAAAGTCTGTCAGCTGTTGTCTGGAGTTCTCTATTCCTCCTGCTTTGTCACCATCATCACCACCACAATCCCTCTGACAGCTTCTTACCAAAACACCTCCCACCTTCTCTCCCTCTCTAAACCTTTCGATATTCCCTTGAACTCTGTTGGAATGTACTGATGCAAATTACATTTTGTAGTATCAGTGCTTTTAATTACCACAGACAGTAATTTCAACTCGTCCCTCAGTTTATAAAAATAAACAAAAAAACTGGATTTGGACATATCTGAATTTCATTTTGGAAAATGGGGTAATCTATTAAAATTTTTTTTTTTTTTTTATGTCTCACCTAAAGGTTTGCTCACTTAATGTATTTGTGTTTTTACAATGGGGTAATTGAAACAAAGTGAAACCAAATGAAACAAAGTGCTTTAAGTTTTTCAGGTAGGTCTAACAGCAGCATTTAGGTAGGAAATATTACAGAAATTAAATAATCTGCATGAAATACAGATTAATCTTTACAGTTAAAGGTACAAAAGTTATCATTAATCTAATGTACAAATGCAAATTGCATACTATGCATACATATCATATACTGCAGCTATAGTAACAATAGTATGCTATCCTGAACATAGCCAGAACCTGGAGTACATCCCACAATGCAATGCACAAAACTTGACCTTCTATTTCCAGTGTGATGGATGAATGCTGTAATAGACAGCAGCACATCACAGATGTCAATAGATCTTACTTGCATTGAACTGATTCCTCTATGAAAGCTGGTTTTGCAGTATAATGCAATCTTTCTTTGCATCTTTCTGTCTCGGTTTCGCTCTCCTCAATTAAAGGGATAGTTCACCCAAAAATAAAATTTTTATGTTTATCTGTTTACCCCCAGGGCATCCGAGATATAGGTAACTTTGTTTCTTCAGTAGAACACAAATGAAGATTTTTAACTCCAACCGTTGCAGTCTTCCAGTCGTATAATGCATGTCAATGGGAACAGTTGAGAGTATGAGAGCTATGAGAGTAAAAAAAACATACACATACAAATCCATATTAAACCCTGTGGCTCGTGACGAAACATTGATGTCTTAAGACATGAAACAATCGGTTTGTGCGAGAAACCGAACAGTATTTATATAATTTTTTTTTACCTCGAATGCGATCTATGTACAGCAGCCTTGAGCGATCACTTCTGGTTAGTGAGGTCAAATGTACACGATATGGTGTATCTCAATCAGATACAAGCGGCGGAAGTGATCTCTTGCGCGTATCTCTACGCCATATTATGTATTTTGACCTCACTTACCGGAAGTCATCACGCAGTGAACGCTGATGTACATAGTGTTGTATTTGAGGTAAAAAAAAATATAATACTGTTCGGTTTCTCGCACAAACTGATTGTTTTGTGTCTTAAGACATCAATGTGTCGTCACGAGCCGCAGGGTTTAATATGGATTCGTATGTGTATGTTTTTTTTACTCTCATAGCTCTCATACTCTCAACTGTTACCATTGACATGCATTATACGACTGGCAGACTGCAACGGTTGGAGTTAAAAATCTTAATTTGTGTTCTACTGAAGAAACAAAGACACCTACATCTTGGATGCCCTGGGGGTAAGCAGATAAACATAAAATTTTTATTTTTGGGTGAACTATCCCTTTAAGTTGTATGTCATGAGAAAACAGTTATTCTGTGCTTAAAATTGCTCATGGAAATCTATTTTTTACCTCATGCAGTCAACTGGGAATTAAACTGTGTGTTCCTGTCACATACTTAATGGCCTGATACCAAATCTCATTTACTGCTAATTTAAATGACCTTTCTGTTCAGTCAGACATGCTTACATTAGTCATCTCACAAGCACAGGTGTCCAAGCCTATATCAAGTAAAGAAAAACACTTTTAAATATTAGTGTTTATAAAATATTTGCAGGCTTACAGTCTGTCCGTTGCTTGGCGACAGACTTGATGCCTTGGCTTCTTTTGAAAGTATTTTTGTGGCAGTGAAAAAAAATATTCAAACCAGCATGCCAGTTTTGTCTAAATATTGCTCAATATTAACATATTGTTTATAGAACTGTTGTAAAAAAGCAATATCGTTTACACAACTGCAATGAATATCAGCATGGCTGTGATTCGACTGTATAGGCATGAAGCTGATATTCACTAGTACAGCATGACTTAGAATGTAATATTGCTTAATTGAAACAGGTCCATCAAAGCAAGAAGTGATGAAAGGTAATATTATTGTCACGACACAGACGGAGGCAGAGGATGAGGCGAACTCAAGTGATATTTATTGACAGAAACACGAACACAGGTTGCAATAGGTATTCAGGTGAGTATTAGAAACAAGCACTTCTGGACAGTCACTTAGCTGTAGATAATGAAGTTTGTCATTTGCAAGGAATGGAGAACACGAGGATTGAGGAACTGGAGACAAGGAAGACTTGGAAGAAGACGGTGGATTCTCAGGAGCTCCTGATGACCAGATGGGGTGATGACGTCAGGAGGGGTTCAGTGTGGGGTTTCAACAATGACTTATGGAATGAAGGTGAGATACGGTACTGTGCTGGGAGGTTGAGATGGTAGGTGACCCCGTTGAGATGCCTCTGTATCGTGAATGGACCTATGTACCGGGGACTCAGCTTTTGGCAGGGCAGTTGGAGACGGATGTCCTGTGTTGAGAGCCACACCTTCTGGCCAGGTTGGAGCCTCTGAGGGCTCACCCGACCAGGGGAAGAGAGGAGGTTGGTAGCCCAGGATACACTGGAACGGGGTGAGCCCAGTGGTGGTCTGCCGGAGGGAATTTTCTGCATACTCGGCCCAGGGTAGGTACTGGCTCCAGCTGTCCTGGTTCCGGTGGCAATATGACCTCATGTATCTCCCGATTTCCTGGATCTTGCACTCAGTTTGGCTGTTGGTCTGTGGGTGGTAACCAGAGGACAGGGTGACTGACACTCCTAGGAGCTTGAAGAAGGCATGCCACACTCGGGAGATGAACTGTGGTCCACGGTCGGACACAATGTCTTCTGGAATACCAAAATGACGGAACACACTGTGGAATAGGGCTTCGGCAGATTCGTGTGAAGTGGGCAGGCCTTTGAGGGGTACGAGTTTACATGCCTTGGAGAACCGGTCCACGATTACCAGTACGCAGGTGAAGTTATTGGATGGTGGTAAGTTGGTCATGAAATCGATGCCCAGGTGGGTCCACGGTCGGCGGGGGATAGGTAAAGGGACCAGTTTATCTTCAGGGAGCCTTCTAGGAGTGTTGGCAATGGTGCAAACTGAGCAGCCTCTGATGTAGCGGGAGACATTCTGAGGGATGAAGGGCCACCAGTAGTGTTGCCGCAAGAGCGAGAGGGTACGTGAACTGCCTGGGTGTCCAGAGCCCGGAGACGTTTGAGCCAAATCCATGAGGGGCTGATAGTGGGCCGGTGGAACATAGAAAAGCCCCTCAGGACCTCCCGGCGGAGCAGGTTCGGAGCGGTTGGCTTGGGCGATGCATTGGTTGGTGGACCATTGGATAGGGCTAACGATTATGGCTGGAGGTTCAGGATCGGAGGTCTCAGGATCGGGCTGATACAAACGGGATAAGGCGTCTGCCTTGCAATTCTTGGTTCCGGGCCGGTAGGAAACAGTGAAATTAAATCGAGTGTAATAGAGGGCCCAGCGGGCTTGGCGAGGGTTCAGTCTCTTGGCGTCATGAAGGTATTCTAGATTACAATGATCGGTGATCACTTCGAACATGTGGTTAGCCCCCTCCAGCCAGTGTCTCCACTACTCCAAGGCTAGCTTGATGGCAAGCAGTTCCCTGTTCCCAATGTCGCAGCTCTGCTCCGCCGGGGATAGCTTCTTGGAGAAGGCGGCACATGGATGGAGTCGTGAAGGATCACCCTGCCGCTGGGATAACACTGCCCCGACCCCGGTAGATGAGGCGTCGACTTCGACAACGAAAGGGAGGTCAGGGTTTGGATGAACAAGGATCGGGGCAGTCTGGAAGGCTTCTTAGAGTTGGTGGAAAGATTCTCGGGCAGATGGAGTCCAGGACAGAGACTTGAGCCGGTCTTTGAGGAGCGAGGTGAGGGGTGCACTGAGCAGACTATATTTGTGGATGAAGCGACGATAGAAGTTTGCGTAATGGGTAAGGGCCAGCTTCGGATGGTTTCCACCTTCCTTTGGTCCATCTGGATGCCGTGTTGGTCGATGACATAACCCAGGAACTGCTCGGAGGGGATATGGAACTCACACTTCTCCAGCTTGAGGTACAGGTGGTGTTGGCGTAGCTTCTTAAGGACCTGGGAAACGTGTTGATGATGTTCGGCCAGGTTCCGGGAGAAAATGAGGACGTCATCTATGTAGACTACTACAAAGCGGTGGAGGAACTCCCGGAACACCTCATTCATATAGTTCTGGAACACGGAGGGAGAGTTAGACAGGCCATATGGCATGACCCGGTATTCGTAGTGACCTGACAATGTGATGAAGGCAGTCTTCCACTCATCCCCCCGGCGAATATGAATGAGGTTGTATGCGCTCCACAGGTCGAGCTTGGAGAAGATACGAGCTCCTTGCAGCTGTTCCAGAGCAGAACACATCCTGGAACGCCCGGTATTCAGGAGGAATCTCCACGTGGTTTCAGGACATCGATGGAAATGGAGAGGAGAGGAAGGACTTTGGAGTCGGGAGAAGAGGGCCGGAGAGTCACAGAAGATTTCTTGACTGGAGATAAACAGTTTTGGAAGCATTCTTCACTCCACTTGAGGATCTCACCCGTGCTCCATTGGATGTCAGGCTGGTGTTGTGTGAGCCAGGGGCGTCCCAGGATGATGTCCGCGGTCGAGCCTTACAGCACCATGAACGTGATTTCCTTTGTATGCAGACAGCCTATGCGGAGCACCAGTGTGGAAGAGTTGAGACTGGGCTTCCAGGTAGAACGAGCACTGCAGAAGGAACCCACTGCAATCCTCCGCCACGCCGGAGAATGTCACTGGTCGGGCCATGGGACTGACAGAGGCAGCTGGTGAAGAAGAAGCGGGTGCTGGGTGCAGGAGTGCATTGCGGGCGGCATGCACAAGATCCGTAGGGCCTGTAGGAGAAGTGCTGGTGGATGACGGTTGTAATGAAGATCGCACAGCTTCGACCAGAGTGGCGAATGGATTCGGCGGGCGATCTCTGCCTGTGTCCATGGCGCTCTGCATGAGGTCTGGAAGGCAGAGGATGAGGTGAACTCAAGTGATATTTATTGACAGAGACACGAACACAGGTTAAAATAGGTATTGAGGTGAGTATTAGAAACAAGCACTTCTGGACAGTCACTTAGCTGTAGATAATGGAGTTTGTCGTTTGCAGGGAATGGAGAACACGAGGACCGAGGAACTGGAGACGAGGAAGACTTGGAAGAAGACGGTGGATTCTCAGGTGTGTAGTGGGTAAGGAGTCCAGGTACGTATGACGAGACCAGACACTGTAGTGAAGGGAGTGTGAGTCTGTATAGTGTTTTTGGTGATGAGGTTCAGGTGCCGGTGATCAGTATTCAGGGGATTGTGAACGAGTGGGCAGAGCTTGGAGATCTGGTGACGATGCATGGACGTTGGTGGGTGTTGGCTGTGACTCTGTGACAGTACCCCCTCCTCCACGGGCGGCTCCTGACGACTGGATGGTGCAACGATGACGGGGTCTACCTCGACCCCGAGGAGCAGGATGGTCCGGATGTTCAGCATGGAATTGAGTGAGGAGCGAGGGGTCAGTATTCAGGGGATTGTGAACGAGTGGGCGGAGCGTGGAGATCTGGTGACGATGCTTGGACGTTGGTGGGTGTTGGCTGTGACTCTGTGACAATTATCAGCATTGAGTGGGATTTTATTTTTATTCCTTAAAGGTGTTTTGCTCTTTCGTAGCTCATCAGATTTAATTACAAACAGGTTTCATTTGAAAAACAAACAATATGCTTTGTTGTCATAAATATGAGTATACAGTAGAGTTAAAAAATAAATGTGAATATCTTATTTGTTTCTAGACAAATTTGATGAGAAACATCTAAGTTCACAATTAAATATCTGGCTTTTGATTGTAGATCTGTGTCTTAGCAAATAGAGATATCTGCACTATGGTTCTAAACAGTACCAAATTAGGGTTCTTCGGTTTGTAACAACAGCAAAACTCTTTTTGGTGCTAAATAGAACCCTTTTTATAAGGTTCCATAAAGATCCATTTTGAAAGTGCTATAGGACCTTAAGAGTGTTATAAATAAACTTTTTAATAGTTTATTTTCATATTTTAATAATACTATTATTAGAACTGTTAAGTAAAGAATCATTTTTTTAAACTCGAGACACAAGATTACTAGGATTTTTTCTCTCTCTTTTTAAAGGAACACGCCGACTTTTTGGGACTTTAGCTTATTCACTGTATCCCCCCCGAATTAGATAAGCCCATACATACCATTTTTATCTTCGTGCGTGCTATAACTCTGTCTGACGCACCCACCGCTAGCCTAGCTTAGCACAAAGACTGGAGGTAAACTGCTCCATTTAGCCTACTGCTCAATAAATGACAAAATAACGCCAACATTTTCCTATTTACATGTTGTGATGTGTATAGTTACATCATGTACTAAGGCCGACAGAAAATGAAAAGTTGCAATTTTCTAGACCGATATGGCTAGGGACTGTACTCTCATTCCTGCGTAATAATCCAGGAACTTTGCTGCCGTACCATGGGTGCAGCAGGCGCAATGATATTACGCAGAGCATATGGGGGATATGGTGAATAAGCTAAAGTCCCAAAAAGTCGGCGTGTTCCATTAATGTTTCTAATATCTAATGTTTCTAATATCTAGAAGAAACAATCCAGATCTCATGAAAGAGATTACATTTTTTAGGTTTTCTTTAAGAAATGTTTTGCTAAATCTATAAGCACTGTATAAAGCTATTTTGGTTGTGCCAATGCACATTCATTAGTCTCTCGTGATTTTATTCCAAACACATATGGAAGTTTACTATAAAGTGTATGTAAAAGAGTCCTACTAACCAGTCTTAACATAACCTCTACAAGCAGAGTGCACACTTATTCTTTCCCATCCCCATTATTCCCTATTGCTATCCTTCCCATCCCCCCAACCCACCTCCGTCAATACTGAGAACATGTGAGGAGATTGTAACCATGTCAACGCTAAGTCACCATAGATTGGCCTCTGGAGTTTGCGGCTATGACAACAATCCATCGAGACCAAAAGACACAGCACGCATGTACATTGTGTATATGGGGGCAATAGATGTGGTAAAAATTGTTTCAGTAAAGAGGAAGATGGGAAGGTGTGGCCTGGTCATGTGAAAAACATCAGTCTTATTGAATGGCAGGAGCTGCAGGTGGAAGCCTGTCCATCTGGCAGCACAAAAACACCAGAAAATATTTAATCCATAAAGACTAGACTTCTCTTCCCTTTTCTGTGTGTGCTTGTGTGTTTAAAGTTTACGACCAGTAATGGATAAAACAGGAACAGCATACCTTATATATTAGATGAAATATTTATCAATTATCAAGTCCTGAAAGTGTATCTGTAGGAATGCATTATACATCTGTACCATATTTTATAAATCAAGTGTTTTTTTTTTGTGTGTCATTTATCAGTATTGGCTGAGATTGAATATTTATTGTGCAAGCCTATTTTCCCCTATTTTTACATTTAGATTACCTCACACTCATTTACTGTTAAATCTCTAAAAACACAAATAATTTAACACAGATAATTTCATCATTTTTTTAGTTTTTAGGGTTTTTAGATAATTTAGACTAAATAGAATACATTTTAATATTTACACTTGAATATCTGCCATTTATTGGTTATCGGCCATAACATGAATATATTTTGGGAATAAAATTTAAAGATAAAATTAATAATAAATTGAATAATAAAATTCAGTTCTGATTTTGATCGGGCTAACTGCTGACCAACTTGCAGTTGACTAGTTGACTGGCCACTGAATTTACTTTTATGTACTGAAAGTGGAACTAAGTATACTGGTATGTTTGAGTCTTGTTAGATCAGCATTTTCTGCTGAGGTAAAAGCCCTTGATCAGATGAGGTAGCGGGATGCTTCCCAGGATTCACTGCGGGATGCTTGTGTCTCAGGGGATACTCAAGGCCTAGCAGAAGGCTGGCCTAATTTAAGGTCTGCTTAAGATCATCAACCCTAATACATCAACACCCTTTGGTATTCCTTCATTTCTTTTAAGAAGTTATTTTTTGTTTTTTGGTGCCATTTTCATTTTGTTAAATGCCTGACCTGCTTTCAGAACGAGTTTAAAGGTAATCTGAGCTGCAGGTGTATAGAGATTCATATTGCACTACAGATAAATGTTAACAGCAACAACAGCATCATCAACAACAGCAACAATAAGAGCATGTCAACAAGAAACATGTCAACAACAGTAGCAGCTCTCTTGGAGGTTGCAGTAAGCACTTCTGGAGTGTATGTGTTTAAATATTAAAGTGTGCTTGGCAAACGCTATTGCATTCTCCTCAAGGTGTGTATCAAAAGTGGCAATGTGCCAGTACTAATATGAATGTGAATGATGACGGGTGTGTGCATAGAAGAATAAAACCCAGGCTGAATGCGTCAGGGACATTCTCTGCTACTCCAGAAAGCAGCAGTTTACTTAGAGGTGACCTTCGAGAAAGCCTGTCACTGTTATGATTTTATAAACTTTTTGATGAAAAGTGGCTTTGATGAGAAAGAACAGACTGTCATCTTTAGTGGTGGAGTTTTTAGTTCTTCAGCAAAGCAGTGTCTTTTAATGCCGACTGTGTTAGTGCAAATTTGTTAGCCCATTTGTATTTTGCTGCCGTTTTGTCTCTATAGTTAGAAGAAAGTATTTAATATGAAAAAAATGACCTTTAAGATGAGGTAAAAACTCAAAATCTATGCATTTTACGTATAATAAAACACAGCATTTATCTTACTATTGATATTCATACAGTATTATATTGGAAGATGTGTTTATCTGCCTTCCAATTCTTCGAATGAATATTTACATAATGCTTCTGATCATATTTCTCTCATATTTTCTCATATAACTCTTTCAAACTTTTGCTGACAGGACGGACAGACAAATTGCAGTGAGAGACACAGTTTTAACCCTGTCACAACACATCACTAACGCTCTGTCAGTTGTCTGTTATTACTCACAATAAAGCGTCATGGTACAACTGACTGCAGAGCCAGATAATTCATTCTGAATAATATGTTGTCTCCTGAATGAGAGCCTTATTTGACATGACAAGCCAAATCAACTCATTTCCCATCCAAGACTACTTGTAAGTGCCATTTCATGTAATTATGGAGCAAACTAATCTAAGCGAGTTATATTACAATGAGTGGTGTAACAAGTCGTATATATAAAAACAATATATAGGAAATTTCATTGAATTTTATTATTATTATAAGATTATAATATAGAATTTAAAATCATACACAGTACATACACAGATATCCCTTTCTTTGGCCATAGGTAACAATCAATTGAGGACACTCAGAAGGACTGAAATAGGCTATGTAGAATAGGAGTATGTTGAAAACCTTGCTTTGATTGCCATACCCCTTTTCACAGCATGACTTAAAACTTACCTTCTTTAATGCAACAACATTCACATATTAACATGATAAACTCCCTGGGTACAGAATCAACATTTACCTGTTGTGGAATATTGCAACATCCAGGATATAAAATAGACAACCTCACACAGTGATTTTAGCCTTCATTTCAACAAATAAATGTTAGCACACCTAAATGTATCTGCCCTTTATGAATTGTTATTCATTTGCATCAGAGATAACAATTCAGTCATGTCGTTGTTTGGAGTAAAATTGTAAAAAGCATTTTCTCCACTTGCTCTGACATGTTCCCTCTGTTAATATGTTTAGGCCAATGATTTTCTGGTAATTATGCTCTGGATGAAACAAGTTGATGAAACATGAGCTGGTGACAGCAGAATATTTACTATGTGGAAAAAGGTTGAGATGTTCCCTGTGGATGTTGCATGCTGTGGAGAATTTATTTTTAATTATTCAAAATAGCTTGGTCAGTTAATTAGTCAGCCAGCTCCCAGTAGAGTAAGGTTTCTAAATTGTCTTGATTTCAGCCAGGAGACCGAGTGGTGTCCCACAATCCCTTTGAGAACTTGCCCAGCGCATATTCAAGCAGATAGGCACATTTTAATATGCAGACACCTTCTACATTTGCAGGAACAATTTTGTGATTTTTTTTACTCAGATCAGATACTAGTGATATGAAAGATTGTTTCCGCCACATAATAAAAAAAGATAATTAATTGAGACTTTTTATCTCACAATTCTTACATATATTCTCAGAATTCCCTGATATAAAATCGCAATTGTGAGAAAAAAAAAGTCAGAATTGTGAGATATGAAGTCGCAATTTCCTTTTTATTTTGTATTACCTGATATTATTGTATTTCATTAAAAGTAAAGTCAGAGATGTGCATTTTATTTTTAGTTATTCAGCACTGATAAAAAGAGGATCTAAGCACACAGCACTAGAACTCAAAATACGCTTTTGGTCTTTTTGGATAGAGAACAGCAACAGAGATGTTGTTCATAGTTCCCTTTCATTCAGTAACTCTGAGTAACGTCAGTGACTGACGAATGGGGGTTTCGCCTAGAAGCCTATCATCTTTAAAATCTAGATCGCCGCATCTCAAGGTGGGCTGGAGTCCTCTGGGGATGAAGATTCGGCTATGCTGCCACCTTCGGGCGTGTCAGCATTGCCCGAGTCTGACCTGGAGTTGATGATTGGTCTTTGGGTGTGGCGTGTCCTGACAGCTGTCGGGCCCCGCCCCCAATTACTTTTCTCTCCCGAGGTGCATGAGGAGGTCACGCGGTCCTGGAAGTCCCCGTTGTCTTCCCGTGACCGTTCACGGGTCTTCTCCGCCCTCGATGGTGCCGCGGCCAAGGGTACACTGGGGTCCCCCCTGTTGACGCTCAGTTGCAATCACGGTCGAGACTCAATGACCCCCGTACGGAGGTAGAGTCCCCTCTGCTACACCCCTATTATCCTCTCCACGTGATGGGATGCTTGGCTGGTGGCCAGGGTGACCTGAGGGCTGCGGTGTGGCATAAACCTCGACGATGAGTGCGCTCAGTCACTGCTGACTTGCCTCCGTCAAATCGAGAGCAAGAGTGCGGTTCCACTGAAGTTATTTCAGAGGCTCCTGAGGCATATGGCATCCGCAGCTGCGGTCATGTCGCTCAGACTGCTTCATATGAGACCGCTTTAGCACTGGCTTCGCGATCAAGTCCCGAGGTGGGCATGGCAGGCAGGCATGCTCCGGGTCCCAGTACTCAGGCCTGCCTACAGACCTTCACCCCGTGGTCGAACCTCAGTTTCTACGGGCCGGCGTTCCCTTAGAATGAGTTTCCAGGCATATTGTTGTATCAACAGATGCCTCTACCACGGGCTGGGGTGCCATGTGCGATGGACATGCTGCCACGGGCTCATGGACAGGACCCCAGCACCGCCTGCATGTCAATTGACTCGAGTTGCTAGCGGTACGGTTCGCCCTGCACCGCTTCTGAGCGTTGCTCAAGGGTCAACACGTTCTAGTCCGCCCAGACAACACAGCCACAGTAGCGTACATAAACCATCAAGGTGGTTTATGCTCCCGCCGGATGTCGCAACTCGCCCACCACCTCCTCACATTAAAAAGTGGTATAAAATATGATAAGATGTTTTTGTTGAGTTATTATTACACAATACTTTGTCTGACCTTTTTGAATCTTGCGCCTGACAAATAACCCAAATTACAAAAAAATTACTAAAACTAACACTAAAACTAATAAAAACTAAACTAAAACTAAGCATTTTCAAAAAATAAAAACTAAACTAAACTAGCAAACCCACTTTAAAAACTAATTAAAACTAAACTGAATTTGAAAACAAAAAGTCAAAACGAAATAAAAATAAAAACTAATGAAAAATGCAAAACTATAATAACCTTGGGCCGGACCTGGTTCTCCGAACTCATGCTCCTTGCGACAGCCCTTTCCTGGTCAAGGACCTCCTTTCTCAGAGACGGGGCACCCTATGGCACCCGCGTCCCGATCTCTGGAACCTCCACATGTGGCTCCTGGACGGGACGCGGGCAGGTTTGAGTACCCTACCACCTCAGGTGGTGGCTACCATCACTTCTGCTAGGGCCTTGTCTACTAGACACGCCTATGCGTTGAAGTGAAACCTCTTCATCACCTGGTGCTCTTCTCTTCGAGAAGACCCCCGGAAATGCCCGATCGGGTCTGTGTTCTCGTTTCTACAAGAAGGGTTGGAACGAATGCTGTCTCCTCCACCCTGAAAGTCTATGTGGCCGCTATCTCAGCCTACCACAACCTTGTAGAGACAAAAAAACGGTAAGTCAGCACGACCTGATCATCAGGGGGGCGAGGAGACTAAATCCTCCTCGCTCTCCCCTCGTATCCTCTTGGGATCTCGCAGTGGTTTTATCTGCCCTGCAGAGAGCCCCCTTCGAGCCTTTGCGATCAGTTGAGCTTAAGTTCCTGCCAATGAAGACAGCGCTTCTGATCGCACTGGCCTCCATCAAGAGGGTAGGGGACCTGCAGGCATTTTCGGTTGACGAAACGTGCCTGGAATTCGGGCCGGCCGATTCTCACATCATCCTGAGACCCCGGCCTGGATATGTGCCCAAGGTTCCCACCACTCTGTTCAGGGACCAGCTGGTGAACCTGCAAGCGCTGCCTATGGAGGAGGCAGACCCAGCCTTGGCACTGCTCTGTCCAGTATGCGCCCTCCGCGCTTACGTAGACAGGACGCAGTGTTTCAGGACCTCAGACCAGCTCTTTGTCTGTTATGGTGGGAAGCTGAAGGGAAGAGTTCTCTCCAAACAAAGGTTGTCGCACTGGATAGTGGACGCCATTGTTTTGGCTTACCAGACGCAGGGACATCCATGCCCCCTAGGGGTGAGGGCACACTCCACTGTCCTCTTATGTACTCGCCTCAAGCAGTAGCCGGTAGCTGGACAGGCTCAGGTGTCTTCGCTTGCTCGCCATTCCACTCCACGGACTGGATACGTGCGATATTCTCCTCAGGTGAGCTTCCCCTGAAGCCCTGAGTTCCTCCAGCATTGTTGATGCCGACACCAGTGTGCATGCCCGTTCGGTCAGCCCTTGTGTCCGGCTAGGTGCCCCATGTGCATGGTTCCCCCGCTGGGCGACCCCCACATGTGTATTTCCACTGTATGCCTCCTTGAGCATGTGTCTTCCCCTGGCAAGCTTGCCACCCCTGGGGGTAAAAGTTTTCCACCTTCGGCTGGTTTCCCCAGAGTTCTCCGTATGCAGCCCCCCGAGGGTCATACGTGTGTCTCTAAGTCCTCCCTACGGGCAGGCACTTGGCACATGCTTCCATCTGGAATATGCTTCCCAGTGTACCTTGGTATTCCTGTGTTAAGTGGGAGTCCTTTGTCCGTACTAGCTTACGACAGGGAGTTCTCACTTACGCAGAGCACTGGATGACAGCCGAGTGGGGTGATTAGATTGGGACCCCCATTCGTCAGTCACTGACGTTACTCAGAGTGACTGAACAAAAGGGAACATCTCGGTTACGTATGTAACCCTCGTTCCCTGAGGAGGAAACGGAGACGTAACGTCCCTCTGCCACTTCCGCTGTACCGCTGGGATGGCCGGGAGTTCAGTCTTGGCTCCTCAGCAGGTAAACATAATGTGATGTTGCCAGCGTACTTCCTTTTATACCCATGCTGTGGGGCGGAGTTACGCTATGCAAATTCAGCATGCCCATGGCATTGGCACTGCCATTGGCCGTTTTCTAGATCTCGAAGATGATAGGCTTCTAGGCAAAACCCTCATTCGTCAGTCACTGACGTTACGTCTCCGTTCCCTCCTCATTGAACGAGGGTTACATACGTAACCGAGACGTTCATACTCTTAATTTATTCATAAGGCATCTGTAACATTTCCATTTCATGTTCTTGTTCAATTGTGCTTACAATGAAAGATACAGTGAACTTAGTTGTCCTTATTTCACATAGCAAAGTTGTTACTTTATTTCAGCAAACAATACCCTTTCAGCATAAGCCTGTCACCACAGTTTCATCAATGAGATGCCGCTCCTTGAAGTGTTTTGTGTGTGTGTGTGTGTGTGTGTGTGTGAAAAATGATCAGAAATAAGTCAGTGGTGGAGGAATAATATAATTCTTTAGTGTTATGATTTTGGTACATAAATTTCCAGTTAATCAATCTGTATCAAGCCAGCTTTACAGAAAATTTAGAAGGACAATGTGTTATTGAAAAGCTAAAGTAATGGCTGTTTAAACTGAAATCATATAGTTCAGTGTTTCCCAACATTTCCAAATCTTGGCAAGTACACTGTCGTTCTAAGGTTTGGGGTTAGTAAGTTTTAAATTTCCTTAAAAAAATTTTTTTTTTAGAAATGATTCATTAAATTAATCAAAAGTGACAGTAAATACATTTATAATGTTTCACAAGATTTCTATTTTTAAAGAGATGCTGTTCTTTTGAACTTTCTATTCATCAAATAATTCTGAAACAAAAAAAAAATCAAACAGTTTCATAAAAATTTTAATGAGCGCAACTGTTTTCAACATGGATAATAATAAGAAACGTTTCTTGAGCACCAAGTCAGCATATTATCATTATCATGATCATTATCATGTGACACTGAAGACTGGAGTAATGGCTGCTGAAAATACAGCTTTGCCATCACAGGAATAAATTACTTATAAATTATTTTTAAATATATTAAAATAAAAAAAATTGTTTTATTGTAGTAATATTTCATGGTGTTACTGTAAATTCATGCAACGTTTGTGAGCAAAAGACACCTTTCAAAAACATTTTAAAAATCCTTTTAAACGGTAGTGTATGTCTTCATTTACTAATAAAATTAGTTCCTTCTAACTCATATTGTAATGTATTGCATATCATAGAGTTGATAAATATTGTTAAAATTTTCTTTATTAGAATTAACATTTAAACGAATTAATACTGTGGGTGAAAACAGACTTAAAATCTACTTACTAAAAAAAAGAATGTTATTTTATATTAACTGGATTTAGTTTGATTTGCTGAGACATTTGATGAGATAAAAATAGGAAAGAGCACTGTGTTGTTGTGGACATGAGAAAAGATCTCTGTTGCATGTCTGGAGTCTATATGTTCTGTAACGTGTCGTTCACACAAATTGACAACTTAAACATAATATCTTGTTTTCTTTACTTGACAAGTTAATCCCATTAATCCCATTTTTTTTAAACAATGTAATCTTTTGATAGCCCTAATATTTATTTTAAAGTTGCCATTTCTCTTTTATAGTTGTTTTAGATAACAAAGCAAAATCTAAATCTCAGACTCCTTTTATGGCTAAATGGCAGCTCACTGCTTTATTTAGTTCCTTCCTCTGTGGGGAAAGTACTGAAACTTTTTGGCTTCTGTTTAAACTCTGATTTCACCACTTAACATGCCAGTTTTCAAGGTTATGTCCTCTGCGCCATCCAGGCAGGTTCATCCACTTCATTTTATGATGCATGTAACAACGACACTGTGCTCCCTGTGCCCTACGAGCACCCACAGGCGAGCACTTTGTGGTGCAAAAACAGTGAAAGACGTATTTATGGCATGAGAGGGAGAGACATCCTTTCACATGGCAGTTCATTAAGATGACGTCTCCCACTAGGGGACCTCATAGTCACTGTGACTAATGTGTTTCCTGTAGCACGCATAGGAAATACAAACCTGGGGTTCATACTGCAGCATAGCCTGAAACCTCCTAGTTTACTAATAAATGCTTTAGTGTGATCTCTAGGGTTTAGTCCTGGTCTTCATTAGGCAGGTCTGGCCTGGTTAGAAGCAACTGGACAGGACATCACAGGAGGAAACTGTACTTCTGCTGTTATATCCAGTGTCTGTGAATAATTTTTGGTTGATGCAACCTTCCTCACCGGTGTCATCTCAGTACTTGTGGGTGTGTTTTATTTTCTCAATGATTTATGGCTTTCATTATGTACACTTGATGCAAATTAGCATGGACTTGTCTTAGTTTATGGCTTTGCATTCATTCATTTTGGCAGGAACATCATGGGTCATCTTTTCCCCACTTCTGTAATCGGAGAGGTTAATTGTCTCATTGTAAAGGATATTTTACTGCAGATTCTGGGAGTAAATTCTGTCATCCTTACAAAAACCAAGAGTGCAAAACAAAGGGGTATATTTGAATTTAACTGTTGTAATTCAGTGCAACCAAAGCATTTTTTCTCCATCAAACAGGGTCTGTTGCTCTCAGAGTTACATTAGGGCTATTGGTGCATGTTTTGGCATAGCTTTGGTGAGGACCAGATAAATGAATGTTTCTCTGTCCAAATTGCAAGCTGTGGGACCGCTATTGCCTCACTGCTCTCACAAACCTTCCAATTGATTATGCTGACCAAGACTCTCCATTGAGCTCTCCCTGGTGTCACACTATTGTCTGCTTTTGCTTTCTTTCATTCATCAACTTAGGAAACCCCCATTACTGGGCAGATGTTCCATTCTCAACAACGTTCCTTGAGAGCATGAGTTTCGGAATGCAGATTTTAGGCGTGGGGGTGGCAAGAAGAGGCTTCTTCTCCATCTTTCCCAGCCTCTTCTATAATGGGCCTACTCTGGGGTTGTGCAGCAGCCGCGAGTGTCTCTATTGAACCCTCACAGAGCGCAGGGCAAGAGCCTGGCGTCTGGGTCAAGGTGACAGCGCGTAGGTCAATGAATATGGATGACGTTGCTCCATCTGCTCTCGCTGCAGTGTGTAAACAAATACAGGCGTGTGAATAAGAGGTAGACAACGCACTCCCAAAAAATGACTCTCGTGCAGCAAGTAATAGCAAAGTGACAACTTTCCCAGCCTTTGGTGGGTAAGTGTATGAGTGTGCATTGAAACATCCATGAAAGCAAGATGAGTCTGCTTTGTTTCAGAGGTGTTGTGAAATGGTACTACATATTGTTATCATGTGGCTCTTTGTAAAGCTCAATGTAACAGGGCTCCAGACTAAAATTTGTAAATTGTGACAAAAAAAATTGCGACAATTTAAAGTCTAGTTAGGGGTTGCTTTGTGTGCATCCATATGCTTATCAGATATAATCTGTGGTTTTAGATAAATTCCATTTTTAGGTCTTTAGTATAGTGCATGCAACAGCCAACACAGTGCAAGCCATGATGTCCAATTTACGAACAAATGACTCTTTTGAACCAGGGGCCGGATTCTTAAGAATAAGGGGGCTTTCACACTGGGCACATTTGCTGCGGTCTGAGTCCGAGTGTGATTGTGTGGCTTTCTGCATCAGCACTGTCATCTTTCACACGTGTTGCCCTTTTACGGAGTGTCTATTTATACTAAGTGCAAATTGTGTGCCTTGTTGGCAAGCGCTATTTACACTAGTCGTCCTCGGCTAAAATGCATGCACAGGCTACTTTCCTCCTGAACAAGTGCGCACCCGAGTCCGAGTTGCTTTCACATTCAAATGAATTGTGCCACAGTTCCAGTGCACCCAAACTCAGACCACCTCCTACAGGTAGTCTCGGCTTTGGTACCGCGGTACCCCTGGGTCTGCATGACAGCTTTCACATTACCAGTTTTTCATGCAAACTGTAAACCCCATTTTGAACTAAACTGCCAGTGTGAAAGCACACTAAAATTATTTTTAACTGGTGTTTTCTTCTTAATTTCTAACTTAAGAATCATGTTGAGTATATTTTGTATTCCCAGAAACATTTTAACACTTCTCTTTAAGTTAGAATAACTGCCAACTTGTCTTAAATCCCCAAAGGTAAGATGTTTAATGAATTTATTCTTGTTTCAGATATTAAACATTACAACATAACTCTAGATATAATACATATTACAAGGGATGTGCATGAGTACTCCAAAGTGACACCAATGATGATCATGTACAAAAAGGTCACGATTATGACTTTATCAAATTTAAAATCAGGAACTTGCTTATGAATATTCTTACAAACATTATTTTTTTTGTAAGAATATTTATGATTCGAAATGAACCAGGAATCCATACTGTGATGTTCAAGTTTGTGTAGGTTACATTTAGTATATTTAGTGAATTTAAAAATCCATAGTCGCAAGATAGTGATAATACAGTTTTTTTATACTATATTTGTAGTGTGGTTGAATCATAAAATTGAAATGATTGTTAAGGAAAATTTGTTTGGCAATAAGACTGTTGGAAATGTTAAAACCATAAACAACAACATTGATGTTTCATTTTTTTATTTATTTCTTGAAACAGAAATAAACAGATTTACACAATCCAAATTACTAGTGAGAGCTTAAAATTAGAGTCTGTTATCTACCCACAAATAAACCTGACAAAGTGCCTGAGAATATGCTTACATTGTTTTATAGCTCTCAGGGGGAGCATGCGCCTGTCTTGCAAATTTAATTTACTGATCTGATATGTCTACGGTTTTGTCCTCTTTCGTGTGTTACGCTGATAAGAGTCCCAGAGGAGTCTCACAGCGGACAGCAAATGTCACATTTGTATAATGCCAGGTCATAATGGCCCTGCATGAAGATTGTGCTTGCATGATATTTTAAACCACAAAAGATAACCACAGACAGTGTGTTTGATAATCATAATAAATCAGTGAAGATGATTGAAAAAGAAGACAAAAGCATTTGCGTCATATTAAGACAGAGATTGCAGATGGCACTTAATCAAGATTTAACAGGAGGCAAAATGGATTATAAACTTAAAAGTTGAGAAGAAGCCAATCACAGCACTGTTGTACAGGCGACCATTATAAGTATCTTAAGCTCTTTGCGGTGGGGGGTTTTAACATTGGCTGGTAGTTTGTTCTAGTGTTTGTAAGCCCCATGTGGTCCAACTTTAAGCTCCTTCTGTCTGAAATGCCAATCAGCTGTGCGAAGTGAATGCGTGCAGAATTCACGCATACTGAATGGCAGTCTAGAGAGTTTAAAGAGGACTATTGTTCCCTGATTATTTCTGCCTCAAACTAGCAGGTGTAATCCACAATATGCATGTAGTTTAGTTTGAATCATCTGAAACTAGGGAGTGTGTGCAAACAATAGCTAAGTGATGCCCATATGTCTGTATATTTTTAGAAACAAGACATCTTGATGGCATTTAAAACGACGTCGGAGCCGAATTCACCACTGTTTTATATAATATTGAATTTGTGTCATTTTGGTCATGATTACTGCCACAAGTGTTGTTCTGTACCTTGTTTATGTATTGAAATCATAAGAAAAGTTGCTTTAAAAGATATCAGACATTTTGTGTTTAGTATTAGAAGATGCAAATACATGTTAAATACATTTTGTTAACCATACTTGTGTAAAGCAACCAGAAACTAAAGACTACAACTACAATGTTACAATTCCTAAAATTCTTAATGAGCTGCTTTGCATATGTTGAGAGGAGTGACTTCTCTTTGTGAATTACCTGAAATTTATGGGTAGTAATTTAACATAGTTTTCCAGCCATTCACTCTTCTTTGGTGGCCTAGTTAACACAGCTGTGCTGGAGAAAATAAATAAATAATGGGAATCTCCATGCAATGGCTTTGCGACGAGACGCCCCATATCTGCTGAAAGCTTGTGTTCCCAATTTTAGCCCTATATTGTATTAACAAACACTAGGCACAGTGAGAGGAAGCAGTAATGTGAGGGATTTAAGATAAACGATTGTCTGGATCTCAATCTGTGATAATTTAATTCTACATTCTTCAGTGTACATGAGGAAAATGTCAATATTGAACCTTTAACGTTTCGTCATTCACACAAATTTAAATGACTGAGCTGCTTTCAAATGGGGTGTTTAAAGCATGACCCAAAATATAAAAGCAGCACGGTAATGGAAGTTGAATAATCATAATCATAATCACTTCACTGAGCCCATTGTTTGTGCCTTAAATTATTACATTGATTAATAATACATTGTTAGCTAACTGTGTGCTTTGTACATGTACATTTCTGAAATACATAACTTGGTCACAGTCTCCTCTGATAACAAATCACTTTAAATTGTATGCATGCATTTTCTGTGAAGCTGCTTTGAAACGATATGTATTGTGAAAAGCGCTATACAAATAAATGTGAATTGAATGTTTGTTTGATATATCTTGTAATGACAAAACAAAGTGTTGAATTGCTTTGAAAGGTAATGGTTACTGGCTAAACAAGGGCAGTAAGTAAATCAATAAATACGTTTCAGTTTTGCTATTTTTGTAGCAGAGTTACATTGTCCTTGTGGCCTAAAGTGAGCCTTAAGGTGTACTGTACAACATTTATCCTGAATGATCTAGTGTAATTTCGTTTTAGGATAGGGAATAGTACATAGTTTATAAACTGGCAGCTAACTCTCCTCTGCCATGTTGAAAGGCAATAAAAAGATTCTGATCTGTTCCAGGAGACCTGATCCTGTGTTAACCATTTCTTAATCCATGGACAGATTGTTTATTTAAAGCTGCGATCTGTAACTTTTTTGGTTAAAAATTATCCAAAATCAATTTTTGAGCAAGTACATAACCAGCCAGTGTTTAAAACGATCTCATTACCGTAGCCCAATTTACAATGGTAAGCTTGTAATGTGTTATCATTTGAGTGGTACTGGTAGCTTTCCGCGGGAAATACGAGCTTCCGCTGTTCGTTTTAGCGTCATTACGTCACGTCTGTATACATAAAAATCTGTACTAGTAGGCTATGATGTGGATCGTTTGTGGCCTCTTCTTACAGCAGCTGGAATGTAATTAAACTTGTCATTTTGATGGCGGCTTATAATCCAGAAAGATCAAAACGACAATCATTGTTGACAACTGGTGAGTTAATAGACAACCCATACATACACCACAAAACATTAGATTCTTCCACGCTGAGGAGCCGTGTCAATGCACAACCCACGTAAAAAAGATAACTCTGCAAATAACTACAGTTTCAGGGTTCAAACAGAGATGGCGACAAAGAGGGAAAACTTACGGACTGCAGCTTTAATTAATAAAATAGAAAATAAGGAAGAAACAAAAAAATGCCTTTGGGCAGATGTCTTATAATCCTGTAGTCCATACTGTGTTTTACTGATTTATGCATTTAAATTTTATTCAGTGGTTTATTCAGTTCTTTCTCCTTTTCTTTCATAAATATTTGTTATTATATTATTCTATTAAGCAAAGAAGAAAGGTCCTAGTTAAAATATGAAATGTAAGCCACTATCCAAATATAATCTCTCAGTGCATTGGATTATACAGATTAACCTCATGTTTGTACATCAGTTTTGTGTTTTGCTGGGCGGTGAGGGATCAGTGGTGGAAAGTGGCACACAATCTGATTTGAAACCTATGATAAAAGTTTGTAGGAATTGTTAACTTCTTCACTTTTGACTCACTTTTTTTTCTTGCTCTCTTTCAGACTCACAGTGGTTTAGAGCTCTTCGCAAAATGATTTTATTACCACTATCCATGGTGCTGAAATCCCGAGGGATAAACTGCCTCCGATTTAGAGCAACAAAAAAAAGGACAATTAACGAATGCAAATACTGCAGATATACATATCTGGTAAGGTTTCTATATATATATTCAACTTACATATTCATGCATATTTGCATTGTTTATCAGATAGCTTTCATTTCTTATTTGATAAATGATGTTAAATTCTATCCATTTGCATAAGATGTTGTTCATTTTTGAAAAACTAGAGAAAATATTGGCATTCTAAGAGGGAAAATCTCACTAAAAGATGAACCTCTTCCTAGAACATTCTATGAAATATTTACTTTGACCTGAATCGTGAGGATTCTCTTCAGCATGTTCAGAGACAGCAGTTTCCTCACATTGAATAAACAGCTTACAAAATATTATCTGTAAAAAGTAGCAAGAATAAAATATACTGTAAATAAATAAATAAAAAAATATATTAAATGGTTGCATTCAAATTTTAATATCAAAACTTCTACTTATATTTATATTAAATGACTCATTACGTTGTTAAATGTATATTTGTGTGCATATATTTGGTTACCAGGCAGGGCTGCTTAATATTTAAACTACATGTGGGTCAAATTGAATCGCCTCTTTGACGTGATGCGGCGAAGACACTGCCTCCGTTGAGAGAGGACTACATTTCAGGAGATGGTTTTTGGACAATTAAATATTGCATAGTTCGGCTTTAAATTTGAAATGGGTGAGTATATGGGAGTGTCTCTTTAATATTTAAGCTTTTTGCATCCATTAAAGCACATTAAAACAAAATCTGATTTCTACAAATCCCTTTTGGTCTTGATTAATACTACTTAGGTTCTTAAATATATTAAACCATTTGTTTTTGAAAAACAAGACCATTAACTCTGTTCTTGATCAATTTATCCGATTACTTTTTTTATTCTACACAATCTACAAAACATTTCTTCTCGTGTTAATCAGGCTGAAAATCAAAGTCAAGTGTTTTGTTGAATGGAGGAACAATGTCTGTAAGTGTGTGGATGTGATTTGTAGCTCTGCATTGCACCAATTGTACTAATTCATTTTGTACATTCATGATTATAGACCTCCATCTTGAAGAAAGTAAGAAGTATAATTCTGTTTGTAATAGGTTGAAATTGCAGTCTGACTGTGCATTTCATAAAAAGGAGAGAGGTAGTTGACATGATGTGAACAAGCTTTGCTATAGGGGATTAGATTCCACCATCAGGAGAAGAACTCACATGTAAGCCGGTATCAAGGCATCCAATCTGCCTGGCAACCGTTGCTGCGCAAGCATGAGCTCTCTCTCTCTGCTGTATGTGGGAGAATTTCTTGCACTGAAAGGATAGTTCCTATAACTCCCCCACCCTTTCTCTTCTTCTTATCCATTCTCTGTGCAAGGGGTCATAACCCTGACCCTAAACAAGGTCGGCATTGTGACCCGAAGACAAGAGATTTTGCTCTCAAATCTCTCTCTTTGTTTTGAAGGAGGAGGGGCACATATGAAGTTTCTCTGAGTTTCATGAGAGACAATACCATGGTTTATCACTTTGAAATGTACCATGGTACTGAATGATTACTGTATATTCTACAAAAGTTCTTCAAAGAATACCATACTACATTTTTGCCATTTTTCTTAGTTAACGTTAAATGATGCAACATTTGAGTTTTACTAATTCAAAAGTTTATCACATTTCTAAATGTAATTTAGACTTGGGTATAAATATAATTGTTATTAAACAATAAATCAGTCATAGTGTCAAAAGAAATCACTATAATCAATCACAAAAACCTTGTAGAGGAGAGACCACAGTGGTTTTGTCACCTCCCACCCATGAGAAAGAGCAATACAGCTGGTGCTCTCATGCTTTGGATTCAATCTGCTCCTTCACTGGTTCTTGAGCCAACACATCATTCCCCATGACCATTAATCCCCTGGTTAAAGTTACTGATAGATCTGAATAAAAATGAAATGAGGGTGTTATTTTTTTCTCTTCTCTTAACCTACGCCTTAATCAAATTAGTCCTTATTTACTGCTCTCTAATATTCACCTGAAAGTGTCATATATGAGCTCTTAATTCAGGTTAAATCAGGCTAGAATGGTAGGCATGGAGACTAGGTCATGAGCAGTGATGGTTCTCTGCATGTAGATACTGAGAGGTGTGGTGAGGAAAAGCAATGCATTATGGAGGAGGTCTTGGAGTGGGCTGGAGAGATGAGAATGCCATCGAGAAAAACATTTCTTGTCTATGGAAAAAGTGCACATGTATTGAGCTATTTAAATTGCTTGTGTGTGTGTGTATGTGTGTGTGTGTAATGGCATTTAAGTCTATGATGTTGATTCTGTAAAATAGTGAACCACAGGAAAATGGGATCATGCTGTCTGCTGTCCTGTCAGCTTTGGATCATGTATCTCTGTGGATGTGTGGATGTGGAGTTTTTTGTTTAGGTGAGTGTATGAGATTTTAAAAGCTGATCATTTGATCAGGGATGCACAAAATGAGCTCACATATTTACACAGATTCACACTGATCCTATTATTTCCTTTACTCACTGCTGATTGGAGGTTAACTCTTTAGCAGTGAACTTTAAATAAACCTGCACTGCAGCAGCTTCTCAATTGTAACAATATTAAGAACATACATTATACAAACTCAATATGAGTATATGAGTGTCTGTTCAAATATAGGGGTTTCTGGTCCTGTGAACTTAATTATTTCCAATTGTAATTAAAAATATATATATTAATACTTTTTTTTCATTAATTAATGTTTTTAAATATATATATATATATATATATATATATATATATATATATATATATATATATATACACTCACCTAAAGGATTATTAGGAACACCATACTAATACTGTGTTTGACCCCCTTTCGCCTTCAGAACTGCCTTAATTCTACGTGGCATTGATTCAACAAGGTGCTGAAAGCATGTTGGCCCATATTGATAGGATAGCATCTTGCAGTTGATGGAGATTTGTGGGATGCACATCCAGGGCACGAAGCTCCCGTTCCACCACATCCTAAAGATGCTCTATTGGGTTGAGATCTGGTGACTGTGGGGGCCATTTTAGTACAGTGAACTCATTGTCATGTTCAAGAAACCAATTTGAAATGATTCGAGCTTTGTGACATGGTGCATTATCCTGCTGGAAGTAGCCATCAGAGGATGTGTACATGGTGGTCATAAAGGGATGGACATGGTCAGAAACAATGCTCAGGTAGGCCGTGGCATTTAAACGATGCCCAATTGGCACTAAGGGGCCTAAAGTGTGCCAAGAAAACATCCCCCACACCATTACACCACCACCACCAGCCTGCACAGTGGTAACAAGGCATGACGGATCCATGTTCTCATTCTTTTTGCGCCAAATTCTGACTCTACCATCTGAATGTCTCAACAGAAATCGAGACTCATCAGACCAGGCAACATTTTTCCAGTCTTCAACTGTCCAATTTTGGTGAGCTTGTGCAAATTGTAGCCTCTTTTTCCTATTTGTAGTGGAGATGAGTGGTACCCGGTGGGGTCTTCTGCTGTTGTAGCCCATCCGCCTCAAGGTTGTGCGTGTTGTGGCTTCACAAATGCTTTGCTGCATACCTCGGTTGTAACGAGTGGTTATTTCAGTCAAAGTTGCTCTTCTATCAGCTTGAATCAGTTGGCCCATTCTCCTCTGACCTCTAGCATCAACAAGGCATTTTCGCCCACAGGACTGCCGCATACTGGATGTTTTTCCCTTTTCACACCATTCTTTGTAAACTCTAGAAATGGTTGTGCGTGAAAATCCCAGTAACTGAGCAGATTGTGAAATACTCAGACCGGCCCGTCTGGCACCAACAATCATGCCACGCTCAAAATTGCTTAAATCACCTTTCTTTCTCATTCTGACATTCAGTTTGGAGTTCAGGAGATTGTCTTGACCAGGACCACACCCCTAAATGCATTGAAGCAACTGCCATGTGATTGGTTGATTAGATAATTGCATTAATGAGAAATTGAACAGGTGTTCCTAATAATCCTTTAGGTGAGTGTATATAAATTTTACACATTTCTGAACCAACAAATGTAATTTCCACCACTTTTTTGTTATTTGTTATTCTCATTTTATCTTAACAACTTTATGAAAAAAAAAACTTTATTACTACCAACATTTTTGTTTGTGATGGAAATGATGTCACAACTGAAAGACAATCATAAAATACATAATTTTTTACACAAAACAAAATTTAAATAGATTATTTTACTCTTTATTTAGAACATTGTTGTTGTAAAAATATATAATATGTAATGCAATACATTTTTATGATGGATTTTCATATTTTAAGATTAAAAGTCTGGGTTTGTGACAAGGGTAAATAAAAACAAAAAAATCTATACAAATGTTGATTCTCTTGTAAAGGTTTGGTGACACTTTTGCGAAACATTTCACAACCATTTACAAGCACTGAATGAACAGGGCCATGTACTCTTGTCTCTCTTCTACAGAACACCAAGGCTTTAATTTGGCCTTATTGACTGACTGACCTCTGCCAGCACCTCATATCCACAGGTCCCATCTGACTCAGTGCTACTGTGAACCCTCTCACAACAAATTCATAATTTTAAAACTTATTGTGGCAGATAAGACTAACCCCAGGCTCCAGTTTAACTTCTGTTAACCTCTGTGTCAGTCTGAAGGAGATGGAGCCATTCTAAAGCCAGCAGTACTGCTTCAGAGATCTTGATTTTATCCAAAGAGTAGGAAACTATGTACTAAATCACTGATAGCATCAACATTGCATTATAATTAATATTTTCTATATTATAATGGTAAAATGTGTAATGAGAATCATTTAGCAAATGGAAAATGATATAACTTATTAATGAATATTAAGTGTATAATATATTATAAAATTGTAAACTGCTGAAAGTTTAAAATTGCTAAACGGTCTGACTGAACCTGGCTGTATTAAGCATGGTTTAGCATGCTGAGGGAATCCTCTAAAGCAGACATATCTTACTCTGTTTGCTGTCTGCCTTAATGGAATAAATCAATATTTTCAATCAATGAGTGTGACCTGAATATTCCTGCAACTGAAGCAAGACTGAAAACTGTAAAAACGTGAAAATGTGCAGTTGTTGCCTTGCACAGCGGTTTCTACCTACTCTTGAAATTGTGTTTGTTGGTGTAACCCAATGTGGTCACATGCATTTAGTCATATGAAATAATATCTTTGACTTAGATGCTACCACATAAAGGGTTGCAGTCAAAGCAGTGTTGTTTTGCTAATTATTCTCTGAAATATCATGGTATGAGTTTTTCCAAAAATATTCTAAGATAAAAGTTTAGTTATATGATTGTGGGTGCATGTGTTTGATCGTCACCATCATATCACAATACAAATCTAGCCAATGCACCTATAGCGATCCTATTTATCTGCCAGCTAAGGCCTTCAGGGAATCAGTGACCTCAAAAAGTTTCCCTGTTATCTGCACCCACCCACGCACACACAAACACACTGACAGCACTACATCTGTCTGTATCTTTCAGTGGGGATAAAGCATACCATGGGGGAGGCAATGCAGGAGCTGTATTCTCCACTTGCCTCCAGTTCTCTACTTATAAAGGCCTATGTCTGAAGGTGACTCAGAGAGCGCCCACACATTTATGCAGTGGTTTAAACTCATTGACTCTCTGAGTAATTGTGGTATCTCAATTCAGTGGAGATCAGTAGATGATTTTCAGTTATGCATACCTTTGAATCAATTTTGTATTATTTTTGCATGTGTTAAAGGAACACATCGACTTTTTGGGACTTTAGCTTATTCACTGTATCCCCCAGAGTTAGACAAGTCCATACATACCTTTTTTTATCTCTGTGCATGCCATAACTCTGTCTGACGCACCCACCGCTAGCCTAGCTTAGCACAAAGACTGAAGGTAAACGGCTCCATCTAGCCTACTGCTCAATAAATGACAAAATAACACCAACATTTTCCTATTTACATGTTGTGATGTGTATAGTTACATTGTGTACTAAGACCGACGGAAAATGAAAAGTTGCAATTTTCTAGACCTATATGGCTAGGGACTATACTCTCATTCCTGCGTAATAATCCAGGAACTTTGCTGCCGTACCATGGGTGCAGCGGCGCAATGATATTACGCAGCGCCTGAAAATAGTCCCCAGCACGCTCTCTGTGCAAGCAGGTTGTCACGTTGGTTATGTTGACGGAAGTTAGCCTATTTTCAGGCGCTGCGTAATATCATTGCGAATATTGAGAGTGAGTATAGTCCCTAGCCATATTGGGCCAGTCAAGTTTCTCCACACCAAACTCACTCATTAATGTCTTTATGGACCTTGCTTTGGGCACTGATGCACAGTCATGTTGAAACAGGAAGGGGCCATCCCCAAACTGTTCCTACCATGTTGGGAGCATGAAATTGTCCAAAATGTCTTGGTATGCTAAAGCATTAAGAGTTCATTTCACTGGAACCAAGGGGCTAAGCCCAACCCCTGAAAAACAACCCCACACCATAATTCCCCCTCCACCAAACTTTACACTTGGCACAATGCAGTCAGGCAAGTACCGTTCTCTTGGCAACCACCAAACCCAGACTCGTACCATCAGATTGCTAGACAGAGAAGCGTGATTCGTCACTCCAGAGAACACGTCTCCACTGCTCTAGAGTTCAGTGGCGGCGTGCTTTACACCACTGCATCCGACGCTTTGCACTTGATGATGTAAGGCTTGGATGCAGCTGCTCGGCCATGGAAACCCATTCCATGAAGCTCTCTGTGCACTGTTCTTGAGCTAATCTGAAGGCTGTCTGTAGCAAGCGTGCCACACAAGTCCTGAAAAGTGAAGCCAAAGCGTCTCGATCGCCCCCAGGTGACTGGATGCAGTATAGGTCATAAAGCCTGCTCCCCCTCCATGAAATGTAATGGGACTTAGACAAACTAAACAATCAAATTACACTTCAAATAATTACACTTCAAAGATAGTTTTTATCATTTTTAAGCATTTTAGGTTTTGATCATGCTGATGTTAGTTCAAGTGTTCGTTCTTTAAATGAGTTTGATTTTAGTTAGTTATTTGATGCTATAAAATCGGGGGTGTGATGTTATGATTGACAGCTGAGATTGACAGCTTCTCTGAGCGATGAAGTCACTGAGGCACTAATAGACATTTTTTGGAAACTTCGGGAGGAGATTGGAGCTTTAAAGGAACACTCCACTTTATTTGAAAATAGGCTCATTTTCCAACTCCCCTAGAGTTAAACAGCTGAGTTTTACCGTTTTCAAATCTAATCCATTCAGCCGATCTCAGGGTCTGGTGGTAGAACTTTTAGCATAGCTTAGCATACATCATTGAATCTGATTAGACCATTTGCATCTCGCTCAAAAATGACCAAAGACTTTAGATATTTTTCCTATTTAAAACTTGACTCTTCTGTAGTTACATTGTGTACTAAGACCGACGGAAAATGAAAAGTTGCAAAGACCGATATGGCTAGAAACTATACTCTCATTCCTGCGTAATAATCAAGGAACTTTGCTGCAGTACCATGGGCACAATGATATTAAGCAGCGCCTGAAAATAGGCTAACTTCTGTCAACATAACCAACCTGCTTGCACAGGGAGCGTGCTGGGGACTATTTTTAGGCGTGTAATATTTATATCAGCAACTTTTCATTTTCCTTCCGTCTTACTACACGAAGTAACTACAGAAGAGTCAAGTTTTTAAATAGGAAAAATATTGAAAGTCTTTGGTCATTTTTGAGTGAGATGCAAATGGTCTAATCAGATTTACTTTAATCGCTACATTTCCATAACTGTTTATTTGACAAAACGTTGTTGATTATGCGTGAGTGTGTGCGGGACCTTGATACCGCGGCTCAACTTCGCGCTCACTACTGTGCAGACTGGACAGTATTATTTGAACACTGGCGGCTTCACTTACGTCAACGGAAGAAAGTGAAGGCGTGTCGTCCATCTTTTTTTAGTCTGTGGTCTGTAGCTATTGACTGCAGAAAGTTGGTGACTTCGGCGCACTATGTGCGCCTCCGCATGCGCTGATCCTGCTCTGTGATTTTACGTGGCTTACCACTTCTTGGCTGAGTTGCTGTTGTTCCCAATAGCTTCCACGTTGTTATAATACCACTAACAGTTGAATGTAGAATATTTAGTAGTGTGGAAGTTTCCCGAATGGACTACCTATCACAGTTTCACAGTTGGCAACCTATCACGGTACCACGCTACCCCTTCTTTCACAAATGTTTGTAGAAGCAGTCTGCATGCGGGTGCTTGATTTTATACACCTTTGGCATGGAAGAACATTTAAAGAGACAGCCGACAAAACTGCAGCATGTGATCATAATAATTGGAATATGCGTTGTTGCTATTATAGTTGTCATTATAGTTATCGTTCTTGGTGTTAACCTTTAGTCCTGAGTTCGCTCATCGCTTTAGAACAATGTATTAACAAAACAATATATATATATTCTATATTCTATTAGCATATATTCTACAACCTTTAAAAAGAGAATTAGAAATTAATCACCCCAAATTTCATACATTCATGCTTAGCCTACTGCATGATGTTTTTTTTCTCATATCAAGTGTGTGCTTATTGTGAGCAGACTAATTAACAGGCGAATAAATTAGCTTTCATCCACCACGTCTCATGAGATTTATTTATTTATTTGTGCATGTTATGTAGAGCGCGAAGTTGTATAACCCCCTATTCTCTTTTTCCATAACCACACACACACACACACACACACACATAATTAGTTTTCGTTTTTAAAAGTTATTAACAAATATATTCTTTGTTCTAAAACAGGAAATTTTGTCTGAAAATGTCATCTCTAGCCTAGACAATGCACAAAGATAGATGGATTAGGAAGAAAAACTTTCCTGAAAGTGAGACACTGAACAAAGGGACATTGTCTCATTGTAAATCTTTGGTGAGTGGGACACCATGCAGAGTCCTCCATCACTACGTCAAAGAGGAGGGAGTCAGTGGAAGACGTTCTCATAAGAGAATATCACCTCCTTAGCATTTCAGCTTCCACGCCCCTCGTTATCCCCACAGCGCTCCCCCATGCCCGCCTTTGTTCGCATCACAACAATCCCTGAACAGATGGTGCTCTGCTTGGGAATCGACTGACAGCCACCGGCTAGCAACCAATCGCCTGCTCGGGAATCAGCTGACTCGCCTGGACAGCGCCAGGTGCTGTCATCATATTTTCCTTGGCGACGCAGCACGGGTTCCACAGTAACACGGAGACACGGCGGATGAGAGCCAGTCAGCGGATTCCTGTTGCAAGGATCCATGCAAAACCTGACCATGCGCTTGGCGAAGGGTGCACATGCATATTCGCGGAGTGGATGTAACGAAACGATGCGGCTGTAATCGTTAGGGAACTTATGAACGACGTGATGGTGTTAATTGTCTATGGATTTTCTTTAAGTGCTCATTCTTCTGTTCACAAGGACATAGATACTGTATCTAGATACTGTAAGTGCATGAAGCAGTCAGCGCGGAGGGAGGACTTCAATGCCATTCGGAACGTGCAAGCCAAAGAGGTACGTTCAGATATATTTTAAAGCATCCAAATTGCTATTCCCTTTGAATATTAAACTAGAACCATGGGCAACTAAATAGGTTCCATTCTGTGCGGTGCCAAAAAAAAAAAAAAAAAAAAAAAAACAATGGCCACTTTACACTTATTCTGTATAATGAGCTGTGGTAACTCAGCCCAAAATGTGTTTCCTTCAGGTTAGATGAAATTAGATGGTATATGTGTTGCCTCACTTTTGAGGCATCTCTTATGGATTGGTTGTATGGCAAGCCGTTTTAGCATTTATTAAATTAAGTACTGTTCCTTTTCATATTAACAGTACTTATTTATGAGTAATACTTATTTATAAACAGTATTATAATAAATAGTAATTTATTATTTTAATTAGCATATTAGTAAACAATCCAATTAATGACTATTATCTTTTTCAGTTTCACTTGCAACTATTAGATAGTAGTTGGCTACTTATTCATTATATACTAGGAACTTTCACAATAGTTAAATATTTAATAGACACAATTCAGTTACACAATTTTGCAAATTGTTACAAACAATAGAATACTTACATGCTATTAGAATAGCTGAATAGTAATAAATACTAGTTTGTAGGGGATTACATGTGCATTGAGTAGATACTAGTCAATATTGGATAATGTATTGGTCATTAAAATATAACTACTAATAATATAATAACTGATAATAGTTAGTTTTAAGGAATAACTGTTGTAATGGCTTGCCATACGGCGTTATTTACTGCATTTAATAGCAAGGACGCATCGGCTGTTGCTTGAGATGTTCAAGGGCAAAACGTGTGATTTTTCATAATTTATGGTTTGTTTATGAGTTCACACAATCCATGCAGGATTTGTAAGAACAATAGCCTGGTAAAAAAGATAATGCCACAACGTGTGTATACTATGGAGTAAGCAGAACGTGAAGGGAATGGGATGCGGTCGACTTTTTAAAAGCTTTGTGTGAAACATGAAGGCATACAGTGCTAAAACAGCATACTGAATGCATGATGCATTTGGTTAAGTCTTGTACCACAGTTTTATTTCTAATTCTTCTTGATTATTCCTTTTGCATAGTTTAAATTCTTGACAGTGATAGGTATGTTATATTTAGCCTCCTGAGAGTGATTTTACACTGTAATTGTGGTGGAAATCGATCGCAAACTTTGATCTGATCACGTTATTGCTGGCTTACCGCAGGCGCGCGCATGGGGTATGGTTGGCGATGCAGAAATGTGATTTGCATCTCAATGTCCAGGCACTCTAGCAGATGTTTCGTTGCTTACTCATTCGAAATAAGACGCCACAACTTCCATAGGAAAGACAATAAACACGGAAAGACGTCTTTTAGTCAGGGAACGATGTATAATGAGGTTTGAGGAGGGGGGTTGTATTGTCCCTGGGGACGCCACCCCTTGTTGCAGCTGTTGCGTCTGTTGCAGAAGTTGTTTTCTGACATTTGAAGAGAAGCGTCCTCATAAGCAACAACAACGCAAGGGAAAATGTCGGGCAAATTATGAGACGAGGACAATAGTGTAGGCTGCAGGTGGTTACATCTTTGAAAGGTATGTGGGAAAATGTAATATTTTGTGGAATTATTTTTTAGTTTTTTAGGATTATATAGCATACTGTTTTAATCGAACATATAATCAATTATATAAAAACATTTGACAAAATAAATAAGAATATATAAAAATAAAATAGGTTCATCAACATTATTTTTCGTAATACTTGCTCTTGTAGTCTTTACCTGTTATATTTACAAAAAACACAGCTGTATTGTATAAAAACTGATGTATAGCAATATATAATAGGGCTTTTTCTTTGTCATTTACAGTATATAATCATTTATTTTTATGTCACGTCCACTACCTTTGCAGAGCCATAGTTTGCTCTTTTTTCTGTCAATTCAAAACACTACAAGTCTACTGTGTCTTACTGTGGTTTACCATGACATTAGATAAAGTGGTCTGGAGCTGTAAGAGGCCTGTTATGTGTTTTTCCTGTAAGTGTGCATGAAATTAGAAGCAACAGTAGTGGTGAAAAAGAACAAGTCTGGCTTTTGTGTTGGTCACAGAGATAAAGAGTGGAATAGACCAAGCAGCTGTTTGACTAATTCTGCAACCATAATCTGGTTAAGAAATCACTCTGCAAAGGATCTGTTTGGACAGCAGGTGAAGGAGGAAAATACATTCCTTACTCCTTTTATAAATAAGATGGGACTGTATTATGTTTTGTAAAATCATAAATTTTTATGAATGTAATGAATTTTTAAATTATGTATTTAGGTATTTAAACAGCATTAGTAATGTAAAGATATAAACTATAAGAAAAAAACTTTTTAACAATTATTATTATTATTATTATTATTATTATTATTATTATTTTTTGTGGCTATATTAGGGTCTGTTCAGGAAGATTAAAATGGTTTGTTCACATGCCATTATTCTACAGGCTGTTTGAGGAGTTTGAGATAATACACATTCTGGGATCCACTAACATTTATAAGTGCAAATAGTTTGAAACTGAAATGGGACCTTTGGGGTTTCCTGTGCATTTACTCCTCAGCACTTATCCTTGTGCAGGGACACAGAGACTCAATTTGATCGGCAATCAATGTTTTTATGCCATTCACAGTAGTACCCATCTCTACAGCACTGTACCGCCCATGCCATTACCCCACAGTTCAACCCTGGGCAAAGCTATGATTCACCATGCAATTAATAATACCCCTCAGATTAAGAGTTGGCAGGCGTAAAGGGTCTTGAATGTTGGATGTGAAAAGATCTGCTCTCTTGGCCCTTTGCAAACCCGTTTTGATCCAAGAATAAAATTAATTACCATTAATTTCTCACTCACTTTCTGTGAAGGTTTTCAGGAAGTGAGTCCTTGGTGAGATTAGCAGAGAATTGACCGTGAAGTTAGAGACAAGATGGTCTTTTTTTTCTTTTTTTTTGGACGACGTAAGCCATTTTAGCAGGGGTTTTTTTTTCTCCACTTGTTTATTTGGACTTTCGTATTGTATGCTGGGAATGTATTTCCAGTGTTTCCTCTGCCTCCGCAGTAAACTGTGTGCATATAGAGAGTTAGAAAAGCAAATACAGTTTATTTTAAGTCATGTAGGCTGTGAGAAACATCAACAAAATCAGCCCTGTTCATATCTGTAGCAACAAGAGGTTTTTCTGTTGCTATTCAGTAAGTGCCTTGATGAATCACTGAATCAAATCATGAACAACAAATGATGTGTTCTAATGTTTGTGTGGATCCTGGCCATTAGTAGCTCGGGCTTGCGTACCAATCCAAATACCCTTATTTTTTATACAAGCATCAACCCATTAGTGTTGTTTGTAGTAGTTAGAATATTGATTTTCTGCTGGGAACTAAAAACTGCACTTTACCGTGCTCAGGTTAAGATTTTGAAAGCACAGTAAGTTTGCTTAGTTAGGAGATAGGATAATGTGTCTTCATTATCTAAATATCTTTAGGGTTTGTTTTTACTGGCATTTTAGATTCATTGACAGATTTGTAGATTTGTGTGGTTGTAATCACCTCACTTAGGATTTCATTCAAATCTCAGTTTAGCTTTTACTGTACACTTCAAATAAATTTGCAGGCTTAAAGTATACATTTTCCTCAAACTTGAAAAAAATAACCTGTCAGACACTAGCAGTACAGTGACCCACAGATCAGACGTGCCTTCAAAACAGAAGTCTTCACTCTCTGCAGAGAACAGATCTGCATATGTCGGTGATCTGAAATGGCAGGTGTTTCAAATAGGCTCCCATTGAATTTCACAGCTGTCATTTGTTTTCTAAAACTAGAGGAAGTTGATGACGGGCTGGACAACAGGAAGCAAGCTGGCTGCAGAAGTTCACCTAATGAGGTTGGAATGGCGTAAATAGCCATTAATTTGCCTGCAGATTTGGATTCAGATCCTGTTTACTTATAAAGAGTGAATATTTATAAGGATCATCAGGATGTTCTAATTGTGGTCCTTAGGGAAATGGTACTGTGAGAAACATTGTGGTACATCATGTTTCTTCCATTCATAATTGCAGCTTGTGCACACTTTTCCCCAAATACCACTACTGAAATGTGAAAAGAGTAATTGTCTGTTCTTTGTATTAACTTTCTTATGAGGTTTTCATTTTTAACCATCATATTATAATAACTACGGCCAGATTTGCTAAACGGCAAATTAGCGTGGGAGTGTAATTCCAAAAAATGCAGATGAGGGTGGAATGTTCTGCGTGTGATCTTCTTACAATGCGCAAATTAAAGAACACAGAAGCAGCCGGATCATTTTCATAATGACCAACACAATCTACTAGTTAGCGTCTGGTTTAAGACGTGCTTTTTTTTGGCTGTAAATAATGGCGCAAATACCAGAAATTTGAGGAACGCAAACCTTAGTAAATCACCTTGCATGATTCATTTAAATACTCTCCACCCATAAATTTTGCATCTGAAAGGGAAACTTCTACAAATACATATGTAATAAGGTCAGCCGCAAAAATAACTGTGCCCACGCCTTTTCAGCGCTAATTTTTCACTGCGTGTCTTTAGTAAATCCTGACAGAAGTTTTTTAACGCCAAAAGCGGGTTTGCGCTGGTGCAAGCTGTTAGGAAATCTGGCCCCTGATATTGTAATTTATAAGGCCATACTTTAAAGAAAAACATATAAGGCCTCTGGGTAATTTTAAGCTTGTTTGAACCCTAAAACACTGCATCAACATTAGTTTTGTTTGGAAAGATCAAAAGAATGCTCAGAGCAGACTTAATGAAACTGACGTGATGTCTCTGAACTACAGGCAGACAACTAGACCTTAATCTAAAAACATAGAGCTGAAATGGTGGCTTAATTTTAAGCCCCAGTATTCAGTCTTAAATGAAATTGTGATCGCTGGATTACTTTATCCTACTTACTGGAAAGGTTTTGGCCTCCACTTTGGTAAATACTGCTATTAAGAGCTGAATCTGAGATTGACCTCAATATTGGTAAAAATGAAACGTAATTCATGTGAAAATGGCAGAATATAAAGGCACATTTGACCCATTGTTTACTGATTTTAAACAATGGAAACTACCGTAACAGTAGTGTATATTTAAACAGACTGAAAATTGTCATAATTTACTCACCCTAATGTCGTTCCTTATTTCTTTTGTGAGAAGATACTCTAAAAAACTTGATGAAACAATGATGAAAGAATTTTCATTACTATCCCTTTAAGAGACTGCTTAGACATCTTGCAAATTGAGTGTCATTAAAAGCATGGATCATGTTCTGATAAAAAAAAAATTAATTAGTTGCTATTCCTGGAAAGTGATGGAACACTTTAGTCCTTCTATTTTTCTTTCATTTCATCTGCCCCTTTTTAAATTTTACAGATAAGTTTAATCTTCCATCTTAATTACGTTATTAAGATATTTCACATGTCATTGTGTGATAAATTGCATTACAAGCTAGATAATTAGATAATGTATATTTTCATTGTATCATTTTTCTTGTCCAAACCTGCGCACCTCTGATTTATCTTAGCAGTGTTAAAATAGTGAATTGTCCTCAAAATATTTAGTTGGTTTCGCTCCCGTCTTTATTAGTTTAGTTCCGCTTTCAGTGTGAGGTGTCATTTTGTATTGCATTACGAAACACTTTACGGATAGGGCTGATATCTCTGATAACACAGGCCGGGTCCATCTGTGTACTGCACTCTTTTATGAGAATTGCTGATACTGGCAGTTACAGTCAGCTTTCATTCTAAATTGCCCTGATGCTCTTTTGGCCACAGGGGGGAGATCAGGCCTCTTATTGATTTCCACTCTCACATTAAAGGACTCATTTACACCAGCTGTACCATGTTTCCTCCATTCATTTTCTTGGAGAGTATGAGATTTACAATTGTTCAAGCTGTCCAAGCTTGTATTTGTTGGTGGATTCAACTTCATGAGAGACTCCAAAGCGCTGAAGTTAAGTTGGCATATTGCTGCCTCTTGTAAATCTACATATGTGGAGGAGTATGTTTTTAATGTAGGTGGTATTTGGCATGGACTAAATCCCTCTGGCTTGCGGTTTGTGTGATTGAATCAGCATTATCACCATATGGGATAACAGATGCCCTGTTCACTGCACTGTCAAAGGCACAATAACATGCCACCTTTTTGTGCCTATTACTTGCGATGGATGCTTAATATGCTTGGATATTTCATTCCAAACTTCAACAAAACCCCTTATAGTGTTAAATTAGCCTCAGTAATCTAGGACAACACATTTCCTGCAGAATCAAGTAAAGCTTACCTGTTATGATATGATTGATTTGAAATGGTTCACATTTGCATAATATCTTGTTTTTATGCATTTTGTTTTACATGAATGCTGTAAAGATGTAGTACTGTAGTTATTTAACTTAGATATAAAACCATTTTGAATCAGGGTATGGTAATATCTTGACAGGAAAGACTGGATAAATGTATGGAGTCATTTCTACACCTCACTAATGTTTGGTTTTTGTTTACAATAGCAATTGTTTGATCACCTGAGAAATAATATTTCCTTCCTTTTCACCCTTTCTTTCCTCTTTGATTCACCCCTTCAAGCATATCAGATTACAGTAAACAAATGCCTCTGGTTTTCACATATTATATTCGTATACTGTTTTATTGTATATGTTTTCTGTATTTAGAGGGGGAAAAAATCTAAAAATCTTCAAAACAAGATCAGTTTATTTGAGAAAAAATTGCACATGGTACATGTGTAAAACAATCTGCCAGTGCAGTAAAACTAAATAAACTAAAGGTAATATATATATATATATTTTACCTTGAAAATGAGACACAAATGCTATTTTTGTAGTGCAGTGTTTGCTTCAGTCATTTGTACATTAGTGCATTTGTGTATTTGACTTCCAGTGTTTCTATACTTCTGCTTTCATCTCATATCTTTTACGTGTTTATTTGAATATGCTTATATAACTTTTCGTGTGATGGAATTTTCCCATTGATTATTGTAACAATCTTTTCTATTTGTTATTTTTCCTAGGCCAACTCTCCAGTCTGAGGTTCACAGTGTGAGGAAGTTTCAAACCTATATGAGCCCACAGGAACTACACCCTTTTAAATCTTTCGGAAGCTCTTTGACTTCGCTGTTCGAGCTTGCAGAGGGATAAAAGGACTATTCTGCAACACTTCTATTGAATGAGAATCTCACCTCACCATCTCTGTGGCGCTATAGGAATTCCAGCTCAGATCTGAGAGGATAAACACATACAGTCAAAATGGCAAGAGGGACTTTCTTTTTTGTTGTGCAGGGCCAGATTTGTTTCTTCCTGCTTCTGGCCTTACTTGGCCTCTCTTCAGTTCAAAGTACAGAATGTCCGCAGCTTTGTGTGTGTGAGATCCGGCCTTGGTTCACACCCCAGTCCACCTACAGAGAAGCAATTACTGTTGATTGCAATGACCTTCACCTTACACGTATCCCTGGGAACCTGTCCGCTGACACGCAGGTGTTGCTTCTGCAAAGTAACTACATTGCCAGAACTAGTGAGGAACTGGAGCAGTTACTGAATCTTACAGAACTCGACCTGTCCCAGAACAACTTCAGCAACATCCGTGATATCGGCCTGACCAACATGTCACAACTCACAACGCTTCACCTGGAGGAAAACCAAATAGTCGAGATGCCTGACTTCAGTTTGCAAGACCTCACCAATCTACAGGAGCTTTACATTAATCACAATCAGATCAGCTCCATTGCACCCAATGCCTTCGCCGGATTGCGTAACCTTTTGAGACTCCATCTGAACTCCAACAGACTCAAGGCCATTGACAGTCGTTGGTTTGAATCAACCCCCAACCTGGAGATCCTGATGATTGGGGAAAATCCTGTGGTCGGCATCCTGGATTTGAACTTCAAACCCCTTACCAACTTGAGAAGCCTGGTCCTGGCAGGAATGGAGCTCACTGATATCCCAGGCAATGCATTTGTTGGACTAGACAACCTGGAGAGTCTCTCCTTCTATGATAATAAACTAGTTCGGGTGCCACAGACTGCTCTCCAGAAGCTTTCAAACCTTAAATTCCTGGATTTGAACAAGAATCCAATACATAAAATTCAAAAGGGGGACTTTAAGAACATGCTAAGGCTAAAAGAACTTGGCATTAACAACATGGGGGAACTTGTGTCCATTGATCGCTTTGCCCTGGATAACCTTCCAGAGTTGACCAAACTCGAAGCCACCAACAACCCCAAGTTTTCCTTCGTGAGCCGTTTAGCGTTCCGTGACTTGCCGTCACTAGAGAGTCTTATGCTCAATAACAATGCTCTAAACTCCCTCTACCAGGATACGGCAGAGTCCCTGCCCAACCTGAGGGAGATCAGTATCCACAGCAACCCGCTGCGCTGCGACTGTGTGATTCAGTGGATGAGCTCAAACAAGACAACCATTCGATTTATGGAGCCTCTTTCCATGTTTTGCGCAATGCCACTTGAGGTTAGAGGTCAGCGTCTGAGAGATGTGCTTTCTCATGAAACTTCAGGCCAGTGTCTGCCCATGATCTCTCATGACACATTCCCCAATCACCTCAACCTAGACATCGGGATGACGGTAGACCTTGATTGTCGTGCTATGGCTGAACCTGAACCGGAAATATACTGGGTGACCCCGTCTGGTAACAAAGTCATGATGGATACAGTGTCCGATAAATACCAACTCAGCAGTGCAGGAACTCTGCGCATATCCCATATTCAGGTGGACGACTCTGGCCACTACACCTGTGTGGCCCAAAATACAGAAGGAGCGGACACTCGGGTGACTGCCATTCGAGTCAATGGAACTCTTCTGGATAGCACCCAGCTTATGAAGATCTATGTGAAACAAACCGAGTCCCACTCAATTTTAGTGTCCTGGAAAGTGAACTCCAATGTCATGACGTCCAATCTAAAGTGGTCGTCTGCCACCATGAAAATTGACAACCCTCACATCACCTATACAGCTAAAGTTCCTGTCGATGTTCATGAGTACAACCTCACACACCTTCAGCCAGCCACTGAGTACGAGGTCTGTCTCTCGGTCTCCAATATCCACCAGCAGACCCAAAAGTCATGCGTCAACGTCACAACCAAGCACGCCACGTTTGCGGTGGAAATCTCAGAGCAAGGCACCAATACAGCTCTGGCAGGTGTCATGGGCACAATACTGGCCATCATCAGCCTAGGCTCCATCACGGTGTACATTGCAAAGAGATGGAAGAGGAAGAACTACCATCACTCCTTAAAGAAGTACATGCAGAAAACCTCCTCCATCCCCCTAAACGAACTGTATCCTCCCCTCATTAACTTATGGGAGGCAGACAGTGAAAAGGACAAGGACGGTTCTTCAGACACTAAGCCGACACAGGTGGACACAACAAGAAGTTATTACATGTGGTGAAGCTTACCAGACTTTTTTCTTCTTTAGAGCACAAAGACACATCTTTACGTATTTGTGCAAAAAAAGACATGGATTTCTTTTTTCTGCTTTGCTTACTTGCAAGCAACTATTCAGACTGATATCTCTGACTTTTTAGTAGAGTGTATTGCCTTTTCATCTTCTTTGACTTTCAGTATGGCAGCTTTGTTTAGCTTCCGAGACATGTTAGTAGCTGTGCTTTTTCTTTTTGTTCATTATATTTTCATAGCACAGCATAGATAATGTCAAGGATTGACTTTGGGTCGATTGATGCTGTAGTACTGTATCTGATCCAATATTGATATGTCTTTGGCAGTATTCATAGAGAATGCATTGTTTCTTTCTCTCTTGCGTAAGACAGTTTAACTGTTGTGCACTGAAATATATTAACAAATTTGTCTTTGGACTCCAGTGTAAGCTGACAAGGTGAGTTTAGACTTGAGACACTGTCTATTGAAAAATGTTAGCAATTGTTCTGTAATGTTGTATCAACTATAATTTGAACATTTTGGATTTTCTCAAAAGTAATTTTTGATTTAGAACTTAACTTTGCAGATTTAAGAATTGTAAACCAGCAATAGAAATGTGAATGTTAAATAATTAGGTAGTAGAAAAAAGCTTTTTTTAATTACTCAGATTCTTCTTTTTTTAATTGGCTAGAATCTGTTAATCATTTAATTTTGTTGTAATTTACACATGCAAAATATGTTGCATATTACAGTTCAAACAAAAATAAAATACAGTTTTGTTCTGATATTTTTTATACAATGATTTTCAAGTTGAGTGTCATTATTCTAATTTTCTATTCTATCTATTGTAATTATTATTTTAGACATCTTAATCCAGCTTGGTTTTAATCAGCCAAATGCTAGGTCTCTTGCTAATATCAAACATTCTCAGGCCTCAGTATGTGAATTACCTAAGGAGAGTCATAAATCCAAAGAATTCCCCAAAACAACATTAAAGGGGTATATTGAGCCTTTGAAACATTGCTCATGCCTGCAGTTTGATTGCCTCTTTGAGATTCAGTAGCTCTCCAATGGGAAATTATGACTGCATCCATTAATTTTAATATCTGTCTTTGAGAGAATCCTCCCATTGGTTTGTCTTGTGCTACTTGCATCTCATGTCACAATGACTAGTAAAATGTTGTTGCATGTTTGTGCCATATTTGCTCAGATCAGCTCATAGCTAAAATGTCTTTCTTTTTTATATACACAATTTTAAGAAGACATAATATTATTGACATCTGTGATCTAACAAATTTGAAACCAGTGTATAAATTACTGGTATTAATATGAAGAATTGTCTTAGATGAGATTGAATATGTTATATATGGGGGGAAACCTATTCACATATCTGGCCTAAAGACTAGAAACTGATGCAATAAGTTTTATGTACTTGTGAATATAATTATTCGGATGGGAAATCCCTCAGTATTCTGACTGAGAAGGCTATTTCTAGAAATATCTTTGATCAATTAAATAAGACACACTTTTGGTGTCAAAGATCCTTGCTATATACATTGTATCACATTTGGTTATGCATTTACTCTCTATACAAAACATTTGATCAAACTACACACGAATAGGCTATTTGATTCTGATTGGTCAATCGCGGCATCCAGCTATTTCCTAATATTCAGCGTCACCAAGCGCGTAGTTTTGGTTTGAACATTGGGGGGTGGAAGTGTGAACAGTTTAGCGGGATCCCAGGGCATGCTCCCTCGTTGTGAGGTTTATTTTTTTGTTTGTGTGTGTTTATTTGATCAAAATGGCCTTTTGTGGTATCATCCATGTTGATAACGTAAAGTAATAGCCTAGTTAACAATTACTTGTCTACATAGGATATGATGTATTTTATTTCATTTAAGCACCTAAAACCTTACCAGTTTGACAGAATTATCTAAATCAAAGTGCCATGATATAGGTCAAACTAACTCTACTAAAAATTGTCTTATACTGAAAATGTAAATTTACTGTCTCTTGGAATATCTGAAAGCCATTTTTTTCCTAATATCTGTCATTATTATCAGAACACATTTTACACATGGGGAAAAACAATTGTTTAGTCAATAATTCAAGAAGGTCCAGACTTTAAAGCCTTATGAAAAAGTAACATAGGTCTTGTAATTGTTGAACTGTAGCATTTGTTTACAATAAGGATATAGTTACAGGTAAGACCATTGATGGCTCCTCATTACCATGTTATGTCCAATGTTAACCTTCTTTTTATCTATAGCAGCCTACACATTTAGAAACTATAGCTACAATATGCCACAGTTGTAATATATTTAGTGAAAAATGTATTCCATAAACAGATTATCTATTTAGTATAAATTTAGTAAAGTTGGTCAAATTTTACTACAATAAATACAACAGGACGTGATACATTCTAGTATTATCTGTAGTTTAAAAAGCTTTCTAATATATGTTGGTGCAGGGTGATGTTTTCTCCTCTTTTTAGTTTATGTGGCTGTTTTAGATAATAGCTTTCTCCATAGCGTTTTAAAGTGGTAAATTATCAATAGAATTTAAATGGTTCGCACATTTTATCATCAGCTTCGCAATAGGAACGGCTCGCACAAATCTTTTCACTTTTGGAGCGCGCTGGTGAACGCACAGAAAATACAGTGATTCGCGCGTCACGCATGCACAATTATAAACTGGTCTTCAGTCGTATTGCTCAGATAACTGGTCCGTTCAGTTCGTACTTGAACTTAGTGCTTATAAAAGCTCTGAATGCGCGATTCATATAATTAATTAATATCCTGATTCTATGTTTCATCAACCATGAATATTGGGGGGTTGTTTTGGTTATTGAGGGGGTTACCTCCAAACCCCACCCCTACCGAGCGTCACCCATAGCAAACCTTCTCTCTTATTTGCGTCTCTTATCTTATTTTATAACGTCTCTCGTTTCGTACAAATAAAACTGAACTGCTATCATATTATCTCAGTTATCGACTCTAGTGAAACTGACATCACAGGCTAATATATGGCCATATTATTTTAGTGCTCGTCTTTTTTGCAAGAGCAATTGTTTTGTACACTATAATGGACTTTGGACAAAAACTTTAAGATCATATACAGGTAAGATTATAAAATAATTTCAACTCATCAATATTAAATGTCCACGTATTTATTGGTGAGTAGTCATGCAATAAGATAATGAGCTTATTATCCCAGATGGATAATAATTAATAATTAAGGAAAAACACTCACAAATCAATCAGTCATTCAGCTGTCAGATAAAGTTAAGGCTATACCTTTCTTACAGTTTCTTGTAATTTCTTCCTGACCAAAGAAACTTTTATCAGCAATTACCAGTTCATTTCATCACAGAGAGAACATTACTTCTTTCTAATGAAGCTCTTTTGCCTCTTCAGGGACATAACCTATACCTCTTTCATGAGCCAAGACTGAAAGATTGCTAGAGACTTGATACGTTGAGCCAGGTGAAAAGAACTCTGAGGGATAATTAAGAATCACCCACACAGAGCTAAGGATTTGCCAAAGAATTAAACTGGAGGAGGTTCCTCCTAGGGCTGTTCAGGTATTTAATTGCTTTCTGTCAGCTACCCTTGACTTCATGCCAAGTATTCTCATACTGACAGGACGCAATAGTCTGAATAAGATGAATTGGTGAAATACCCAACAGTACTGGCCTAAGTGTGATACAAAGTCATCTAAAGTTGATATATGACTATATATTTTATTGTTCATTTTTCGAAATTCAAATATAAGTCTGCGCTACTTAGTTTGTAATAATGATAATAAAATGTCAGTTCTTTTTCTTTAGACTTGATTTTATAAGTATAAATGTTTTGTACCTTTTAGTACCAAATTCAGGAGTGTAGCAGCATGGCTCTTGAAGTAAGTGTGACTAACATGTGGACTATCATTAGATCTGGACAGAAAAGCTCCAACAGCTCATCCAGGCTGTTGACAAAAGGTGGAGATATTTCTGATGCAGCTAAGGCTGTGAAATCTCCCCAGGGAATCCCATATTGATCTGACACAACTGCATTGATTTTGTTTTAAAAAGGCCAATTTGAGGAAAGTCAAGTCAGCCAGTCAAGACACCTTTATTTATATAGCTTTACTGTGATAACAGGAAAATTATGCATTTCGGCTGTTGTGAAGTCAGCTCAGTGTTGATTCAGTTCCGTTGTAAAGATCGTCAATTATTAAATCAGTTCATTTCATCTATAAAGCAGTTCTGCAAAAAATGATGTCATCGTCCAGCTCAGTTCAATCAGTGGGAGTTGGAAACATTGGAAACCATTTCTTGTGTTTTTCCATTGGAAACACAAGATGAGCATTATTTTAGCTGAATCCTGAATAGACTGTAGCTGAATTCACTTTTCTGATTACCACTTTTGTGTTTTAGCTTGAAATATTTTTCAATTGAATTTCAATTTGCTTATCTCTTCTACTATATGATTGCACTCACAATAATATATACAATATATTATATATAATTATTATAATGATAATAAGGTGTGCTGTTGTATCTGCACCAGCATAATGCTAATAGCTGTAGATATAGGTCATCACAGTCACAGCTGTTGGTTACGGAGCATAAGAGATGGTTCACTGGAGATGGAATAAATTAAATGACCTTTCATGCTCCTCCAACAAAATGTTTCCATTAGGATAGCTCCATTTATTGTGCCCAGCCTGCTGTCTGGTGGGATCTCTTAAGTAAATTGGCTCATATAAATGAAGATATCTATTTGCTTGAGGTAGAGCTACATGCAAGTGTACTTGACCTGTTGACTGTAGATTGTAGTCACGTAAATTGTAGATTGTAACCAGAATTGGGCCAGTTATGAGCTGGAAGGATGTAATATTATTTTGTAAATTTTAAAAGAGTGTCCATCCTGCCATGTTGTTGTAAGGGTGGGTCGTCTACAGTGATTCAGGCTGCAGGGCTGCCGAATGACTAAAGAAATGTTATCAGCAAGATGATATAAAACTGTACATCTCTCGTCTTTACCACCCACTGCTACTTATACCAACGATTGAAATAAGCGCAGTTACAATAGCAAAATATGTGGGAGAGCGTTGCTATAGTGTGACTATATTGTATTGCAATAGGTAGCACTTCAAAGTTAATACCGAATCAAAACTAGTTAGCACATCATTTGTAATAGAAAGGATTTAATGACAAAATCTGGTTATGGTTACACTTAAAATAGTTACAAAATAGATGTATGAGATGATAAAAACTTATACCATTAATCATACCCAGCATGGATAGAATGTTACCTGAGGGATAGAAAGAGAGAGGGGGGGGGGGGGGGGGGGGGAGAGAGAAAGAGACAAAGAGAAGAAGAGAGCAAAGAAGAGAAGAGCCAAAGAGAAGGCCCCCAAGAAGAGAGAGAGCCAGAGAATCAAGAGAGACAGAGAATAAAAGAGGCAGAGCAACAGTTACAATCTTCTTTTTATCTCTTCCTTGACCATGTGACTGAAACCCTAATGTGAGACATTCAAACTGACCAATCAGACCAAAGTTCCCCCACTGTACTAAAGGTGTGACACATTTTGGCCTACAAGCCTTCAGCATCTCTTTGTCTTTAGGAATTCCAAATGGCCCTTCTGATAAGAAAGATGGGGGTTGAAAACAGTAAAAGCAAATGTCTTTGTTCAATTTCAAATATCAAATATATTTTGTTTTCAATCCTACATTGTCAACTTTTGGGTTCAAGTCTTGATCTTGACTACATAGGTCTGGGTCTGGGTTTGTTGGTCTAGTTCTTTTTAAAGATAGTCTTCTCTTCCCTATTGAGACACATAGCCGAGTGAAATCGACGAAAAAAATTTATGGCAGGACTTATTTTGTCCATTGATTGGATGGCTGTGGTTTGCTATTGCTGTGATCTCATGTGAGTGACAGGTTGTCCTGCCCTCTCACCAGTAAACACATCATCAGAGAGCAAGATGGAGGGGAAGTTATTTTTATGAAAGATTGTGCAACAATGATAAATACGGTATAATAAATACTGCAATATTCCATAAAAAATAAAAATAGTCAATTCTGACTTTAAAACCTATAAATTCAAAGTTTACTGCACAATTGCTTTTCATTTACTTTTGTATTACATTTTTTATTATTGTTTATAATTTATGTGGATTGGATTTTTTGGTTTTTAAATAGTTATTATTCATAATAAAATAAAAAATAAAAAAGTCTATTAAAAAATAGAATAAAAGTATTTGTTGCCATCACAGGCATCTGCTCGTAACCTGAGGTATAGGGCTTTTCACACTTGAAATAGTTAACTGTCATTCTAAACCCTGGGTAAACTGAATCCTGGGTTATCTTGCTTCACGTTTCAGACTGCTCATAATTTACCCGGGGATAACAATTAATCATTGGTCTTCATAAACTGACATTCTCCCTCTTGAATCCAACACAGAAGTGACTTAAACTGCAATTAATCGACTGGCCGCTAGAGACAGGCTCCCATAGACACCCCATGTTAGAATGTCCAACTTTACAGCAGAAAAAAATGTTTACAGCCTGGTACAAAAAGTGGTTTTGGTCTATATAGCTATAGCTTCATGACAACTGTGAGGGGGGTGATTTTTATTAATAACTCATCCGTTTAAATTATATCAAGCCTTAAAATTCTGCATAATTAAGGGTGTGGCCACTTGAGTGACAGGTGGATTGCCGCTGCTGTGACTACTAGCCTGTCTGCTCCACCTATGTCCCGCCTTTTTGCCCATTTTCAGTTATCCGGGAGTGATAAGCGGTGACATGCTGCCAAGATGGTGACGGCTGGCTCCGCCCACTTTGGACTGCTCTTCAGAAACCAACGGGTGAAGTCACGGACACTACGTCCAATGTTTTATACAGTCTATGGGTTATACACGTCTGTCTAGCACATGTGTACATAGAAAAACAGAGGAAAAGTGCATTGGAATGGAAAAACGTGTTCTGTGTGAACGGCCCCTAACACTGCATCGCTTCACACTGTACAAGTTTGGCACCGCAAAGCAGGTTAACTGCAAAAGCGGTGCTAACCACGCTTCTAAATTACAAGTGTTAAACGTTCCTTTACCCGGGGTTAAAATAGCTGTTTATAACGACGTTAACCTGTAGTTAAGCGCAGTGTGAAAAGCCCTTATGTGTAATTTTTTTTTTTTTTTCATCACATTTAAAATTCTGGTTAATTACTGAATGAATTTAATCAAAAGGTTTGAAGCATATTTTAATTCACATTTTATTTACATATTTTAATGATCAGATCTGCATTAAAAGACCAATATCTTACAGTGATGACTGTAGTTGCTCTTTAGTCAATCTTTATTCTGCAGACGTGCTGAAATTCAGTCTGCAGGAATCTGCTGTATATGTCCCCTCCCGGCGGTCCTGTTTCTGCGGCAACCCGCCATTTCTCTACCTGCCAAAACTGGCAGTGGCGTCTGTGAGATGCCTCTAGGCACTCAGACAGAAATATCACTGACAAGGTCAACTCCCTGCAGGCAAAAAGCTGCAAAAAACACCTTGTAGCCTCTCAGAGGTGTAAAAAAAAGACTTCAGTGTGAAGCGACTGAATATTGATGGCAAATTAACCATGATAGCATCTGCCGTAATCCTTTCTGCATGCATCCGAAGAAGAATCTGACAGGCACTGCAATGTTTTATTTGTGAATATTGTCAGTCTATGCAGAAGCATCATGCCTATTCAAACAAGCCTAGGGGAATTTAAATGCATCCTGTCATGTTTTTGGCTGGACTTTCTGAAGGTGTTGCAGACTGTTCTTGTACCACCATATCGTGCAATGTAGATTTGTTGTTTCCTTTATCCTCTAAAAAAGTTTCTAACCAACACCAACTTATCACCTGAAAATATAAATAGAATAAATTATTAATGGTACTGTTCAATAAAATGCAACAATCATGGGTTGACCCAGGTCAGACTAGAGTTGAGTGAAGCTTTAGTGACCTCCCTTGTGCCATGGATCACCAACACTGCTCATCAAACTAGCCCATAACCGCCACCTCTAGCTGTGAGAAATTAATCAAAATTTAATCTCCCCTCACAGTGTGTGGGAAGCCAAGCCTCTGTGCATTGCCTGACATCTTCAGTTTGGCTTACGAAAATAAAAATACTCTTGAAAGCAGCCCTGAATCCACTTTAGACCTTTATGGAAACAGGTTATATGGGTAAAAATGCGGTGGCATAATGAATGCAGTTGGATCACAATGATCAGTGGAAACATATTTTATCTGACAATATATTTTGTTTTGTTCAGTTTATTTGTTCAAATGATCTCAAGCAATGTCCTCAGAATAACCAGCTTTTGGAGGGATGTTTTAAATAGAATCTGTCTTTTTTCCAAATGATGAAACTGTCCTACTTTGGAAAAAAGGCTTGTTTACCAAGCCAATCACACACATGGTCACAGCAGCCATTTTTAGATCTCAATTAATCTTTTCTGAGGGCTTCTGAGTGGGGAAAAATAGTGCACTTTCAGTTCCCTTTTAAGTTTACAGGTACTGCAGCTCCTGCATTGTAAACCCTTTAAATGGGTTATTAGCGTTAAGTGCCATAAAGATAAACAGTAAGTGGTTTCATTTTGTGGCCTATTAAACAGCTGTGAGCTTATATGTCTCTTTGCTGGACAGGAAAATTGTGCATAATAAAGTACATAAGCTTTGTGCACTTAAAAGAAACATTTGCATACAGTAATATAGCGAGATGTAAATATAATAAATATAATAAATATACAGTGTAGATACATCGATCAGGCATAACATTATGACCGGTGAAGTGAATAACACTGATTATCTCTTCATCACAGCACCTGTTAGTGGGTGGGATATATTAGGCGGCAAGTGAACATTTTGTCCTCAAAGTAGGTGTGTTAGAAGCAGGAAAAATGGGCAAGCGTAAGGATTTGAGCGAGTTTGACAAGGGCCAAATTGTGATGGCTAAACGACTAGGTCAGAACATCTCCAAAACTGCAGCTCTTGTGGGGTGTTCCCGGTCTGCAGTGGTCAGTATCTATCAGAAATGTTCCAAGGAAGGGACTGTGGTGAACCGGTGACAGGGTCATGGGCAGCCAAGGTTCATTGATGCATGTGGGGTGTGAAGGCTGGCCTGTGTGGTCCGATCAAACAGACACTCAAATTGCTCAATGCTGGTTCTGATAGAAAATGCTGACCCCTGTCCACCGCCGAAAGCGCCAACAGTGGGCACGTGAGCATCAGAACTGGACCACAGAGCAATGGCAGATGGTGGCCAGGTCTGATAAATCACGTTTTCTTTTACATCACGTGGATGGCCAGTTGCGTGTGCGTCGCTTACCTGGGAACACATGGCACCAGGATGCACTATGGAAAGAAAGCAAGCCAGCGGAGGCAGTGTGATGCTGGGAAACCTTGGGTCCTGCCATCCATGTGAATGTTACTTTGACACGTACCACCTACCTAAGCATTGTTGCAGACCATGTACACCCTTTCATGGAAACGGTATTCCCTGGTGGCTGTGGACTCTTTCAGCAGGATAATGTGCCCTGCCACAAAGCAAAAATGGTTCAGGAAAGGTTTGAGGAGCACAACAGCGAGTTTGAGGTGTTGACTTGGCCTCCAAATTCCCCAGATCTCAATCCAATCCAGCATCTGTGGGATGTGCTGAACAAACAAGTCCGATCTATGGAGGCTCCACCTCGCAACTTACAGGACTTAAAGGATCTGCTGCTAACATCTTGGTGCCAAATACCACAGCACACCTTCAGGGGTCTAGTGGAGTCCATGCCTCGACGTGTCAGGGTTGTTTTGGCAGCAAAAGGGGGACAATATTATGAAATAGATACATAGATATATTAGAATGATTTCTAAAGGATCATGTGAGACTGAAGACTGTGTATTCCTAAAAATTATCTATTTTAGGCCACGACTAGTGTTGTTTCCTTTCATAAATGTAATATTTTATTCTTGCAGCTTTTATCCTTTGATTAAAATTGATGTAGCTTTTTTTCTGAGAGCTGTGCTTTCAGGATCTGAGTAGTTTTAAGGATCTTGACCTTTCTATTTTTTGTTGTTTAATACATCTTTTTTGAAAGAGAGACTGAGAAGATAGAGATGGAGACAGTGACAGAGAGATGAAGCGAGGGAGTTCTCTAACCCGTGTGTCAACATAACCTCTGCTACGAATACGATGAAAGGGTGAGGATGAAAGGGTTGCTTTGGTATTACTCAACAGCGGACACTGACTGAGAGAGTTTCATCTTTACAGAGTGATGTTTATTCTGTTGCAGTGGGACTTCACACTTATACTGTGGACCTCCATGACTTCCTGCAGAGAGTGCACCTGTCCCCTCCCTCTCTGTCTTATGACAGTCCATCTGTGCTTTGTCCCTAACAACGCCCTTTAGCCGTGAGTATATTCACAGTACAGCACAGTCATGATTGCCTAGTTATCTAACTATGTTATTTATACGGACACAGGTATTTAATAAAAATAACCAATTTTTGGCATATATTTAAAATGTTCTAAAAAGCTATATTTAGTTATTATATATTATTTATTTTATTATTTATTTAAATATATTTACACTACCGTTCAAAGAGTAAGGGGTCAGTAAGATTTTTTTTGTTTGTTTGTAAATTAATACTTCTATACAACAAGGATGCATTAAATTGATCAAAGTGACAGAAAAGAATGTATATAATATTAATAAAATTCTTGTGCACTATTAAATCCCTAATTCAGCATATTAGAATGATTTCTAAAGATCATGTTACACTAAAGACTGTGGCTGCTGAAAGATTTGCATTTTCCTGGTTAAATAAATTTAACATTATATTAAAAAAAATAAAGAGAGAGAGAGACCAATACAATTCTATTTTGTATTTTTACATTAACAACATTATTAATGTTCTATTTATTAACACAGTAGCCTATACATCTCATCAAGTTAGTGTTTTTAAGAATTTTTACATTTATTCCAAAATTATAACTAAAGGCAGAAATACTATTTAAAAAAATATTTTATTTGTAAAACTTATGTTCAGCTGTTCTTGTTAATAGTCAACTTATTTTGATCATCAGTCATGCTCGGTAAACAGACACAGTCACAGACACGAAGATGATCTTTAATTTCACCAAGCTGAACTAATTTCACCGGCTATTTTAGTTTGAGTTTGACATTAAAATAAAGTGGTGATATCTAAGTGGGTGAGTTGTTTACGTAGCCTTAACTTAGGCTACTTTTTTTACTTGCGAAATCCGATCAGAGCGGTCAGACTTAAACGGATTTCCAGAAATGAAATTGAATAGGATTTCAAACCACATATGAATGTAGCTTGAAACAGATTTGTAGCAGTTCACACTTGCTAAATCTGATCAGATTTCAATCGGATATGCACAAAAATCGGATTTGGACTGAAAGTCTGAACGTAGTCTTAGTTCTTTCAGACTGAATCTCAAACTCCGAACAGTTGAAACAAGAGGCAGAATTTATCGCACAAACCAATCATATCCAATCATAACGCGATGGAGCCATTGCCTCCTCTCACGTGACTTTCCCCACACCAAACCCACCGTACACTTTAGATTTTCTTTTTTATAACATTTTATTTGATGTTTTATATGAAATACTCTGGGTTACAAATAAATAGGAGAAGCAAAGTTTCACAGATTTTAAAAATATTCCAGCATTGTTAATTATCTGATAAATGTGAACTGTGATTTTGCACTAGAGGAGATTTCTCTTAGGGCCTAATTAACAGTTTCAATTGGCTTGCGGTGTGTTTTCAGGTTCCCAGCCAGTACACTGAGATTAATCAGGCATTTGTCAGTACTCTACCCTGGTACATGTCAAGCCCATTTTTACATTTCGAATGAGAGAAAATAAGCATTTTAGACTTTTTGAACCATGTTTATTTTATGTATTTTTGTTTAATTTTATCATGTCACAAGAGCTATATTTAAAGTGATAGTCCACCCAAAAATGAAAATTCTGACCTTATTTACTTACCCTCAAGTTGTTCCAAACCTGTATGAAGAACCTGTATGCTGAGCACAAAAGAAAATATTATGAAGAATATAGGTAACCAAACAGTTAATAGGCCCCATTTAAAAAATATACTAAGGTATGTAAGTCAGTGGGGCGCATTCACTGTTTGGTTTCTGACATTCTTCAAAATATCTTTTGTGTTCAGCAGAAGAAATACATTCATACAGGTTTGGAACAACTTGAGGGTGAGTAAATGATGACAGAATTTTCATTTTTGGGTGAAATATCCCTTTAAGCAAAATATATAATTTTTGCCTGTAGCTCTGCACATAATGAGCATTAAGTGTTAAGTGAGTTGCTTAGCTTGAACAGATGCTCCATCACTTTCCCTCAGTATTGACATTTGAAAACAGCTCTGATGAATAGATGCAGCCTGTAAGAGCACAGATAATTTGACCATGGCAGATTCTCACTTCCTGCTCAAATGGCACGTTGATGTTCTTGTGGTATCTGTGGTTCAGCTTGATTATGGGATGAGGGGAAACTCCGGCCCTTATCAGGTGTCCCTGGACAATAAAAGTGCCATGGTACAGAGAAAAGCCATCAATCCTTACCTCTCACTTTCCAGTCGTCCCTCTCCACCGTGAGTAGCTGTATCCCACCCTCAATGCAGTATTTATAGGTTAAAGGACAGCATCAAAGGCAGCTTCACTCCATCATATTTCTGTTGACCCAATTTCTGGGGAAATAGTGATGGTTTAAAGTTATCTTTAATGTGATGGAGAAAGGGTTCTCTTAAGGGCTTGCTTCTCTTTAAACATCTCTGGCTTCCCTTTCCCTTTTTTCGTTGTGTTTTACAGACAGAGAGTGAATGCAGCTGTCCTGTGTTGTAGCGCATGCTTCAGAGGAGGAAACATTTGCAGTATCAGCATTCCCTGACATCACTGTAAGCATTTATGTGTGAGTTTGACCTTATGTTGACTTTGACTATAGTCTCCCCCACAAACCCCAACTCCACCCTGATTTAAA